>JAJJWW010010967.1:0-73602 GCA_023531295.1 Papaver armeniacum | reverse complement strand
AAAGTTGCTCGTGACTATAAATGAGAAATTTGTTGATTAGTCCAGAAACCCGCGACCCGTTTAATCTATGGTCCATTCATCAAAATCATTTAATCGGTGGTCCAAAATTGTTTTAGTCTTGCAAAAAGACCCGCCTGCCCTTTTTATTGTACGTGCAGATATTAGAGAAATAACTTTTCTCTTTGTTTCTTCCATTAAAACGAACTCAAAAGAATTTCTCTTTCCAGGAAGCCTTAATACCTCTCATTTTCTTCTACTTTCTTCTTCTCCGCAATGAATCTTCAACAAAAATGAAAAAAAAAAAACGAGAAAAACCCTAGATTCGGTGAAACCATTACAAAAATCAATTGAAACCATCACAAAATCAACTGAAGAAACAGATCTAAACAAAAAAAATGGTGAAAAGAAAAAGAAAAATTTGTTGATACCCGGTCAACAACAAAGAAGAAGAAGAAATTTGTTGGTATTCAACCAACAACAACGAAGAGAAAAAAGGTACTGCTTCTAATACAATGAAATACGAATCCAACATGTAATGTTTTTACTTCTATTTTTGTTGATTTCTTATACCAGTTTCATTATATGATCCTACAGTAGATATCACTATGTACTGCTAAAAACCCTTGATATGTACTGCTTAATCCTTCTGCTGCACAGTATGTACTGCTAAAACCCTTGATATGTATTTCTTAATACTTCTACCGCATTTTGTTGTGTATGATCCTATAATACATATTGATACGTACTGAATGTATGTTGTGTATGATTCTACAGTACATATCAATATGTACTGGGTAAACCCCTTTTATTGGTATGTACTAGTTAAAACCTTAGTACATATTGACATGTATATATGAAAATTTGTGTTTTTTGATGTATGAATACGAACAATACATATTGACAGTATCTCCATTATGTAGATAATGTAGTGCATGATATTCAGATGAAAGATGGAGATAATGTAGTGCAGGATGTTCCATTATAGCCGAATCATCCTGTAGGTGTCAAAACACTGTCTCATTTCCTATCAATATGTACTATGGAAAACCCTTACATGCCAATATGTGCTGTAAAAAACCAATGTCACTTTTATGCTTGAATAAGAATCAGTACATATTGACATGTACAAATGGAAAATTGTGTTTTCTGGTGTTTGAATACCAACAATACATATTGACAATATCTTCGTTATGTAGATAATGTAGTGCATGATGTTCAGATGAAAGATGAAGATAATGTAGTGCAAGATGTTCCATTATAGCCGAATTAGCTGGTGGGTATCAAAACTCTGTCTTATTTCCTATCAATACGTACTATGGAAAACCTAGTACATGCCAATACGTACTGTACAAACCAATTGAGTATAAAATCCATATTTATGTTTGAATATGACAAACTGAGTTTAAAGTTTGAGTATAAAATCAGTATGAATCACAAATTAAGTTTAAAGTCAAGTCAACAAGGGATGAAGCCTGGTAACAGCAACTTGCTTGTAGGTTTGAGAAACTACAGTTCTCCTTATTCATTTAATCTAATATTTACAAAAAAATTTCTTAGGTATAATGTTGCGACATTTCTACGATGGGATTTTTGAGACATAGCTCACTTATGTTGGTTAATGTAAGGAAGCATGTAAGATATAACTTTATCCCTTATAGATGTACTCAGGGTCTTTATTTACTAATTGCTTTAGGTATATATTAAGATGTACTCAGGTTTTTATTTACTGATTGCTTTTGGTATATAGCTTTATCCCTTATAGATGTACATCGTAGCTCTAGATACATATTTAGATGTACTACGTTGCAAAAGGAAAAATTAAAAATGTTCTAGTGCTTTGTTACTTTGGTCCAATAATATCTTGGGTTCTTGTCAATACGTATTTTCATCGTTTTCAATACATATGTACTAGGTAAACAATAGCATGTACTACTTTGCCAAAAGAAAATTTATGTAAGAACATACTGTTTTTGACAGTACATATTGATATGTGTACTGATGGAAAATGTCTTCACAAAGACATATCCATCAGTACATACTCTTACATATGTACCTGAAAACTCATATTACATATGTGCTACCTTGCAAAATGAAAAAATAAAAATGTTTTTGTGATTTGTTACTTAGGTCCAATGATATTTTAGGTTCTTGTAGGTAAATATTCTCATCATTTTCAGTATGTTTTGAAGTCATTTCCCATAACAAGATTTGTCAAGAAGAGTTAGGGTTTGCATTGCTCGCAAGAAGAGTGATGATGAAGATGCAAAGAGATCCACATTTAAAGAGTTTTAAGTAAATGCAGCTGATATGTACTCGATTTCTAAGCAGTACAACAGATACATACTCGAATTTATAAGTAGTAGAGCATATACCTACTTGATTTCTAAGTAGTGAACCAAATATGTACTCTAGTTTTACGTTTAGTTACTAATTATTAGAAGGCAACAAGCAGCGGAGATTCAAGTAGATACGATGAATTGCATCATATGTATCTATACTTAATGATCATTTATTGAATTTAATTCATTGTAAATTTTGGAATTCTTGATTCAATGTTTCTAGTCGGTAATATAATAAAAAAAAGTCTCAGTGTGTCATTTGCAGGGTACCAAATTAACTACATGCCTAACTATAGCTTTACTGCCTTCTTTTTTTTTTATGGGGTTCTAAGTTTGTCATGTATTTCTTTTGGAAGATAGTCCTCATATTATGTACTATGATCTAGCAGTACAGATTTTGTTGTATTGAGGATAAAAAAACAAAGGCAATTTTGACAGCGTCCAAGGGAGTGTATATTGGGTGCACATAAGTATAATAAGTTCAAATTGATTTTGACATTAATTTTCAGCATTACATATCGATATGCACTGTCATAACAAGAAATTGATATTTAAATGCATTGTTGAAGCACAATAATAGATAAAAGCAAACATATTTCATTTATTTTCGTTCGCCAACGGGATAAAAAACATATCCCATTCCAATCAATCTGCAAAATGTCGCCGCAACTTGTTGTGCACCCAACAATATAAGAATTATTGAATGGGTCGTCTTCGAGATCACTTGTACTGGTAGCAAAGCAAGTTGTACTTCCATCATGATTATTAGAATCTTTGTCAGATCCATCCACAGGATCCCTAGCTTTTATACCATCTAGTAGGATGACATTCCTTCTTTAAAATTTGCCTCAACAGCATCCGCAGAAAAAATCGCACACAAAAAACGAACAATGAACAAAAAAATCTAATACATAATTATATGTACTGAGTGAAACCATAGTATATATTTATATGTACCGAGTGAAATGCAATACATGTGACATATAGATTAAAGAAGCTAACCATATTTATATGCTCATAATCCAATGTATGATCCTATAGTACATACCAATGTGTAAGAAAACCTTAGTGCATTGATAAATATATTTATTTGATCCAAAAGACCTGATAATTCACAAAAATATTCATTACTCACTACATACGGATATGAACTAAAATGTAACTTAACTTTAGTACATACTGATATGTACCTATGTGAAAACCCAGTACATATCGATATGTACCGAGTGAAACCCATAGTAGTTTTGAGTTACACATTCTGTGTGAAAATTCATAGTGCATATAATTGTTGGTGCAAATCCTATTTGGGAACAGTAAGTTCTAGCTATGTCTGGAGAACGATATGAGTCTTACAGAGAAGAATTTCTTCCTTCACCTTAATTGCCGAAAATTAATCCCGTCTTTTCTTCTTTGAATAGAGCATTTCGTCGGTAACTAGTTTAGTAATATCCTGCAAGTAATAATACAGTAATCAATTATAGGAAAAGAGAACAACATCCTTTTAAGAACTCAACCAAAAATTCTGGACATTATTTTTATAATCACCTAATAGAAAACAGACAAACACTAAGCTTTCTTAACACCTATAAAACAAAATTCCATTAGGCATAAGTGGCATGGATATGTATTGATAAGAAAATGGATGCCAACTAATCTTACTGGATGGAGCTAAGGTAACTTATTTAAACATACAGTTGGCCTTAGCTTGTGCTGATTCATCTCAACATGTCCTATTTTTTCCTCATGTTCTTATTGTTCAGAGGGCCTTTCATGGGGGATAAGGTAAACTATTTAAACATATAACTGACCTTAGTTCAGAGTGCTTTAGGATGGTGTTGTCTACATAAACAAGACGTGCATGCTTAATTACTCATAGATATCATAGTACATATACACATGTACTGAGTAAAAACTAGTTTATTTGTCTTTTTGTTTCACAACCTATACCAGTAGTTGAGTAACCACTAAGATCTTGAAAGATACCATTCAGTTAACTAAATTTCTTGTTTACAAGGGGGTGCTTCCCCCTCGACCCTCATTAAGAAGTTTTAATCATCTACACTACAGAAATTACAAAAACAAAAGTTGAGATTCAAAATGAAAATCACAGTACTTATACAATGTGTACCGAAAAAAATTAGTAGATATTGATATGCACTGTACAAAACTTAGTAGATATTGATATGTACTGAGTAGAAACTAGCAGATATTAATATGTACTCCAAACACATGTTAATACTAACAAATTGGAGTTGAATAGTTGAGCTCCGATCAAATACAATACATACATAGGGAGAATGATTATTAGAAACACTGAAAAACTTATTCTTTATTGTTAAATCATCTCAGTTTCAGTCATTCAATAACCGAAAATATTCCAGTTGCATCTCATTTCATTTTTACGGTTTGTACCTTTGATGTGTAAAATTCAAACATCTAAACAAAATTAACAACAACAAAAGAATAGAGATCTAAATTTGAATATAAAAATTATATTATGAGATACTAGGAATGCAAATACTTACATGAAAAAAAAAATCTCATAGATTTGGCATCTTGAATCCAAAGCTCTATAAGTCCAGTGAATTGAAAACGATGATAAAGCTGGAAAAAAAAACTCATTTAATTTCAGGCTCTTCAATAACCCATTCATTTTATCTTCCAAAAATCCACCCAGTTTTGAAAACCAGCAAATCGGCGAATACCCAATTTTTCACATCTTCAAGAAGCTTAAATGGAAAAACCTTATTATCAATTTCAGTAGTGTCAAGCAGATCCAATTCAATTTAAAACAAGGTACGAATCTATGAATCACAAAAACAAAAACATATCCAATTCAATCGAAAGTCATAAAAAATCTAGGAATTAAGAACAAAAATTCAGACTCGACGAATTAGGAAATGAAACCTAACTTAACATAATAACGATTTGAATACCTTAACAAAGGTCGACATCAACAGAGAAGAGATTGAGAAATCGCCAGCACCAGAGAAGAGATCGAGAACTCTATTCGTGTAGAACTGAAGTATATCATCTCTATCAGTATTATACACGGAGGGTGATTTTTGGCATTCAAGAAAAGGCAGCATAAGGTCTCGCACGTGTGCTGGACGAGGGAGTAAAAAATCTGGTCCAAAAACATGTTTTTGGACCAGCGAATAATTTTTTTCCGGGGCTGGACTACACAGTAACCGGTTCTCCTAATAGTGGAATTAACTAGTAATTCCTACACTATAAATTTGTCCCGGAAAAAAACCTTAAGTTGTGTAGCGGGCTACAGTTTGCATAAATTTCATAGGACTCGAAAAAAACGTTGTTTCAAAGTTGAAAAACAAATTTTCATATATCAGTATTTTGTTGTAAGATAACAACAGATTTCGAAATTTCCTCTGGTAAAGAGAAAAACAAAAATAAAATTTGAGACCAAAATTACTACAATTTTTTAATAAGAAAATGCAAAAGCCGAAAACATAAGCTATGCAGCTGCATTGACTTGGCCCATGACTAGAGTTGGTATAGGGATAGACTCCCCGCCATCACTAATTTTGTAGTTGCGGAAAATACCACAACTACACCCTTGTAATGATAATAACACAGAATCTAGATCATTTAGATCAACCTAAACATTAATGATATTACTCACCACTTCGACACTTATATCGACACTTATATGATCTTTCAAAACTCTTTATACGAATGTGTATGGTTTTTACAGTGAACTCACTCTAAGTTTACAGACAACAATAGAGAAATACAAAATATGAGGACTAAACTCTAGAATGTAACTTGGTTATTCTTTTACTGATATCTTCCTTAACTTGTCTCTCTTTACTGATCACTCTCTCCCTCTATCATTTCTGAGCCCTTATATAGGCAGATATACCAGTAAAAGACAATCATGATTCACATGCAAGATCTTAGTTGACTGATTTTGTTTCAGTTTGTCTTACTCGTCAGGCTTTTGGGAACTGTCTCTATCTGTCGCGCTGCTTCTGATAGGCTCTTCGCGCATCTTCTGGTGGAGTTAGTAATCGCATTATCTTTACCGCGTAACTATTCATTCGCGCTCTTCGTCTATTATCACGTGATTATTCTTCGCCTTGTTTCCTGATAATTGTTATGTCTTCGTGCTTAAGGTTGTTTTGCTTAGAGCGAAGTTGTGTATTTGTCCTGTGCGATATATTTCTCCCCTACACTCTCGCGTTGTTCTTCTGTAAGTGTAACAATGCGAGAATTCTCCTCGAGCTTCGTACTAGTCTCGTCTTTTCGTTTTCTTTTACTCGACATTTCTACGTGTTTTCCGTATGGTTATTTCCACGTGTTGTGACTTGTCTTTTTTCAGTTGACACATCAATACTTCTACGTTTGACCGGCTACTGCTACAGCCCGTTCGCATGCTCCAATAAATACCTTTGAAGAGAGAGATTCGTTCTTTTTACTTTCTTACTTCTTCTACTTCTTCTCTGTTTCGAAAGATTCTGTTTTTGCTTTTACAGAGATTAGTTTTCTGAGAGATTTGTCATCATGTCGAGCCAATGTATTATTCCTTCTTCTACTGAATCATGTCCTCGGTAAGTACTATTTCAATCTAGAGTATTTTCTTAAGTTTTTAATATTGGATGAATGTTTGGGTTTCTTTTATTTCTGCTCTTTCATTTCTGTTGTTACTGCTTGTTAGAGCATAGCTTGGTTGAACCCACCAAGCGTTGGTATGTCAAGTTTGGTTGTCATATTTTAGTATGTCAAAACTCATCTAAGAGTCGCTTGATTATGTACTAGAGACAACTTCGTTTAGGTTAGACTAGAAATTCTAGGAATGTTGAGATATACAAGTATTACTCGAAGACCTGAAGAACGTGAAGAAATAATGAACTAAAACGACGACATCATCCTTTCTCTTGAGGTTAGCAATATTGAATTGAACTATTTCATTCATAACGTATCTTTCAAGTCTTGCTATATCGAAAACATAACTGTGAAGCTGTGTATTCGATATATTACTCTAGTAGTGAGACATGATTACATGATCATAGAATTAGGGAATTACACTACGAAGTATAACGCTTATCTTTTGAACTTCGTAGATATGACATCGACATAATCTTGTGAATGTTGTTATGATTATGTAAATGGGTAAAGGTGAAGATTTCATCCTAGGAAACAATGTTTTACATTTGTTTAAACAAAGTACATTCATGAACTTGTTTTATATGAATCGAAAGGGAAATCGCTAGGCTTATTGGTACGACTATTCATTGCAAATCTTTGGATTACCAATATGTGTGAGATGGTAGAACCGATCGTAACTTTGTTATGTATCTTGATACAACTAATCACAATGCCTGACTTGTGATTTGGTATGACTGGTTTTTATTAATTAGTGTAACTGATCCTAAGTAGTCACCTGAGATGGTATGATTAATATTTGTAATTGGTGTGACCTATCCTAGTAATTGGTGTGATCTATCCTAGTAATTGGTGTGACCGATCACAGAGTTCAAGGTTCAGGGTTTGCATAAACCTGTCTAGCCGAACCGGGTTTGATCAATCGTTTAAGTTCTTTTACGATGATTAAACCTTCTTTACCCATCTCCTTTTTTCTTCCTCTCCAAATAGACAAACTCGGGCATGACCCAGAGAAGTTACGCAAACATAGACCAATTTCCTTCTCCTTTGCTCCACTATAGCCATTGAGAAAATCAGCTATAGTTTTCAGAGGTATAGCAGTTTTTGATTCTCTTCCCCTTCGCAGTAGTGAACTCGAAGCCACACACAGCATCTTTCAAAACGCTAAAAATGGAAACATGGGGTAGTAATTTAGTGCCTAGACATTTCTTTGAAGAATTTTAACATACAGTTTAAAGGAATACGAAGTGATTGAAGCTGGGTTTCCTAGAGAATGGTAGGAACAGGTTTGGATTTGGAAGTACAAAAGATTTGACGTTTTTTTTAGATCAACGTGTGTATGATATGCATCAGTCTAATCATAGTTGGTAAATCTTTAGGTGTTGGTGTGTGCATAATTTTCCGAAAACTGCATTATCACTTAAGAAATTGATGCATGACTTATTGAACATAGCCTCACAACAATCGAGAGTGGAGCTAGAAATCTAGTTATGGGTATGTAAAAGAAATTTTCCAAAATTTTAGGCTAGGATAATATTAAAAATGTGGGCTTTATATAAAAAGAATTAGGCGTGGCAGCTAGCCCAACAGTTGTGTATGCTTACCACGGGGTTGCTCCAACCCTGCTCACAACTCGGTATGTATATTGTGACCCAAATTTTTTTTTTTAAGACCTTGTGATTCTAATTTACTACCACGTTCTAGATTTTACTCAATGATCCTTTTTATGTGGACCAAAAATTGGTCGTGATTTTAAATTTTTCTCAGAAAAAAACCTTAACTTGTATAGCGGGTTACAATTTACATAAATTTCAAAGGACTCCAAAAAACGAAGTTTTGAAGTTGAAAACAAATTCTTATATATCAGTATTTTGTTGTAAGATAGCAATAGATTTTGAAATTTCCTCTGGTAAAAAAAAAACATGAATAAAATTTAAGACTAAAATTACTACGTTTTTTTAATAAGAAAATGCAAAAGCCCAAAGCAGAGTCTACGCGGCTACAGTGACTTGGCCCATGACTAGAGTTGGTCTAGGGATAGACTCCCTTCCATCACTAATTTGGTTCCCAAAATAACAAATGATAATATTCTGACGGTTCAAATGTTTACAAAATAAAGCTAGTGTTAAAACGTCTTCATTGTCTGTTCCATGGATAAATGGAAGATCTGTAAGCACAAAAGAGATTTGATGAAATCTTTCTTCTTTGTCCCCTTGAGAGCTAGAATGATAACATATTGGGAAACACTCTTGCACCACATCCTAGTAGAGATGTTTGAAAATGTCTAAGCCAGAGATTTCTTCAGCTACCATTGACACATTTACTCTTTGCATATTTTGTATGCAATCAAAAGCTAATTGAGCTCCTCTGCTTGTTCCATCCATTCCATGGTCTCTTGGATGTCCTTTAAACCCATGAGGTGTCTTGCAAAGTCATAAGCAGTTAAGGAAATATAGTTTGTGTGAAACCTAGCGTTTAGAATATTATAGATCTTTATATTGACACTATATAGTTGTTTTGTATAGTGTCAAATATCATGTAATAATGATTATTCAAGATGTGGTTCTAAATATTATGCACTCTGTTATAATCACAGAGATGACTCCTAATACTTTTAATTGTTCGCTTCACATTAAGAGTAGAAGAGTCATAGATCAGGTGACATCTAGTCTTCTAAAGGTACCAGAAAGTAGTAGCATAGGTAGCAGCAGATATCCAAAAATTTAGCAAATCAATGAAAGTAGTGGAACTCCACTAATATGATTGTATCCTAATTGGACAAGCCACACCTGGACAACAAAAGGACAATCAATGAAAATATGCGTCACAGTTTCCTTCTCATTGTTGCATGATTTGCATATATATGATCAATAAAATGCAGGATCCTTGACGTCTTTGCATTTTTTTGAGAGTATTACATTATGAGCACACATCCATATGAAGAGCTTTATAGCTAGAGCAATGTCCATTTTCCAGATCTTATTCTAATCCGCAAGTCTAGTATCTGATTATATTATCCCCCCATTTTATCTTTATAGAGAAATTCTACAGATGACGAAGACAATGGAGACAAAAATTCTTCGAACAAAGTGGATACCCATAAACAACTATCTAAATCAATAGTTAAGTTCCTTGCTCTAGAAGTTCTCTTGCAACTTTCATCGACTCTTGGATTTGAACCAAGCATTCAAAGGTAGAATATACTACGACTCAGAGAACCTTTCCTTCCTCAGTCAATGCAAAGCATATATACTCTATGAAATTCCTTCTTTGGAAACTCATAACGCTCTCGATGAAATAGACTAATATCTTATGCTCTACTTGAGCGATGCAACGATTTCATTGCATTTCTCGTCCTCTTGTCTGTTCTCATCAGAATCTCAAATTTGAGATTGTACTTACATATGATAAAAGTGAGTCCCTTTTAAGTAGTCCATGAAATTACAATTTTATTCTCTGTTAACTTCCAATTGATTTGATGA
The DNA here is from genome assembly GCA_023531295.1 of Papaver armeniacum. NCBI lineage: Eukaryota > Viridiplantae > Streptophyta > Magnoliopsida > Ranunculales > Papaveraceae > Papaver > Papaver armeniacum. The sequence continues at coordinate 63,155 of JAJJWW010010967.1, read as the reverse complement.
TTCTCTCTTTTGTGTATCATAGAATACTTAATTGCCGGAATTTCCCTCTGACTGAACCATTCCTGCAATTTACTATCCTCCTATTTCCCCTCATTAGGGATTGATAGGTGTAGAATACACCGTATTTAATATCTAGTATTTATGCTTTCTTTGCGAGTTTTCTTGTAAATTATGTATCTTATGTGTGTTTTTGTGTATTTAGGTACTTTGGAGTCATTTGGAGTAAAAGAAGGAGAAGAAGTCACTCATTGGAGCGAAAATCCGAAGCCAACGACGAAAGAATGAGGTCACTCCAACATTGCATGAGAAGTTATGAACAAAATCGATGATTAAGCCTGTCAGTCCTCTGGAACCGACAGAATTATGCAGGAAACTTTGAATGGAGGGTGCCCATATCGAATCAGTGGGTGCTGATAGCCATCCCAGGGTATTAGACCATCTTTCTTAGTCAAGTTAGATTCAAAACAACACAATGCTGTTTCTATCTTAAAACACAGGTCAAGGCCAGGGCGACAAAGGGTTCAAATGGCAGGATTGAGGGCTGAGTACCAAGGGTTCATGGAGATGTCGAATTCAGACCAAACTCAGTGAAATCAAGGAAGAATTGCAGCAACAGCTTTTGAAGCCGAGACGAATCGGAAGCAATGGAGTTTGGACTGAAATTCAGACATTAAATTGGTGTTTGGTTTGGTTGGTTTGTGTCGATGAACGTAGGTGATTTAGAAAGGGGTTTTGAGCTCAAATGGCAGGAGTGATATGTGGGAAGGAGCTGTGAAAGGTACTAAATGCTGCAGAGTTCTATCCAGCTCCACATTGCAGGTCGCATACAGAGTGCTCGACTAAATGCTTGAATGACTGGCCAGTTTGTGCAGCTCTTATTGCCCACTGAACCAAGCTGCACTATGGGTCTGGAAGGAGGGTTTCGGTTAGAGTTTTGGTACGGATAGGCTGCTGCTCGAGAAAGCCAGGGAGTCGAGAAGTGGCGCTGCTGCCATTGATGGCACTGGAAGTAATGAAGCTGCAATCGATGAGATGGCTGCTGTCATTGGAGAGTTGAACGAGAGAGAGGCAGCTGAGGCTTATGGTTGGACCATGTTGCTGTTGTGATGGCAGGGGTTGATGGTTGATCATGGATGCTGGTGCTGATGAGTCGGAAGTTGAGTCGCAGAGAGATGAAGTAATTGCAGGCCTGGTACTGCAAATTGGAATGGTGACTGAGCAGATGAGCTGCAAGCAATTGCAGGCCAGGGAATGGCCTGAGATATGCAGTACAGGGAGGATTGCAGTGAATGGCTGGAGCTGTGAGATTGAGTCTGAGAAGAGCTGAGCTTGAGTGCTGTTGGTGTTAGGAAGAGAAGAACTCAGGGAAATACTGGTGGAGATGATATGAAGCTCAAGGAGATGCTGAAATGCTGAACAGGGGAGCAGTGAAGCTGTAAAGGGTTACAATGGCAGCTACTATCCATGGTTCGACTTCTGTGCGAGAAAGGGAATGAGCTGGGCTTGATTGAGTGGAAGGCTATGAGTGACAGTTGAGCTCGGGAGGAGTAACATGAGGTTGCGTGGAAGTGGAGTTGGTCGACTGCTGGTGGCCTGAGCTGAGATGTTGAGCTGCAGGCAGTGAGTTAAATTGCAGGTGCAGGCATTGATGCAGTTAAGAGCTAAAGGGAATGAAATGTGTGACCTTTGAATTGCAAGAATTGCTAGTATTTGAGAGCTCAAATGGGAAGCCAGAACGGTTAAACTGAGAATGAACTAGATGGTGGTGCTTAGATTGAATGGTGCTCTGCAGTGTCGAATGGAGAATGCGGCGCTGTTGCGATCCACAGATTGAGGCGGAATCTTGTGCTTAGCAAATTAACCGCTAGGTACAAATTGTAGGGTCAAGAACAAGGCTGAGCAAGGTTAAAGGGTTGTGAGATGGGTCTGGTGGAGATCATAATCTGAGCTGAGAGAGAATCGAGATGGGAGGTGGATGAACTGGTGCTGTGATGCTGGCTTGGGCTGGTGAAGCTGGCAATAGAGCAGGTGGCCTGACTGAGAAGGAGGTGCATAATATGGACTGGAGCTTGCAAGGCTTGGAGTTGCTGTGAGTCTATGGGCTGTGAAGAATATGCAGGAACGGAAGGCTGTTGCGGTGAGGCAGATGGCGGTGCTTTGTGCGATTAACTAGTGATTAAGGGGTGAGTTAATGTGAGATCGGTCTTGAGTGAAGCTACGAGAGTTGTTCCGTGGAGCCGATCTGCTGGTACTAATGACCTGGAAGCAGCTCAGGCTTACAATGGCAGCTCTGGCATGTGGAAGCTGGGAGCAGGGTGCTGGATTGGTGGAATTGACAGAATTCGCAGGCTGAGATTTGGCAACCAAAGCACTGCAGAAATTGTGCGAAAACGGAGCGAGAATGGCGCACCGGTGAGCATAGTTCCGGTAGCCGGATTTCAGAGGTTAAAGTGTCGATCGCAATATTTCAGTGAATCGCGAGGGGGGTATGAGTCGGATGCAGGAATCGACGGCCGGACATATGAGCTACGCGTCACGCTTTTGGGTACGTTTTCGCAAGGAATGAGAAGTTGGGTTTGATGGTTTTTGTGAATGTGTGGACTGCAGAGAAGCAAAGCGGAGCTACTGGAAGTGTAGAATTGCCTGGTGACAGTTTCCGATGACAAAAGCGGCTGGAGACAAATTTTCCGGTGACGGATTCCGGCGCCGGTGGCCGGATTCCGGCGATGACGTCAGCAATTCCGGCGACGCTTTTGGACCCAAAATTCCAGAGACATATTTTTCACTCCTGGGCTTGGTGGACCAACTTGGAGACGGGTTTTGAGAAGAATCAACCTAATTTGGGAAAGTATCCTTATGGGGAGAAAAGCATATAAATAGAACTTTTTCTCTAAACCTAGAGATATCTCCATTAGGGAGACTTCTACTTGTTGTCTAGGGTTTCACATGATAGGTTCTTCTAAATTTTCTGGATGATTTCCAAAAACACAAGTACTTAATCTTATTATTGGTTAAAGACGTAGTTGGATTTTGCAACCAAGTTATGATTTTTATGAATTAGTTTTCTCTCAATATTATCGTTTGATTTCTACGGGTTATAATAATTGCATGATTGATGGATTGCAATATGATTGAATGTTTGTTTAGTCGAGTCTAGAATTGATTGAACTCACATCCATATCTATAGCTATTTTAGGGTTTTCATCGAGCGATTACCTTGAATACGAGTAGCATGATATGATTAGGGTTTGTAGTGATACATCCTCGTAATCATATGTAGAAATTGACCTTTGTTCGAATTGTTTTGCGCAATGTATTTCAATTGCATTGATTAGCCTATTTCTGAAACTTAATGCTCCTAGGAATTGAACTTGATTAGCGCAAGGCGTTAGGTTATTCTTTAGGTAGAATTCACATACGCACCCTAATGTGTGTGTTGATAACTTTGGAAATTTAATGGAGTATTCTTGCAATAAGGTATTCTCTGGCTTTTGATGATAGCGAGATTAAATACGAATTCTATTCATATATTCATAAACTTGTTTACAATTGAAGATGAAACCTTTATCCAATATTTTCACATCCTTGATTTGCGTGCTTTGTTTATTTGCTTTTTGTTTATTTTTATTTACACAATCAGAAATTCTTCCGGGTGTTTTATATAGGAAACCATAACAATTTGACAACCTAGACCTCTCTATGGGATCGATCCTTTCTTGCCCTTGCTATATTTATATTTTGAGTAGTAAGAAAGTGTAATTATATTTGTGTCGCTTACGACAGCGGTCAAATTTTGGCGCCGTTGCCGGGGAGGGCAACGGTTGTTAATTGTTTTTGGGTTCTTATTTTTGCTTTTATTTTTGTTTTACTTTTTCTTATTCTTTGGTTCTTATTCGAGTTTTGAGAATCTCGTTTCAGGTACCAATTTCTATGGACGGAGCTTATTGGAGCAATCAATACGGCTTTCAACCTCAACAATATAACAATTATCACCCTTGTGGGGAGTACAATCAAAACCAATCCTTTGGCTATGATCAATACTCCACGTACCCTTTTAGTTATTCTCATACATATCAACCTTCTTATGGTGGTTATGTAAGTGAGCAACCACAAGGAGGGGAGAATAGTTGTTTTCCTTATAATTTTTCCTCTAGTTTGGTAGATGAAATGCAACAATTTATGGACGGCATGGAGTCAATTTGTAGACAACCAAGCGTGGAACCAATTTCATCGACCGAATGTGCTCATGGTATGTTTGGCCCAATTTCTGATCGTAGTTATGATCATCCACCCATTCAAAGGGAATATAATTGGCCTAACAATACTGAGGTAAGTAATTCTACTTTGTCTTTGTCGAATGAGCTTTACCAACAAATGGAACACTATATTCAGAATTTGGATGGAACACTCCAAGAGCTTCAAAAAGGTGTTTCCACTTTAAGACAAGGCATTGATGAGTACAAGGAGGAAATGAATAATTATGTTGAAAAAGGCGAACCTTCAGGGACTTTTGTTGATATTTGTGTAGTTAACTCAACTCTTGATCGTAATAATGATCATTCACCTATTCAAAAGGATGAGTTCGAGATTAGCAACACTAAATTCAGCGAGGACCAATGTTATGATGACTATGATAGTGATGATGATTATTATGAAAATACATCGTTTGAACCAACTCATGGTGACATCCCCGAGGAGTGTACAATGGAGTCTTTTTGCGATCAAGGTGAAGATGAAGAGGAATATGATGACACTTGTGTAGATTACTCAAGCATTGATCTTAATAATGATCAAGAGCCTATTCAAAGGGTGGAGCTTGAGGATGATGCATTTTCGAGTGTTCTAGAAAAGTTTCTTATGATAAAATTTGGATCCGCAAAAGAGTATGTGCCTTACAACAAAAAGGAGGAATATGTTGAGAATGAGACGGTTATGACCAATATTGTGGAAGACCCAATTGAGCTTGCAAATGATTGTAATGATGATGTTTATGTCGAGACTATGGTTACGGCAGAAACGGACGAAGAATGGTTGCAAGGTTTGATAGAGGACCATGATATAAAAGAGGTGAATAATTCACTTGAATTTTTCAAGGATGAAGAGGATTCCGTAATACAAGAGATTGTGAAAGGTTTATCTAACCCTTTGCCTATTGTTTCTTCTCCTTTACCTCTTATTGGTTTGAATGTATGTGCTTCGAAAACATTGTTGAATGACTTTGTTTCTCGTTTTCCTCCATTAGAGATACTTGATTCTCATACTATGCAGGTTATGGAACAAGAAACCGTGGAAGTACCCGACTTCTATATTCTTTATACACTTCCATGTGTGGACAAGAATAAGTGTGGGGAAGCTTTTATCGGTTCATAGCTTCACTTTTGCTTTATGTTACTAATATTTGTGTGAAGCTAGTGTTTGCAAAACAGGTTCTATGGACGGATCCCCAACTTTTCCGATTATTGGTGTATGGGGAATGAATCTTACGAGAAGCTAAGTCGGGCTGACGACTTTAAAACAAGCGCTTAGTGGGAGGCAACCCACCGGTTTTGTATCTTTTATCCTTTTGCTTTTTATTTTTGTTTCGTTTATTTATTTTTTTACTGTTTTTATATCATATTTGCATCCCTATGTTTAATTTCATTGAGTCCGTAATCTATCTTAGAAGAGAATTATGCCGAATACCTTTTCGTCAGAAAATTTCAGACTGCGCGTAGTTCAGTCTAGAGACCATAACTGTCAGACCGTTTATCGAAACACTGTGAAATTTTGACACTGTGTAGAAAACACGTAGGCGAACAACTTTTGTGAAATGGAGTTTTTCCAAATTCCTTACCAATTTGCACAGTTTTTGCGTTTTATCTGCTGTTACGTCAGAATTCAGAAATTTCGGTTTTACACATTGAGGACAATGTGAAGTTTAAGTGTGGGGGAGCATTTATATGTTTGTATAGTTTGTTTTTGACACCATTAGTGGATGGAACCATTTTGAATGCAGGAGTTGAGGAACCAATTAACTAAAAGGGAAGAATATAGCTCAGAAATCACGAATTAACATGATAGTTGTTACCATATCTCGGAATATCACCATATCGCATTCTATTTTTATTTTTCCATATTTATCTATTGTTCTCTAAGTGCTTTGGTGGGTCACTAAACATCGACGTGTTATTACTGCTAGGATGAAATAGAGTGGTTGAGTTACTAGAAAAAAAAAAAATAAAAAAAAATTTGAAAAAGAAAAAAAAAAAAAAAGACCGACCAATTAGACCAAAACGGAATAAAAAGACACTTGGGAATAGCAGTATGTGTGAAACGTAGTCCCTGTCTCCGTCGCCTAAACAAGCGTGGAATGCAGGATCCAAGGCAACTATCATGTACTTGCTGACAAGAAGCATGCGCTTGGATCCAAAAGATCTAATCATGCCGTCTAAAAAAAAAATTTTTGGATCCAGTTTGATCCAATCTTATAAAAAAAAAAAAAAATTATTATTGTGTTGAATAAAGTCACTCTTGGTTCCCTTGTATATGCCAATTGATTTGATGTAGCATTCAGCACTAAGTAGCTCAATCCAATAGGATTAGGTTCATCTTAGCAAAGACCTTCGACAGATATGGGAAACATCGAACACTTGTGAATATCCGCCAACATCTACATCTATATCCATCTTCTTAATCTTTTCATTGTGATTGTGGTTTGTTAGTTTCCGAGTATTGTGGCTTGTTCGACTATCTAATTAGAGTTTATTTACTAATATATCAATTGAATTTGCAAGGTACTTCCTCCTGTAGTCAATTTGGATTCGTTCATTGATTTGTCATGAATAGACGGAGTTTGGAATATAGGTTTTGTAGGTATATCTCTAGTAAACCTTCACGAGACTATAACTCGTCCACTAGGGACACCTAGGGGTTTAAAGGCTTGTTATTTATGCTAAAATTAACCGTAGCCTCGACGACACGGAGTTGTTGTATTTTATTGTTTTGTTTGATTTGCTCGAGGACTAGCAAAGTCTAAGTGTGGGGGAATCTGATAGGTGTAGAATACACCGTATTTAATATCTAGTATTTATGCTTTCTTTGCGAGTTTTCTTGTAAATTATGTATCTTATGTGTGTTTTTGTGTATTTAGGTACTTTGGAGTCATTTGGAGTAAAAGAAGGAGAAGAAGTCACTCATTGGAGCGAAAATCCGAAGCCAACGACGAAAGAATGAGGTCACTCCAACATTGCATGAGAAGTTATGAACAAAATCGATGATTAAGCCTGTCAGTCCTCTGGAACCGACATGTAGAATTATGCAGGAAACTTTGAATGGAGGGTGCCCATATCGAATCAGTGGGTGCTGATAGCCATCCCATGGTATTAGACCATCTTTCTTAGTCAAGTTAGATTCAAAACAACACAATGTCAAGTTTCTATCTTAAAACACGGAGTCAAGGCCGGGCGACAAAGGGTTCAAATGGCGGATTGAGGGCCGAGTACCAAGGGTTCATGGAGATGTCGAATTCGGACCAAAACTCGGTGAAATCAAGGAAGAATTGCAGCAACGACTTTTGGCAAGCCGAGACGAATCGAAGCAATGGAGTTTGGACCGAAATTCGGACATTAAATTGGTGTTTGGTTTGGTTGGTTTGTGTCGATGAACGTAGGTGATTTAGAAAGGGTTTTGAGCTCAAATGGCAGGAGTGATATGTGGGAAGGAGCTGTGAAAGGTACTAAATGCTGCAGAGTTCTATCCAGCTCCACATTGCAGGTCGCATACAGAGTGCTCGACTAAATGCTTGAATGATCGCCGGTTGTGCGGCTCTTATTGCCCACCGAACCAAGCCGCACTATGGGTCCGGGAAGGAGGGTTTCGGTTAGAGTTTTGGTACGGATAGGCTGCTGCTCGAGAAAGCCAGGGAGTCGAGAAGTGGCGCAGCTGCCATTGATGGCACTGGAAGTAATGAAGCTGCAATCGATGAGATGGCTGCTGTCATTGGAGAGTTGAACGAGAGAGAGGCAAACGAGGCTTATGGTTGGACCATGTTGCTTGTTGTGATGGCGGGGGTTGATGGTTGATCATGGATGCTTGGTGCTTGATGAGTCGGAAGTTGAGTCGCAGAGAGATGAAGTAATTGCGTGGCCCGGTACCGCAAATTGGAATGGTGATCGAAAGCGATGAGCCGCAGCAATTGCAGCCCGGAATGGCCCGAGATATGCGAGACGGGGAGGATTGCGGTGAATGGCTGGAGCCGTGAGATTGAGTCCGAGAAGAGCCGAGCTTGAGTCTTGTTGGTGTTAGGAAGAGAAGAACTCGGGAAATCTTGGTGGAGATGATATGAAGCTCAAGGAGATGCTTTGAAATGCCGAACAGGGAGCAAATGAAGGCGTAAAGGGTTACAATGGCAGCCTACTATCCATGGTTCGACTTCACGTGCGAGAAAGGGAATGAGCCGGGGCTTGATTGAGTGGAAGGCTATGAGTGACAGTTGAGCTCGGGAGGAGTAACATGAGGTTGCGTGGAAGTGGAGTTGGTCGACTGCTGGTGGCCTGAGCTGAGATGTTGAGCTGCAGGCAGTGAGTTGAATTGCAGGTGCAGGCATTGATGCAGTTAAGAGCTAAAGGGAATGAAATGTGTGACCTTTGAATTGCAAGAATTGCTGGTATTTGAGAGCTCAAATGGGAAGCCGAACAGTTAAACGAGAATGAACTAGATGGTGGTGCTTAGATTGAATGGTGCTCTGCAGTTGTCGAATGGAGAATGCGGCCCTCATTTGCGATCCACATTGATTAGGCGAATCTTTGTGCTTAGCGGTGAACCTGCTAGGTACAAATTGTAGGGTCAAGAACAAGGCCGAGCAAGGTTAAAGGGTTGTGAGATGGGTCCGGTGGAGATCATAATCTGAACAGAGAGAATCGAGATGGGAGGTGGATGAACCGGTCTTTGATGCGGCTTGGGCTGTGAAGTGTGAATAGAGCAGTGGCTTTGACTGAGAAGGAGGTGCATAATATGGACTGGAGCTTGCAAGGCTTGGAGTTGCTGTGAGTCTATGGGCTGTGAAGAATATGCAGGAACGGAAGCTGTTGCAGCTGAGCTGCAGTATGGCGGTGCTTTGTGCGATTAACTAGTGATTCTGGGGGTGAGTTAATGTGAGATCAGTCTTGAGTCAAGCTCTGAGTTGTTCAGTGGAGTCAGTGCTTTGGTACTAATGACACAGAGCAGCTCGGAAGCTTACAATGGCAGCTCGGCATGTGGAAGCCGGGAGCGGAGTCTTTGGATTGGTGGAATTGACGCACTCGCAGCCGAGATTTGGCAACCAAAGCACTGCAGAAATTGTGCGAAAACGGAGCGAGAATGGCGCACCTAAGTGAGCATAGTTCCCAGAGGCCGGATTTCGAGAGGTTAAAGTGTCGATCGCAATATTTCAAGAATCGCGAGGGGGTATGAGTCGGATGCGGGAATCGACGGCCGGACATATGAGCTACGCGTCACGCTTTTGGGTACGTTTTCGCGAGGAATGAGAAGTTGGGTTTGATGGTTTTTGTGAATGTGTGGACTGCAGAGAAGCAAAGCGAGCTCTTTGAAGTGTAGAATTGCCCGGTGACAGCTTCCCGATGACAAAAGCGGCTGGAGACAAATTTTCCGGTGACGGATTCCGGCGCCGTGGCCGGATTCCGCGATGACGTCAAGAATTCCGGCGACGCTTTTGGACCCAAAATTCCAGAGACATATTTTTCACTTCTGGGCTTGGTGGACCAACTTGGAGACGGGTTTTGAGAAGAATCAACCTAATTTGGGAAAGTATCCTTATGGGGAGAAAAGCATATAAATAGAACTTTTTCTCTAAACCTAGAGATATCTCCATTAGGGAGACTTCTACTTGTTGTCTAGGGTTTCACATGATAGGTTCTTCTAAATTTTCTGGATGATTTCCAAAAACACAAGTACTTAATCTTATTATTGGTTAAAGACGTAGTTGGATTTTGCAACCAAGTTATGATTTTTATGAATTAGTTTTCTCTCAATATTATCGTTTGATTTCTACGGGTTATAATAATTGCATGATTGATGGATTGCAATATGATTGAATGTTTGTTTAGTCGAGTCTAGAATTGATTGAACTCACATCCATATCTATAGCTATTTTAGGGTTTTCATCGAGCGATTACCTTGAATACGAGTAGCATGATATGATTAGGGTTTGTAGTGATACATCCTCGTAATCATATGTAGAAATTGACCTTTGTTCGAATTGTTTGCGCAATGTATTTCAATTGCATTGATTAGCCTATTTCTGAAACTTAATGCTCCTAGGAATTGAACTTGATTAGCGCAAGGCGTTAGGTTATTCTTTAGGTAGAATTCACATACGCAGCCCTAATGTGTGTGTTGATAACTTTGGAAATTTACGGAGTATTCTTGCAATAAGGTATTCTCTGGCTTTTGATGATAGCGAGATTAAATACGAATTCTATTCATATATTCATAAACTTGTTTACAATTGAAGATGAAACCTTTATCCAATATTTTCACATCCTTGATTTGCGTGCTTTGTTTATTTGCTTTTTGTTTATTTTTATTTACACAATCAGAAATTCTTCCGGGTGTTTTATATAGGAAACCATAACAATTTGACAACCTAGACCTCTCTGTGGGATCGATCCTTTCTTGCCCTTGCTATATTTATATTTTGAGTAGTAAGAAAGTGTAATTATATTTGTGTCGCTTACGACAGCGGTCAGGGATGACATGAATGAAGTTTTTAGGGCGATTATATATCTAGTTTGGAAGTTGTATTCTTGGATCATCAATTTAGTTGTCTTCCAAAATGCAGATATCAGCACCATCTCCAACCTACCAAGAAATATTCTTTTGGATGTTTTCTATCGCTTCCAAAATTATTTTCCATATCAAAGAATCCTCGACATTTGGTTCGGTATCCATGTTTGGATTATATTCTTGTCTCTAGTAAATGGCAGAATAATGACATACCATATGGACTTTTTGGCTCGAGCTAATCTCCAACCAATATTGATAATCATAGAACTATTAAAAGCTTCTGTATTCATGAAGCCCAGGCATCATGACTCTTTTAGCTTGCGGATGGAATCCCAAGCTTTTGGATAGTAACCTTTTGGGTTGCTAAGGTCTTTCCCCTAGAAGAAGTCTTTCCACGGCTTCTTTATATCCTGACAAGATTTCTTAGGAAGTCTAGAACAGTTTATTTGATATATGCATGAAGTTGAAGTGACCGAGCTGATAAGCTAGAGTTGTTCTTCACGCAAGGTTTGAACGTGATGATTTTGCTTCTATTTTAAAATGAGGTGAACCAAGATATTTGTCCCCAGAGTCAATCACTTGGACTCCCATGACGTTGATGAAGAAAATCTCAGCTTTATTGAAATTGATGAGGCGGCTAGAATTATTGCTCACATCTTGAAGAGTTCCACCAGATTATTGAACTCATGCATATTGGCTTGACATAAAAGTACGCAATCATCAGCAAAAAGTAAGTGACATTTTGAAGGAGCATCAACCATACATAAGAGGTTGAAAATCACTTATGGTGGGTTTGTTTGTAGAATTAACCATTTCCAGGAATTTATAATCTCATGGGATTACAAATTCTGGGATTCATGTAAATTCCTTGTGTGTTTGGTAACTCAATTAAAATTCCTAGGATTTATGGAGTTTTCTTGTATTAAAGTCTTTGTACCGTTTGGCATTACCCTCAAGTCTTAAAATTGCACATACATGGGATTTAGAGTTAAAAAAAGTGGGTCCATAAATCCCTTGATAAGTTTCCCAGCAAATCTTAGGGGGGAGGGGTCGGACTCCATATGGAGGATTTGCTGGAAAACTGAATCCCGTAAGAAACGTGATTCTAAGGATTCGGGCGACCAAACATACAGAGGGAAACGTAATCATACCAAATCCCCTGGACCCATAAATTCCACCTTTAAATTTCCACATCCAAACCCACCATTAGAAAATAATTTGTTTGAGGCTATTAACCCAATGGATATTTTGTGTTATTTAGATTTTTGTTCTTCAAGCACTAGATATCGATACTCATTAAAAAAATTATTTCGTTAGTTATACATGAGCGAAGCTGGTAAACCAAAATCTACATGGCCCTGAGGCCAAGCACTATGGTTACCCATTTTGTTAGGCTATAGCTTAAATATAGCCTAGCCAAAACCAAGAAAAATAGACCTCGCTATGGGAGGAATGTGTTTTTCAATATAGCCAAGCCAAAACCAAGAAAATTAATCTCAGTACGGGACAGATGCAGTTTTAGCTTATGTAGACGGAAACTGAGTTTCTGTAAGAATAGTAGAACACCAAAACTGAGTTTCTATCAAATTTTTTAATCAAATTATATTAGGTTGGATGGATTTTAATAAAAAAAATTATAAATTAAATAATACTTAAAAAAAAGATTGGAGATACAGTAAGAAATAAAAAAATTACAGGAAATAAAAGCGGTAAAAAAGAAATCTTAGAAATAAAAATAAGTAAAAACCAGAAAATCCAATACTTTCTGTCGACACCATACTTGTTTTTTTTTACGGAAACTCGGAAATAGCTCCCCTTAGATATGATAAGAAACATATGTGTTGCACCCCATCACCAAGCCTAACAAAGTCGCCACATTATAGCTTAGCGAAGGATCATAATGCTTAAATTCACTATAATTAAGCTATGTCCAAGCTCAAACATCTTCTATAGTGCTTGTCATAGTAAGGACACCAATTTACTTAGGAGCGTACCATTCGAAAGGTAAAGGGATGCAGTGCTTCAATATTAAAATCCAAGCTAAAACTATGGAGGTACTTGTTTGTTATAGCAAAAGGCAATCCAAAAAAGATTTCACCTCACTTGTCATGAAAGATGTAGATGAGAAAATAACGATGAAGCAAACGACATCAACAACATTTCTTTTGTTTTAGTAAGGTCCCAAAATGTAGACTTTTTTTAATAGGAAAATGGGTCATTTGTCCAAAGAAATTTAAAACACCGTTCAAATGGACGAGTAAAAAAAAGTACGGGTGAAATAGCCAAAAAAAAAATAGCAAGGATGAAACTGAATTCATCCTGGCTTATACTTAAAAAATAGCAAGGATGAAACTGGATGCATCCTGTGTAAAATAAAAATAAGAAAAAAATATTTGAAAATGGACAGGATGAAACTGGTTACATCCTGCTTATTTTTAAATTTTTGTCCATTTAAACAGTATCTTTTTAATTTTTGGCTATTTAACAGTATCAAAACCTAAGTGTCTTTTTCACCCAGGAATTATTGATTTTGGTCTTTTTGACCAATTTTGTGTTTTTTAATTCGAATTTGGCATGGAAAACCTTAATCATGGGGGCAGTGGCACTCCTTACACCACTAACTCAAGCTTGTACTCCTCCTAAGCTAAGCTTTCTTATTAGGCCAATCACTATGGTGCAGGGTATCCCTTTCCCATCCTCAAATAAAGGGAAAGGATATCACAACGAAGACACCCTCACTATGATGCACTTTTTTCCCTTCCCTACACAATATGAAAACTCAGCTTCCGTACGAATAGTGTTATATGACTACTGAGTATTTATATTTTTTCCCCCAGTTTTTTTTTTCTTCTAATAGGAATATATTTCTCTAGGTAAAAATATATACGAGGGATATGATAGGGAAAAAAGACACTATAATGCTTGGCAAGGAAGGAAAAAAATAAATAAACAAACAAAGAGATATTTTGCCTGGCGTCTTTAGGGGCGACCCCGAAAGAATTAGGGGCGACACAAAACGACAAAAACTGTCATAATCGGTAGGTTATTTCACAATCGGTAGGTTATTTTCGGGGCATTTTTTTTTAATCCCAAACTACCCTTTACAATCGGTAGATAACTATACAATCGGTAGTTAATCAACAATCGGGAGTAAATTTGGTTTGTATAACTTCCGAATATAAAGTAAAATCCTTTATCTTTTGAATTTTGACTATCCTATAATCGGTAGTCAAAATAGTTATCTTGACTCCCGATTAAAGTAGACCTTTGGCAAATATCCTACCATAATCGGTAGGGAATTTAGGTTATTTAACTCCCGAATATAGAGTAGCCCCAAAATGAGATTTTGCGAAAATCCTTTTTTTTGGAATTTTGGTTGAGCCTATAATCGGTAAGAAAGGAAGAGTTATCATGACTTCCGATTATACAATGGCTCTCTTTACAAATATCCTACCATAATCGGTAGTCAAAATAGTTCATATAACTACCGAATATAGAGTAGCCCCAAAATCGATTTTGCAAAAATCCTTTTTTTTGAAATTTTGGTTGAGCCTATAATCGGTAGTAAATGAAGTTATCCTAACTTCCGATTATCCTTGCTCTCTTTGCAAATATCCAACCATATTCGGTAGTCAAAAATAGTTCATATAACTACCGAATATAGAGTAGCCCCAAAATCAGATTTTGCAAAAATCCTTTTTTTTGGAATTTTGGTTGAGCCTATAATCGGTAAGAAAGGAAGAGTTATCATGACTTCCGATTATACAAACTGACTCTCTTTGCAAATATCCAACCATATTCGGTAGTCAAGATAGTTCATATAACTACCGAATATAGAGTAGCCCCAAAATCAGATTTTGCAATAATCCTACTGAAATTCAATTTTCTCGTAGAATTTTTTTTTCTACGAGACGCTGTCTCGCACTCTGCTAGGGTTTTGTATTCATACCAACATTGTATTCATACCACGTCCATGCCCGCACCGAGCTTTTTCAACTGCATTGGTTGAGCCTATAATCGGTAGTAAATGAAGGTATCCTGACTTCCGAATATAGAGTTGCCCCAAAATGAGATTTTGCAAAAATCCTCTATTTTTCTAATTTGGTTGAGCCTATAATCGGTAGTCAAAATAGTTCATATAACTACCGAATATAGAGTTGTCCCAAAAATGAGATTTTACAATCGGTAGTTAAAAAAACCTAAACTACCGATTATGAAGGGGTATACAAGTATTTTCAATCTATTTTGTCTTTTGTGTCGCCCCTAATTCTTTCGGGGTCGCCCCTAAAGACGCCAGGATATTTTGTTTTAGTAGTAATCTTGAAAGCTTATCTTGCCATTGCACCAATACTAAGACCAATCTAGTCACAGTCCAACTCTAAGGAATCAGTATTATTCGACCACATCGTCTCTCATTACACCGTGCAACACTTGTCATTAATCCATCCAAAAATCCTGACAGTCGTGGACCGCATCAACACCAAGAAAGACTCTGCATTTAAGTTTCCTCGTTGTGTCATCCAAAGCAATAAACCTCCCTCCCTTGGTAACAGTAAGCCATGACATCATTCCAACAATAATGAGCACAAAAACCGACATTCAACACAAACACGCCATATATGACACCTCCATGACCCTAGTAGAGGGCATTCGCCCCCATCACCCCCCAAAATGGCAATATCCGTAATTTATTAGGTCGATCAAGGGCAAAGTGAACCGAAAAACAAAAAATCTTCCCGTTGAAGGCCAAAAATGCGTGAGCCCCAAACCCCGAGAGACCATTCTAGAACCAAAGTGTCGCCGCGTGTAACATTTGGTGGCCATACTTCACCATGACACGAGTCAATTAGCCACGTCATAATGGAAATATCTAGAAGAAATATCTCTCTACCCCCTTTAATCAGTACCTTTCTTCATCTCCAAACAAAGTAAGAAAAAACCAGAATCTTCCAGTGTAAGCTAACAGAGAAGTAGAAATTGGAAATTTTAGGGTTCATCAATTTGATTTTAACAGTCGTATGTATGTCTTCAGAGAAGAAGAGATCGCGGAGTAGACGCAATTCAGTAGCGGAAACTCTAGCAAAGTGGAAAGAAATCAACAGTCAATTAGTATCATCTTCTCAACGAGGAGGAGGATTGAAGATTAATGGAGGAACTGCTAAAGGAGTTTTACGGAGAGTACCAGCAAAAGGATCAAAGAAAGGATGTATGAGAGGAAAAGGAGGACCGGAGAATTCACTGAGTAATTACAGAGGAGTTAGGCAGCGGACATGGGGGAAATGGGTGTCGGAAATCAGAGAACCTAATCGGGGGAATCGGTTGTGGTTAGGTACATTTGCTACTGCTAAAGAAGCTGCTATTGCTTACGATGATGCTGCTAGAGCTATGTATGGAGAAAATGCGAGATTGAATTTCGCAGGATCTGGTGATGATGATGATGAGGAGGAGGAGGGGGAATTGTATAAGGATTCTTCGTATACGACTACGACGACTGGGACAGGGACGAGTGCGGCGACGGCGACGTCGGAGGAGTCGACTACTACGACGTCGAATCGGCAACCGGAGGATGGTGCTGAGGAGTGTAAAGTGAAGGTTGAAGGTTTGACGATTGATCAGAAGAAAGAAGGAATTGGGGATGGGGATGGGGATGTGTATGAGGAGGCATCGACGTCGACGCCGGTGGTTAGAGTGAAGGAGGAGACGGTGGATTTTGATTTTGATTATGAAGATGGAGATGGAGAAGACAAGAAGAAGATTAAAGAAATGAAAGTGGAGCCGAATTTTGAATTGAAGCATGAGAACAGTGATCCGTTGGTTTACCTCCATGATTTCCCTATGGAGGAAATGCTTGATGTGGATGAGCTTCTCAGGTCGATTGATGCCGATTACAAAGACTTGAACGGCGAAGATAACAACAAGAAGAAACCTGTTGATGGTGGAATTGAGTCTAGCAATGGTGGCGCAAGACAATTGGGGGGATGTGGTGGAGCTGATTTCAGCTATCAGATGCAAAATCCGGATGCGAAGCTGCTTGGGAGCTTGCACCATATGGAGCAAACGCCTACTTGTGTTGATTATAGCTTTGATTTCTTGAAGCAGCCGCCGATTAAGCAAGAGGACATCAACTTTGGCTACTTGTTGAATGATGAGGAACAAGGATTGCTCGAGACAGGGTTTCCTGACTTGGGAGGATTCTGAATATTGTTGTTTTCACTCGAATTCAATTTTGATTTTGTTGTTCTACTGCTGGTGGCTAGTTCTTGATAGCTAGCTAGTATAAGCGCGTCCGGATCAGTAGAGAACATCTTTTTTTAATCAATCTCTCTAATCCGTGGGCGATATTTGTTTCATTCTTGTACATATGGCTAGCCTGGAATCATCTCTGCTGGATGAGGGATAGCCGGATAGGAGGAACTCTCTCTTAATGGTAGTAGTATGTTGAGGGATAATAAAACCCAATATGGTTGTGATAACTAGGAGTTATAGCTAGGCTTGAAATACATCTGTATGTACAAAATGTTAATAATCTTATGACGGGTCGTCTTTTGTGTTGGCCCTTGTTGTTTTTTATTTCGGTTGCTTCTATTTTTGCATTGCTTGCTATGTTTTTGGCTTGTGTTTTTGCGCTTCCTGCAATGTTTATGGCAAATGCTGTGCTAGAAGAAGAACAAATGCAATGCGGTGGTTACTCTATACAGAGGCTAAAATATAGAGTGGACTTGCAAAATTTCGGTGCTATATTTTGGTATCCGGAACTGATAGACTGGTGAACTAATTGTTGTTCATTTGCAATTATCTCTAGAGCTGAAAAACTTAATGGATGACAATTCATGAAACAATTGAACTTCTTTACGGAATTCTGTCCATCCATAAGAGTCTTCAGCACACCATTATAGGAGGTTCCACCAAGATTAAGAGGGATACAACTGCACAAGCAGAAGCAGCAACCATCAGTTAGGGGTATCAAATGGGCCAGGCCGGGCAGACAAGCCCGTTTCCTACTGCAGGCCAGGCCAGACAGGCTTCATAATTAGCTACCCAAAAAGCCCGGCAGGCCAGGTAGAAACACTTATTTTGAGGACCAAAGCCCATTCTATAGCCGGGCCAGGCAGGCCAAACATGCTTTAGGTTTTTTGATTTTCAAATTCTTTAATAACCGATTTAACTTCAAATTATAATTTGGAGATTGAATGAACTATAAGTTCCAATAATCTTAAATAATTAATCTTCTGACTGTAAAATAGAAATGAAAATAAGAATTTTAATCCAAAATATAACCAATTGTTAAAAGGCCCATGCCCATGGATGTGTGGTCCAAAACGGGAGTTTTTTGGTTTTTCCTTCTCCACGTATATAGAGGATATAATATCCGTGTAACCATAACTCTTATCGATGAAATCCCTCTCTTGCTCTACCTCTTTCTCTTTCCCTATTATATTCTACTGCAAAACGTTATCACCACGAGCTCTAACCCCGCGGCAAAGGATTTTTTTTTTTTTTTGGGTTGCTATCAGATCAGTGGAGGATTGTTTTGGATCTATATTTTTCTCTTTCAATCAAATACAATATGTTGGAATCAATGGGATCGTTGGAATCGAATCAAATCAGATAAGTTGGATATATGTTTTCCTATATTATATATATTTTTTCTTGTATTATATATATTTTCTTTTCCCTGTTTTTAATTGGGTATATTGAATCTGGGTGAAAGTTGATTTGACGACGAATGAGGGGTTATTTTGGTCGTTGTCATAGTACTAATCATGAGGGATTATTGTGTTTTTTTTTTGGTTGTGATGATAGTTTCATAGTTTGGGATTTGGTTGGATTATTGTTTTGATTCATAGTTTCGTAATTTTGGGATCTGGTTGGATATTGGTTACACGTTTAGGTCGGTGGGAGAAAACCTGTTCGCATTGCGGGGAGAAGAAAGGATGTGCGAGTAAAATGTCCCGTTCTGGTTCCAGCCGTCGTTCTGGTTCCAGTTGTCCTGACCTGTCCCACCCGGTTCGGATCAACCTGGACCTACCCAACCCGGTCCTGCCCACCCCTGTACGAGTCAACCCGGTCCTGCCCCACCTTGTCCTGTTCTAGCGTGTCCTGTTGTTGATGGTGGTTTTTAAACAAAGGGTAAAATCGTAAAACCCCAAATAACCTAATGTCACCGGTGACACATTTAGTAGAACATTTAATGCATGTAGTCAGTAATTAATAGGGGGTATTTTTTTCAAATTAGGGTTACAACGAACAAAACCCTAATTCCCTTCCGTGTCAATGGCAAATCATGCCAGCCACACCTAGCCCAAGCTAGCCGCACCTCTGTGCCAATGTCAAATCATGCCAGCCACACACAAAAACGCGCCAAAGCATGCCAACCATGCTAGCCGCACCTCCGTGCCAATGGCAAATCATGCCAGCCATACCTAGCCCAAGCTAGCCGCGCCATGCCAAACGCACTCTGCCTTGGCCTTAGCTATGCTAGTCACACCAAGCGCGCCAAAGCATGCCAACCATGCTAGCCGCACCTCAGTGCCAATGGCAAATCATGCCGACCACACCTAGCCCAAGCTAGCCGCACCTCTGTGCCAATGGCAAATCATGCCAGCCACACCAAACGCGCCAAAGCATGCCAACCATGCTAGCTGCCCCTCCGTGCCAATGGCAAATCATGCCAGCCACACCAAACGCGCCAAAGCATGCCAACCATGCTAGCCGCACCTCCGTGCCAATGACAAATCATGCCAGCCACACCTAGCCCAAGCTAGCCGCACCAAGCCAAACGCACTCTGCCATGGCCCTAGCTATGCTAGTCACACCTCCGTGCCAATGGCAAATCATGCCAGCCACACCTAACCCTAGCCACGCTGGTCGCACCACGCCAAGCCAAACACCCTTACCTTGGCCCTAGCCGCGCCATGCTAAAGTAGCGCCCACGCCTAGGCTTGCAAACCGTGCAACCTAGGCCAAATTGGCCACGCATGCCATTAGCACATGCCAACACGCATCGGCCGTAGCTTTTCTTACTGTGCCGTGGCCCTAATGGCCGAGCATGCCATTGGCACATGCCAACACGCTCACTTTGTAGCTTTTCTTACCAGGCCGTGGCCCTAATGGCCGAGCATGCCATTGGCACATGCCAACACGCTCATTTGGGTAGCTTTTCCTACCAGGTCGTGACCCAAATTGGCCACGCATGCCATTGACACATGCCAACACGCTCGCTGGTAGCTTTTCCTACCAGGCCGTGACCCAAATTGGCCACGCATGCCATTGGCACATGCCAACACGCTCGCTGGTAGCTTTTCCTACCAGGCCGTGACCCAAATTGGCCACGCATGCCATTGGCACATGCCAACACGCTCGCTGGTAGCTTTTCCTACCAGGCCGTGATCCAAATTGGCCACGCATGCCATTCGCTGGTAGCTTTTCCTACCAGGCCATGACCCAAATTGGCCACGCATACCATTGGCACATGCCAACACGCTCGCTGGTAGCTTTTCCTACCAGGCTGTGACCCAAATTGGCCACGCATGCCATTGACACATGCCAACACGCTCGCTGGTAGCTTTTCCTACCAGGCCGTGACCCAAATTGGCCACGCATGCCATTGGCACATGCCAACACGCTCGCTAGTAGCTTTTCCCTACCAGTAGTGACCCAAATTGTACATGCCATTCGCTGGTAGCTTTTCCTACCAGGCCATGACCCAAATTGGCCACGCATGACATTGGCACATGCCAACACGCTCGCTGGTAGCTTTTCCTACCAGGTCGTGACTCAAATTGGCCACGCATGCCATTGACACATGCCAACACGCATCGCTGGTAGCTTTTCCTACCAGGCCGTGACCCAAATTGGCCACGCATGCCATTGGCACATTCCAACACGTATCGCTGGTAGCTTTTCTTACTAGGCCATGGCCCTAATGCCGAGCATGCCATTGGCACATGCCAACACGCATCGCTGGTAGCTTTTCCTACCAGACCGTGGCCCTAATGGCCGAGCATACCATTGGCACATGCCACACATGCCACTAGCAGCTCTGGCATTGCCACTAACACTCAACGTACAACCTACCACCAAGGCATTCCGCACATGCCATTGGCACATGCCACATACGCCACTAGCAGCTCTGGCATTGCCACTTGCACTCAAGGTGTAACCCGCAATAAAGGCATTCCGCACATGCCACACGCGCCACTTGTACTCAAGGTGCAACCAACACTCGAGACATCAACACAAACTGGGGGATGCTTTCCAGGGTCTTGGTTTGGCGGTCACAGCATGCAGCGTACACTACGCTCACATTAAGAAAGCGTGAATAGGAATAAAGCGGTCAAATAAATGAGGAAATAATGGTGAAAACTTTTTCACCCATAAACAGCATGCGGTTACCACCTCCTCCCATTATTTCACCCTTTACTCTCTTCCTTCATGAGGCCAGAGTACGTTTCAATCTCGACTTGTATAAATAGGTCTTACCTATTTCCACCGGACAACAAGTCTCGGTCAGGAGAAAAACACAACACTCTCAGAAAAGGCAACTTTGCAAGCTCTCCAAAAAGCTTTCATCTTTTGCAAGCTTCCGAAGCTTTCACTTTCTGATACAAGTCGAGACACTACTCTCCCGATTTATTCTCGGTCTCAACACCTTTCTTTGCTTCCCTCCCCAAATCAACCCTTCTCCTCCACTTTGTGACCGAAGCAAGTCTGGAACGGCCATTTCTTGGTTTAGGCCGGACTTGTACAGATTGATCTCTCGAATCTATAAAGTTCTCACGTGCAGCACATTTGTTTAGGGTTTAAACCAGTTTCTCACTCACCTACCGAATTTACCGAAATCGGCGGAAACGATTTTTACCCATAAACAATTGGCGACCACAGCGGGAGGATTGATCTATCGGCTACAATGTCAGACTGTCGATCTCGTTCTTCGACCCAGATGTCAAGATGGTAGAGGAAGGCGACTCAATCCGACTCAACTACCATACAACCCGGTTACCAGTCGTAAAGACTACATAAGAAAACTGGGGACTCGCTGAAGATGCTACCAGCGATTGGGGACTTGCTGGCAATGCTACCAGCAAAGCCGCCTTTTACATGGAAAGGGGCGTGTTCGCGAAAAAAAAAAAAACCTATGAAGTGAATAAATTTACACTGGGCAAGATATACGATCTGTTTTTAGGTTCTTAGTAAAACCGTCATACTATTGCGTCTTGTGTCGATTGCTAGCACACACTTTCATAAAAGCAATATTCCTTTCACAAAACATAATCGAGTTATATTATCAAAACCATTCATCCCGAAAATAATCTAATACCCTCAAAAGCTACCACCGTCTATCAAAACCTATTTCGAACTTTGAACCGGACATCCAAGTATGTTTTTCAAAAAAAAAAAAAAAGAAGAAGAAGAAGAAGAACCTAAATGAAAGTTTAACAGAGAAACATTCAAGGAAAATCATCCAACAGAGGTCTGCTCTTCTTGGAGAAAGTCAACTTTGCATCTTCAAGAGCCGTTCTCTTCATAGTTAACATCTTGGAAAGCTTTTCGAGTTCTACCTCATGTCGTGCAATCTCCTCTGCAGAAAGGCTTTCGATTGTTGCATCTTTCGACTTCTGGATCTCAGCAAGGCCTTCGACAAACCAAGAAGCGTTGAACTCATTTTCTACACACACGTCGCGATGGTGCTCCCAGTCGCAATAACGTCTTCAGAAACGGTGTGGCTAGTCACCTCACGCATGTCCTCGATGGAAGATAAAGCCTCTTCCACACGCTTAACCAGCGCAAATCGACTAGTGACCTTCTTGGTTGTGGCCATATGTCCGTACTTCTCCTGAGTCCGGTGTACAACGCCTCATACTTAGCCAAAGACGTTGAAACCGCCAACCAAAGACATGACCTGGATAAGGAACCAAGTACGGGGATCGAAAATGGCACCCGCAATCGGCCTCACGACTCGCAAAGGGTCTTCTTCCATGTCTACTTCAGCAACCATCGAGAGAATCATCCACCGTTTGAACCACATCTCAGTGCCGGCAATTGGCTAACTCCCATCTCCAAGTCACCCGGCGGTGGTCACCAAAGGCAAGTTTTCGTATGGCTCCACCCCAGAATCGTCCTCCGAACCGGATTCCTCCTGCGAACTTGAGTTAGACATTTTTCAAAAGAAGAAACGGAAGAAGAAAGAAAAAGAAGCGCGAAACTCACCGAACCACTTCCCGAAAAAGAACCAAGTCTTTGCCAGAGGAATCACTCTCACTTGTCGAACTTTCTTCTTTCTCTGACTCATCACTCTCACTTGTCGAACTTGTCGAACTTTATTCTTTCTCTGACTCATCACTTATAAATAGCATATTGTACTTAACATAATGTACTCGACCAAATGTTACATCCTCAATGAACTTATCAGCTAGATATAGCTCAGCGCCAACGCAACGTCATTGGAATGGTATAGTGAATGCAATCATGTGCTTAAAAGTAACCATTGACATAAATTTGTTTTATCCATGCAAAGACATAAAAAGGAATGCTAACGAAAGTGCAATACAAAGGTTGATGATTATAAAGGAAAAATAATCTATTCTCCAACGAAAGTAATCAGGGGGAGATACGGTAGACTATTTTCTAGGTCATTACCGATATTCAGTTTCGAAAAGTACATGACTAAAGGAACAGTCTGGAACAACTCTGAAAGTAATGAGGGGGAGATGCCGACATCAGGGGGAGGATCCAAGGATATGATGTCGACATAATTTACTTCGAAATTGAAGCTGTGTTGTACTCTTTTTCCCTTCGATCGAGAATAGTTTTTCCCAAAGGGTTTTGTTACTCGACAAGGTTTTTAGAGAGACAATACTAAAAGCATCAATTATGTTGAACGTTGAAGACATAAAGATCGCGTTGATATTATTGAAAATATCTGAATCAAAGAAATAAAACACGATAGTACTCTGTTAAGCAACGTAACTACCAGAATCAACAACATGGTTCTATAAACATCCAAGTCACCAAAGTAAAGTGTGATAAACTCCTTTTGATTGTATTAGACTAATGAAAATTGTCTGACATCAGGGGGAGCATCTAATGGTGTGTTGAACTCTTTTCCTTCACCGAGGTTACTTTTTCCCACAGGGTTTTTTTGCTCGACAAGGTTTTTAATGAGACAACAACAAACACCGGGAAGTAATTTCCCAACTAAGGCTATTGTCTTTCCCACAAGGATTTTCTGCCTTAGGAGTTGTGAATCAACTAGTCAACTTCAATGGAACAAAGTGATCATCTGCAACAGATCACCTTTACTTGCATCTGTCACATTGTACTCTTTTCCGTTCGTCAAGGTTTTATCCCACTGGGTTTTCCTTGTCAAGGTTTTAATGAGGCAACATATTCGAGTCCAACTATATTCTAAGTTTGCTTAATGTTGTACTCTTTTTATTTAGTTCAGGTTTTGTCCCTCTGGGTTTCCTTGGCGAAGTTTTAACGAGGCAATTAACTTAGACTCATCGATCTGTGAAGATCGTATTGCATGTGATGAACTACATGTAAAGTAATAGACAACATGGGAAGTACTACATGTGAAGAGTTTACCAAGGTTTTATCCCACTGGGTTTTTCCTTGTCAAAGTTTTAGTAAGACAATTGATTTCGGCACAAGTCATCAAGGAGAGAACGACATTTGAAGAACTACATTCAAAGCAATATATGTGAAGCACTATGTATAAAGTTTTGTTGTTGAACCACACAAGGGGGAGTGTTAAAGGGACCATGCCCATGGATATGTGGTCCAAAACGGGACTCTTTTGGTTTTCCCTTCTCCATGTATATAGAGGATATAATATCCATGTAACCATAACTCTTATCAATGAAATCCCTCTCTTGCTCTACCTCTTTCTCTTTCCCTATTATATTCTACTACAAAACCAATTAAATTTTAGGGAAAACCCGAGCCTGCCTATTTAAATTAATCAGGCCAGGCCAGGCAGCCCGTGACAGACGATGAAAATTCAATGAATCGACCAGGCTAAAAATTTGATGATTTTGATTAGATTTGTATATGATCAGGGTTAGACGATCATAAATTGATGAAGAAGAGAAGAAGAAAAATTGTAGAATAGAGGAAGAAGAAGTTGTAGATTAGTTATAATTTTAATTATGTAAAAGAGTAAATATGTTAATGATTAAAATTAAGTTATATATATAGAGGTGGTGGTGGTTGGTGGTGGTGGTAGTCGGAGGTGGTAGTGGTGGGCGGCGGTGGTGGGAGGAGGTGGTGGTTATATATATATAGGTGGTTATTAGGTTAGTTTTAAATTAAATTAGGTTAAGGGTAGGTTAGTCATTTCCACACTTTAGGAAACCCCTTATAACTATAGGGAAGGTGGCCTAATAAGACCATGGTCCCCAAAAAATGGTTCATAATTAGCTACCCAAAAAGCCCGTCAGGCCGGGAAGGCTAGGAAGAAACACTTATTTTGAGGCCCAAAGCCCATTCTATAAGAAGACCAGGCAGGCCAAACAGGCTTCAGGTTTTTTGAATTTTCAAAATTCTGTAATATCCGATTTAACTTCAATTTATAATTTGGAGATTGAATGAACTATAAGTTAAAATAATCTTAAATAATCTTCTGAATGTAAAATAGAAATGAAAATAATAATTAATCTTCTAAATATAACCAAAACATACAACAATTTGCTCAAACATTAGAATAAAAACCCTTAAAATTAGAACAAAGACCCTAAAAAATTTAAATGGATACCAGGCTGGGATGTTTGAGCAGGTACCAGGTCAGGCTATTAAATTTTAGGGAAAATCCCAGCCCGCCCATTTAAATTAATCAGGCCAGGCCAGGCAACCCATGACGGGCTGCAACAGGCTTTGCGCTCATTCGGGTCTAGGCAAGCTCAGGCAGGTATAGGCCGACCGAGTATCTTCGGGTATTATTTACACACCTACCATCAGTTGGGATTTCAAGACTTTCCTTTTAGCTAGTGCTTCTTTTAGGTGAGCGTATCTTTGTGACTTATCCTCTGCTTGGTAGCTGTCACTAGTTCACTATTCACCAAACTGTGTGGGAAGAATTTTTGGTGGTTTGGTGGAAGTTACCAAAATACACTAAATAGTACTCCCTCCGTCCTAAATTATTAGTCCGCTTTGACCAAGTCAAGAGATATTATGGAGACCCGAGGAGTGTACAAAACTACCCCTATTAAATGATATATTATTACTAAAATTAAAATGAGCATGTGGAGTATGTAAGAAAAATACATTGGTAATTATAATATTTATAGAAATATTTAAATAGAAGATAAAAATAAAAATCTTTATGGATTGATTTAGTAGATTTGTTTCCTATTGAAGAAGATATCATTTAATATTTAGATTGGTGATATTTAAAATAATTTTATAATTGTAAAAGTTTGAAGGATATATTTGAGAGTTTGACTAAAAATATGACTATAAACAGAATCTGGACAGTATTTTAGGACAGACGAAAATAGAATAGAGGACAAAAATTTTAGGACAGAGGGAGTAATACTACTTTGGCCTAGTAAATCAAAGAATATCTCATATGACTTGTGTTACTATACTAGTACGACCGTTGCCACGGTGGGAGGGCCGACCGAAGAAGAATATGAAGATGGAGTTTGTCCACGACTACTTTCGTCCCGTTTCAGAAAAGGTAATACTTTCACCTCGTTTCAGAAAAAGTGACATTTTCGCCTCGTTTCAGAAAAAGTGATACTTTCTCCTCATTTCGGAAAAACTGATACTTTCAACCCGTTTCGGAAAAAGTGATACTTTCTCCCCGTTTCGGAAAAAGTGATTCTTTCGCCCCGTTTCGGGAAAAGTGATACTTTCTCCCCATTTCAGAAAAAGTGATACTTTTTCTGAAATGGGACGAAAGTATCACTTTTCCCAAAACTAACAAATATCACTTTTCCCAAACAACGAAAGTATCACTTTTCCCAAATCGAGCAAAAATATCACTTTTCCCAAAACGAGATGTGATAGTATCATTTTTCCTGAAACGGGATGTGAAAGTATTATTTTTTCTAAAACAGAAAATTAGTCGATCCATAAACCAAAATATGGTCGCATGATGTGTTATGCATCCTTTGTGGTGGTTTGCATAATGGCTATGCATTCAATTTTCGAGAATTGTGCCTAAAATGATAGTATCATTTTTCTTGAAATGGGTGGAATACATCGTTTTATTAGTTGCAATGGAAAATTAGTTGATGCATAAACCGATATTTTTTCTACATAAAGTATTATGTATCCTTTGTGATGGTTTGCATAATGGATATACATTTAATTTGTGCCTAAAATGATATATATCTCCGATTTTTTCGTAAAAACTCCAAATTTGATATTGTTGTTTGTACTTGTTGCGTAGAGTTTTTTATTACCTTTTTAACGAGATAAAATTTGTAAAATTCCAAGGCACGGATTTTTAGATATGTTATATTAAAGTTTGCTTTCCAATTATACCCCTGAAAAGATAGGATATACAAGGAGTTATAGTAATTGGACTAAAAGGGAGGGACATTTTTGGTTTTTCGGCCCTAACCATTTTCAATCTTTTTACCAAAATACACTAAATAGTACTCCCTCCGTCCTAAATTATTAGTCCGCTTTGACCAAGTCAAGATATTATGGAGACCCGAGGAGTGTACAAAACTACCCCTATTAAATGATATATTATTACTAAAATTAAAATGAGCATGTGGAGTATGTAAGAAAAATACATTGGTAATTATAATATTTATAGAAATATTTAAATAGAAGATAAAAATAAAAATCTTTATGGATTGATTTAGTAGATTTGTTTCCTATTGAAGAAGATATCATTTAATATTTAGATTGGTGATATTTAAAATAATTTTATAATTGTAAAAGTTTGAAGGATATATTTGAGAGTTTGACTAAAAATATGACTATAAACAGAATCTGGACAGTATTTTATGACAGACGAAAATAGAATAGAGGACAAAAATTTTAGGACAGAGGGAGTAATACTATTTTGGCCTAGTAAATCAAAGAATATCTCATATGACTTGTGTTACTATATTAATATATTATCCTTGTTAAGGCTAGAAAATTTGCAGCAGAATTGCACACACTGAAATGGATCTAATTTTCAACTGTCCCCCTAGTAAATGTTTTGATACGCACACAACAACTAAGATTCAGAAAATAAAAATTCCAGTGGAGGATAAGATGGACACTACCAGATGGACTCTAAATGATAAAGGTACGTTTTCTGTCAAGTCGCTTTACAATCATATAAACTCAGGGGGGACAGTTGAAAAAAAATGGAGTATGATATGGAGAATGGAAACTTCTCCTGCCATTAAAATTTTCATCTGGAAGGCACCCCATTCCATACTCCCAAATAGTATGCGAGTGGCAGCAGTTATACCAGGTATAGACACTAAGTGTAAACTATGTAATATGAGCATGAAGAAACTATGACACATTTTTTTTTGCAATGTAACTACGTCTCTCAGGTATGGATGCATTTTAATTATGATATGGATTTTATACGGAATGGTATTGTTTCCTTCCATGAATGGTTAACTGATTGCTTCGCAAATCCCCAAAGGGGAGAATATGATATTGATTGGTATGTCTTATGCAGTACTATAATCTGGTTCATATGGAAAGTGCGATGCAAGGTTGTTTTCAAACATGAAAAGCAGAATAGTGTAGTGACAACAAATAACATAATTAAGTTTATAAATAGTTATAATGCTACAACCAAACAGGGCATAGTATAATGGATGATTTGTTTTACAGCCCAAAAAATGATGAGTCACTTCAGATTACTACAACCCTACGAAACTGGACCCAACAGACTGTTAAAGTGAATGAAAAAAGAAAAATGAGACTAACAATAAACATAGCTTTACACAGGATAGACTACTCTTCTAAAGCTGGTGTTGGACTGACTCCCTGTGACCACACAGGTACAGTCAGAGAAGCAAGAGGACTCTATGCCGACTGTACAACCAGAGATGATTTAGAAAAGTGGGAGCAGATGCAGCTTTCCAATGGGCAACACAGTGGAGCGGACACAGAATCTCTTTCACGAGTGATTCAGAACCAACCTTGCTGCAGCTGATAGGAATATATACAAAAGCACGCCAACAAAGATACAAGATCAGTGAAGATTTTGGAAACAACACAAAATTTGACATTAATTTTATAGCCCAGGATTTTACTTTAGTAAGAACAGAAAATGTCATTTGGGCTGCAAAGCTAGCTTATTTTTGTAACAAGTATATAATCGAACATTACTGGATGGATCACAGTATGTGGGAGATGCTTAATTTCCAAAATATTCTGGACTGGAATCAAACTGTAATGATGGATCGTGGAACAAACGAAACCTTAATTTCAATGTATTGAGGGTGACCTCCTTTAAAAAAAAGAAATGGATCTAATTTCGGTCTTGAGTAAATATTACCGTACTCTCTGATACCTGAAAACGGCTATACCTGCCGGTGTCGGAGACTTTTGCACCGGTTTTAGGACTTCAAGAGTTATCAAGTGCAGTAATAAGGTGAGTAGGTTTATGTAATAAATGGTATGGAAATGGACCACCAGTTTGGTATTATCTCTTGCTATGGATGGATGGATGCCTCTGAAATTACACTTTCTCTGCTCACTAACTAATACCTCCTAGTCAGTGGCAGAAAAAGAAGAACAGGGTACAGTCTGAGAAGTTTCAGACTTGCTCTTAACCAAGATTTTAATACATCATCATCCTCCACCACCTGCATTTTTTTAGAATCATCATCACGCTATTTCAGGGTGGGGGAATTGCAGTTGGGTTTCCCTGAAAAGCCATTTTAGGGAGAAGCGCATAAGTCATGGTGGGATGGGGAAATGGTGTACTTGCACTTGCAGCAGACTACTGTTGAACTCGACTGACATGAAAATTTAAGGTCGACACAGAAAAACATTTTGGACCCCCACTCACAAGTCCCCTAATTCACGGATCTTGTTGGGGCCTCACTCAACATAATATTATACCCATACTGCATTACACCTAGGGAAGACTTGACAAGATATTCAAAGTAATATATCATTTCTATAACCTAGGCAGGAAAAAGAATCATATACTACTGTAACAGAGACAAGAAAGTTTAGAAAATATCACAAAAATAGAAAGAGTGGAAGGGGACATGGACTGTGGATTATTGGGAAAATAACATCCCACCACAGCGATGAACGTGTTAACCATTACAGAAACCCTGCTTAATATAAAAATATGAAAAAGGGATCTCTTTATGTATTACTGTTCAAAGAAATTGACTCCTAAAAGTTTAAAGGAGGAGGAGGAGAGTAATCAAGTCTTAATGAATGAATGAATGAATGATGAACAGCAACTACCAAAAGGGCCTTCAGGGCAATGAAATCAGATTCATCTAGCATCACCTTTTGCAATTTATGGCTTCAAAAGAAAGATGTGGATTAGTATTCTTAGCTGCATTAAGCAACACATGAGATGAGAGCGCTAGATTTCCTTGAAAGAACGAATTGGAAAAAAAGAAAGAAAAAAAATGTAAACGGAGTAGCTACACTGTATAATAATAATAATGGAAACGAGATCATATATATACATGTATCACACAATTTGCGAGATAGTGAAGGAGGAGGAGGATGATGAGTAAGAAGATCAGATGAAACTCAGGATGGATAGCGCAATCTATCTCTCTTTATCTCATGCATGATCGAGATCAAGAAGAGAGTGTACATGTTTGGAGAGAGATCTATGGCGCTATCCCTCCTGAGCTTCACAGATTCATCCTACTGCTGCTGCTGCTGCTATTCTGTTACTATTGATACAGGGAAAGCACGATGTTGTTGAATGAAGAATGATCAGATGAATGGGCAAGTGAGAAGAATTGGAGGAGAGGAGGGTTTTATTTATAAGGGTGGTAGTCGCTAGTTATTTGGTACTACTGGTTGGCTGGGGGATATGAATATGCTAAGTGGGATCCGAGTAGTAGTGGGTGGGATCCAGTGGTTTTATTGAAATCTTAATTAAGTGGGTAGGGGGCTGCACTGCAGTATCTAATAAACAATGAGCCACGTCTATCCCCCATATATATCAACAAGGAGGAGGAGGAGGGACCGTTTATTTTAAGTGATGTGGGTGTGTTTTCTGGCTCAATTGATTTCAAAAATTCTAGCCGCATAAATAAAGTTAATACCGAATTCAAATACCTAGGTGTGAGCAGAGTCATACCTCATCGAACATTCCGAAAAATGAAAAATGAAACGATCTCACATTTGATTCGAATAGAGTTATATTCAAATTTCGAATCACCGATGGGAGTGAGCAGAGTCATATACAGCATCAAACATTCAGAAAAATGAAACGATCCGACT
The DNA here is from genome assembly GCA_023531295.1 of Papaver armeniacum. Taxonomy (NCBI): domain Eukaryota; kingdom Viridiplantae; phylum Streptophyta; class Magnoliopsida; order Ranunculales; family Papaveraceae; genus Papaver; species Papaver armeniacum. The sequence goes on along the minus strand of JAJJWW010010967.1, from coordinate 31,991 downwards.
TCTGACTCGAATAGAGGTGGATTCAAATTTCGAATCACCGATAAATACTAGGTTGCAACAGTAAGCTTTTTCTCATATCAACTTTGGCTCCTGGAGTGCGTTTTTTTTTTTTTTTCTTTTTTTTTTGGAAATGACTCTGTATGAATCTGACTCAAAAATAATCAAAACTATGGGGCTACATAAATTGTTTGAATCTGACTAAAATAAAATAAGTGCTAGTGGTTGTACCTTTAACTCAAATAAATTTTGACTCGGAGGACATGTGAGCCGAATAAAATATTAGAAAAATGGAAAAACACTCTCTTCGTTTCTAGAAAAATGATATTTTTACTTTTTCAATTTGTCTTATTTTTCGACAAAAATGAAAAAATGAAAATATCACTTTTCCTGAAACGGAGGTAGTAACATCTAGTATCCGACTTGGATGTAGTCGACTTGACGACTCATACCCAAATCAGATTGAAATCTCCGGTTATAATAGGTTGCAAATGAAAATACACACACCAAAGAAAAAACTCAAAAGGCAAGCTTTTTTCCTTGAATCATTTATCCATAATAATGTGAAGTGTGATGATGTATGATTGATTACGGCCGATTTCTTAAATAACAACAGCATATGACCACCCTAGACGGTAGATGATGATGATATATATCCTGGCTGACATCCCCAATAATACTAGTAAAAGTAATGGTACACCAAAAATAACTTTTTCATTTCTTCTGAGTATTAATTGAATTGTACTGCCAACTTACTCCGTCAGTGTCCCCTCAATGCCCCATCGGAAAATGACCCTCCCTCTCTTTTCATCCATACCTTCGATATATGTGTGTTTGGTTGCACCAAAAAGGTTACTGCATTTCTCTTCTCCCCCTTCCTATTATGGTGAAATACTTGCATACCCCGTTTTTCACAACAAGCATATTACATTTCATTTCAAGATTGATGGGATAGGGGAGCATAGGACTTGTAAACATTCATGGTCTCCATAATGCATCCCAAACTTTGAGATCTTACTGATCCTGCAAGCAGAGATTTCATAGTGCAATAAACTGTTACTGTTATAACGTTTGTTAAGTTTGGAATACAAATTTATAAGAGCGGGTAAAAATAGTAATATCCCTCATTTCCACTTTAGATGAGTGTTTAGGTTATTTTTCTGTTCCACATTACTTGATAGTTTTCGTATTTTCACCACAAAACTACCCTTAATACTCAAACATTATCTCTCTCTATTTCCTAATCTGCGTGAAAATTCCCAAAACGTCATCTAAAATGGACCGGAGGGAGTACCAAAAAAAAAAAAAAAAGGTGGGTTAGTCGATACATACTGGGGAGTTAAATTTTGGCTTTGTTTACATGAGTTGTTGTTGGGGTGGGTGTAGTGCCGTCGTCCTGAATGATACAGTATTGAAAGAAGCATTAACCCTAACCCTCCTGCTGGACAGTGCTGCTGCTGCATCTTGCGAGAGGATAATGCTTGATTCGCCAATCTTGTGATGATAAGGATTTTGAGTATAATCTATCATCAGCGTCCTTCTTCTTCTTTCTCTCCTCTGAATCTCTGATGAAAAAGGTAATGCATTGATTCTCTCTTGTTCTCTCTGGACTCTGTAACGCCACGTCTTGGAACTTGCGCTAAACTTTGTGAGTTGTGACCACACCATAACCTCCCCCCACACACACAAAGTAAGTAGCTTCATACGGCTCGTGTCAGAATTACTTAGACTTGTCAATTCCTCCCTCTGCTAAAGCAAGGCTCGTGTCAGATAATGCTAATTGGATCCAACTAATTACTAGACTTAAGTCAATTCCTCCCTCTGCTAAAATATCACAATTCTTAATAAGAAGTAAAATGTGTTGGAAACAATTAATAAAAAGCTAGAGTAAAGAGACTTTATTCATCATGAGGTTGATTCCTTAACGGTTTTTTTGGAAGTTTGCTAGTATAATGCTCCCCCACACACACAAAGTAAGTAGCTTCATACGGCTCGTGTCAGAATTACTTAGACTTGTCAATTCCTCCCTCTGCTAAAGCAAGCTAGATAGTAATTTATTCATCATGAGGTTGATTCATTAAGTTTGGATAATGCTAATTGGATCCAACTAATTACTAGTTACCACTTAAGTGGCGAACTGAAGATCCGCTATATTCAAATTGGACGGAAGGCTGAGATTCTGAATACGTAGTTACATTATGTAGACCTTATCTCGAAATATCACAATTCTTAATAAGAAGTAAAATGCATACTGGTACTATTGACCTGATTTTTGTTAAAACACTGATTAGAAGTAGAACCTCTCTAAGATCAAGTAACATGGTTCTGTCGTCCTCTGGATGAACATTTCTATTATAGTCAAAATCTAGCTTCAGTGAAAGGTGGTGGGAGGATAAATAATTCAGTCAGTAGTCTTGACTCTATATAGAGCCACCCCCTATCTATTTACTTTCAGAGTCAAGTAAATGAATGACAATCAAACAACAGCAAAGAGACAATCCTTTGCATGAAAATATATTTGGAAGCAGATATCCTTTTAATGGACACAAACCCATTCTTTATACAAAAATCTAAACAAAAGTAAACAAACAAATATCATTCAATCAATCAATTTCTAGTACTTTTATCTTTTACCTACTTATATACAATGGCTAGCTATAGATACTCTGAATTTCACTTTTCCAATGACACCTTTTTTCCCTTTTCTATTGATTGTGGCCATCATCATTCATGAATCACTACCACTACTACTTACTAGCTTAGCAGCTATAGGGATAGTGATTACTCATTCTTTCTAGGTTTCATATTACACTACTATCTAAGTAATGGAATTTCATATCTTGAACTATCTCGACCAAATCTTTGATTTCACCCGTACTCCCTTCGTCTCCAAAAGATAGGCTGGTTTGTATGTAACGGGGTTATAAAATTTCACCGGAAGTTATCGGTTACCAGTAAAAACAACCTTTCAGTTACGTGGATTTTAATAAGTCTTGTGTAATTTGGCAACCTCTTGTAAGGCTGAGTCTAGTGGATCAATTGTGAATGATGATAACAACCAAAAACCGTGATATAAGACAAAAAATTCTGAAATTCCCGTTCTCTCTCCTCGAAATCAGGTAAGATGGGAAGGGATTTAGAAATGGGGAGGATTGGATCCTCGCCATGAAAAAAGAAAAATGAGAATGAAATCCCGGTTTCCTTATTTTATAATACATTTTGGGCGAGGAAACAATCCTCGCCCCTTCTCCCTCCCTCACCACTAGACTAAGACCTCCCTCTTACGTGACGTGGCGTGCATGTACAAGTGTGAAGTGCCCCATTCCCTCCTCCACTAGAATCAGCCTAACAGTCTTATTACTGTTACTAATATTATGTTAATGCATACTTACCGACAATATCATGGTTTAATTGGCATATTAGTGTACATTGAACCATGTGAAATGATTCACTCACAAAAGGTAGCCGCATATAGAAATAAAATACTAGTCAATGACCCCCCCCCACCTTTCATATCATGTTGATATTCTTGCACTTTTATACACCACTTTTTGTTACAAGATTTGCATTTTACTCATGTTTTCTTGCAAGATTTGCAGCATATAGTACCGCAAGTTTCTCTTGGTAGGGTGGGGTGAAAACTTTCTTAGAGAAAGAAACAGTGTTGTAGAAAATTAATACATTTGGCAGACGGTTTCAGACGGTGGCGGATCTAGCAATTCAGCATAGTGGGGGCAAAAATTAATATATTTGGTAAGTGGGGCAAAAGATAAAGAACATACGAGAAAACCAAGAATTTGAGCTTGGATGTAATAAGATTTTTTTTTTTTTTAAATAAATCAAATAACAGAGTTTTGAGTAATGAAGTGAGGCTGATCAAACTGCCATTCACATGATACTATGGTCTGTCTACAATATTTGGCTGCTTTATCAGCCAGCGAATTAAAATTCCTATGAATGTTTTGGAATTCAAAAAATTGAACCGACTATATTACTGCTGAGCAGTCATCTAGAATGGAACTGTTGTACCAACTGGTTTGGCCTTGTTTATTTAGCAGATATGAAATAACATTCTTCGAATCACTGAGAATGCAAATGTTGTGCATCCTTCGTCCTTTATCCCAATTAATCGCTTCCCAGATTGCTAAGCTTTCTGCTTCCTCGGCATTTCTGGTTATTACTGGTTGAATTTTGCAACCTCTGTAGGTGCATGTTATATCAGTAATCACAATGCCAATTCCTGCATTATTAGTATTTATATCATAAGAAGCATCACAAAAGATTAACATGCAGTCCTGAGGTAGATTTCCAGTCCTGGGTTGTCTTACTGGATTAGTGATTGTAATACCAGCTTGCATACTCGAGGGAGCACTAGTATTCTGTTGCATGTCGTTAGTTAGTCTAATAGCATACCTGGCAGTGGCATCTTTGTTCAGACTTTGGTTTTGAAAGACATGCATACATCTATCTCTCCAAATGCACCCAGTGATAGTAGTGTTACAATACTGCAGTGGTGATAATAGCACATTTATGATTCTTTGATAATGTACTATTCAGAAGGCCTTTAACCATGTCCTTAGTAGTGATAGTAGTGTTATAATACTGCAGAATATGGGTGCCCCATGGAACTGAGTTCCACACAGAGACAACAAAATCACAATGCAGAATAATATGTTTAGCTGTTTCAGTTACATTAGACTGACACATGCTACATATAAGGTTGTGATTAGGATTATATCTACCAACTCTATATTTAGAGGGAATGATATTTTCATAGCATTTCCACCAAAATCACTTAACTTTAGGGAATAACATGCAACCCCCAAATGGTCTTATAAATTGTATCATTAATTGACAAACTAGTACTAGTATCGGCTGTCCTAGATATGATGTGATAACAGGATTTTACTGAAAAAGTGCCAGATTTGGTATGAAGCCAGACAAGTCTATCAGATAGTGAAACTGGGATTCTAGTATTAAGAATTTTGTTGCAGTTATCAGTGGTGAAAAAAGCTTCAACCAAATCATGATTCCAAGATCTAGTAGGGGGTGTCAATCAAATCACTAACCTTATGGTCAGGATTAGGGTAGTTACGACACATAGGCACAGACATATCATTGATCCAATTATCTATAAAAGCATGAATATTTAAACCATTCCTAACTTCCCACAATGAGTGGTTTTTAAGAATTTCAATACCAGCACAAATACTAGTCTAGACCCAAGAGCAGTTCTTAGGTTTAACATAATGTAAAGGGTGACAGTTCTTGAAATGTTTACACTTCAAGATTCAGACCCAGAGAGCATCTGGGGTATGAATCAATCTCCAGGCAGTCTTGGTTAATAGAGCAATATTGAAGTGCTTAAGGTTTCTAATCCTAGGCCACCACTAGATTTATGCATGCAAACATTGGCCCATTGTTTATGATAGATGTCCCCAGCAATGTTCTTTCCCCACCAGAAATTCCGTTGTTTAGCTTTCATTCTATGGATTAAGTTATCAGGCAAGCGAAAAGAGTTCATGTGATAAATGGGGGATGACTTTAAAACATTCTGGACCATAACTGATCTACCAGCTTGGTTAAGGTGTTTTCCTTTCCAATTAGGGATATACCTATCTAAATTCTCAGCTAAATGAGTAAAAGCCTGAGTTTTCGATCTTCCAATGAACAAAGGTATCCCTAAGTATTTATCTAACATGACAAATTTCTTAACATTAAGAGTTCGAATCAAAGAGACACAAATATCAAGGTGGATATTTTTACTGAAAAAGCAACCCGAGTTTTGAAAATTAATTACTTGACCAGAGATGCTACCAAAATCTTTAATAAGGGACATAAGGTTGTTTGCTTCTTGATGACTAGCCTTTGTGAAAACAAGGAAGTCATCAGCAAACAAAAGGTGAGAAACAAAATGAGCATCTTTAGTGACACGGAATCCATGGATTAAGTGATTTTCTTCTGCTTGAATGAGGTATCTAGAAAAGGCCTCCATGCAAATGATAAAGAGGTAAGGAGAGAGGGGATCTCCTTGTCTCAGATCCCTAGTTGGTTTATAAGTTCTACATGGTGAACCATTCAATAATATAGAGATAGTGGTGGTACTAATGCATTGAGAAATTAAAGCACACCAATGGTTTGAAAAACCAAATTTCTTCAAGACATTAATAAGAAATGGCCACTCAATTCTATCAAAGGCCTTAGACATATCCAGTTTAAGGCCCATGATACCACTCTTATCCTTTTTAGACTTTTTCTTCATGGAGTGAACTAACTCATGAGCAATAATAACATTATCATGTATGTTCCTGCCAGGGACATACGCTGCTTGAAAAGAAGATATTATTTTGCTTAAGAGAGGCTTCATCCTATTGACTAAAATTATAGAAATGACTTTGTAATTGGTGTTACAAAGACTGATTAGTCTAAAGTTAATCGGAGAAGATGGATTATTAATCTTTGGTATAAGAGTAAAAAAGGTGTGATTCATTTCTTTTAAAAGATGTTTGGAATCAAAGAAAGATCTAATCACATTCCAAGTATTCATTTCAAGCAGCTCGATGTTTTGTTTATAAAAACCCGGAGGAAACCCATCAGGTACCGGGGCAGTCCAAGGTTTCATCTGTTTAATTATATCTCTAACTTCTTGAAGGGTCACGGGACTCAATAATTTGTCATTATCCTCACCATTAATACAAGAGTCAATGCAGTTAAGAAGTGAAGCATCTTGATAAGGGTTGGAAGTGAAACTGATATGGCTGAAGTGAGAGACTAACAAGTTTTCAAGTTGAGCCCTGTCATCTATCCATTCACCATTGTTATCTTTCAAGGTAGAAATGTGATTGTACTGTTTCCTTCTGTTAACAGAAGTATGATAATAACTAGTGTTTTTATCAAAGCACTTTATATATTCTTCCCTACTATTTTGAGCATAGACTTCCTCTTGCACCTTTTGCTAGTGCTCAAGGTCTTTTTCAACTTGTCTAACAGACTCAATGTTTTTCGTATTAGGATATTGATTACTCAAAAATTACAGTTGATTTCTCAAATCTTTAACCTTTTGGTCAATATTTCCAAACTGATTTAAATTCCAATCTCTAAGAGCGAATTTAACATTCCTTAATCTATTAGTGAAACAAAAAGCATATGAACCTCTTAAGTTGGTTTTATAGGATTATTTTATGACCTCATGGGAGGTTGGTTCCTTAAACCAACATTTGAAATACCTATAAAGGCCTATTACCTTGATGACTATTTGATTCAGTACTCAAGATAATGGGGATATGGTCTGAACCAATGGTGTTTATATGACAGAGCTTTGGGTTCTTGTAGTGTTGTAACCACAAGCCATTAACCAAAGCTCTGTCTAGTCTGGCCATTATGAGATCATCTCCATACTGTCTATTAGACCAAGTGAATTTATTGCCTACAAATCCAAGTTCAGAGAGGTCTGAAAAATTAATAATTTGCTGAATTATTGGAAAATCAATTGTAGTTGGGTTTGAAAAGGTAGACCATTCATGGTTGTGCATTGTGATATTAAGATCTCCAATGATTAACCATGGGGTATTAACCCTTTGTCCAACTTATTTTATATAGTTCCATTGGGATAACCTTTCATCATGGTATGTGGAACCATAAAGAAAGGTTACTAGGAACTCTGGCTTGCTTGGATCAGCAGAAACCATTACATGGACCATTTTATCGGTATTCTGCAAAATTTCAAAGTTAAACCCAGACTTCCATAAAAGTTCAATGCCACCCGAGAGACCCACTGAGGGACAAACCCAATTGTTAGGGTAGTTAAATCTTTTCAGGTATTGGTGCATTTTTTGAAGATTATTTTTTGTTTCGTAAAGGAAGATAATGTTTGGGTTCTGAGACTTAACAAGATTAGCTAAAAAGGTCCTAGTGGTTGGTTGACGAAACCCTGACAATTCCACGACAAGATCCTCATCATATGAGGATATTTAACTACTACAGGACTGAGCCAACTGTGAAATAATAAGAGACATACTAATAGATTCAAACCACTGGTGTAATACGGGTGAGTAGGAGCACAACCAGTAATATAGTAAATGAAAGCAAACCAAAACAAATCACAAGTATCAACAATGAAGCAGTGCAACTAATCAATGATATTACACATACTGAGAAAAGGAACACTAGTGAACACTAGATATAGTAATTGAGAGAAGGGAAAGTTCAAATGAACCCTAGGCAGGAATCTAAGGTAATAAGGGATGTAATTTCTAGGATATAGAGCAAGCACAACGCAAATAAAGCAATTACTAGGAAGCAGGATGAGTCTAACTAAGAGATCTAAATCACTAATAAACCAAAAACAAATACTAATTTTGGATTGAGAATAAATGGATTTAAAATTAGGGTTTCAGATAAAAGCCTGGTGAAGATTTGCCGGATTTCCATAGTGATTTTGTGCAAACGTTCCATTGAGTACAGATCATGTGCCACCAAATGACATTTGATGGTTATCATCACCTTGATTGTGAAGGTATTCCATCCTATTTTCTACCAGCGGATCTCCATCATTCATTGATTCATCAACTCCATTAATATCAGTTTGGAAGATAGGGTTATTGTGGGTATTGTATTGATTGAGATTGAGATTGAGAGGTATTGGGCAGTTCACTGAATCTTCATCTCTAGTTCTCTTGTTTTTCCTCGTTTCAGAATCTTCTGGTTCTCAATCCAAACTCTCACCCTCTTGAGAATAAGGCAAGAGAGGGTTTGTGATAGGGTTATTCAATGCACCCCTTGATGTTTCCGCCCCATATTCTATCATATTGGCACCCAAATTAGTTATATAGGCAGCAAGGAAACTTTTACCTTCCTCAGTCTGACTCCAAACAACAAACTCATTATATTCTAGATCAAGTCTTTTTTCAGTTGGCTTCAACATGATCAACTAACCAGCAGTCCTTCCAGATTTTGTAAGGTTGCATTTCAAAATGGTAAATAACTCACTTCTTGGCCATTTGGTTTTTCAATCCACCCTCCTCTTCTTAATGGATCTGTGAGCTTTACTTCAACATAAACAGTGCTTGTTACACTTCCTCTAGGTTGTCTTCTTCTCCCCTCTGGTTCTACTTTTTTTCCAATATCCTTGCAGATCTCACATAGCAAGTTCTCAGTGAGAATGACATTCCCTATGTTTCTCAGTTTGATACACCAAGTGTGATATTCAAATTTGTGCTCCTTGATAGATATATTAGGATTATATGGAATCAGAGCTAGCAAGTGACCTATGTTATCCCAAGATTTTAACCTAACCCCATCATAAGAATCCTTTATAGATGGAATCTGAATAGAAATAGGTTTGTTCCTTTTGTGATAATCTCGTACCTTTTGTAGCTTCTCCAGCGATCATTAATTTCTTTTTTGATATCCTCATGATCAAGAGGTTTCATGAACATGATTTTCCCCATCAAGCCGTAAGCAAAATTATCAGCATCTCCAGAAGCTTCTTGGACCGAAGCAATGATTCTTCTTATTGGTCTCGGAGGAATATGACCAATGAGAGTTGATTGTAGTCTTGTGTTGAGGTTCTCCATTTGATTGTTATTTTGATCAGCCATAGTTTCACACTGTTTTTTGGGAATATGATGATAAACTTCACCTATGGGAAAATGAGAATTAGGGTTTGGTTTATATGCTGGGTACCTTATTGGATTGTGAAAATCCTGTAAGTTATGAGGATATTTTAGTTTCCATGTTTGTTGGATAGTTAATTAGCATGGAACTCGTATTGACTGTTTTGACTTTATTTTTGAATTCAAAATAGCTTGAAACTTTCCCTCTGAGAAACCTATAATCACGGCATGCAGTTATGACTTATTCAATTGAGTTGATTGCTTGAGAAAACTTGATGAGCTTTGTAGATCTAAAGGTAAACATGATGAGTGATGATCTAGGAGATTGTGTTGGGATCTCTGGTAATGGTATACTAATGGATGGAATACTAGTTTAACGAATGACTTTTGAAAACTCTATTAGGTTGATGATAACACAGTAACACTAATGTTACTTTGAGCATACACTACTGTGACAAACTATAGATTATCTGTACTTAGTTTTAATCACTACTGATTACCACCACTGGGAACTACACAAGAATCGACTACGGAAACCTGCAAAACAGATTAAAACAACATTTAATTAGAATAGACAACTTTTAAAAAATAAAGAGAACTTTTCCAAGCACATAACACTTAAGAACAAGCTTCTAAAAACCTTTTACAAGCGTTTGAGAAGCAACACATATGTAAAAATTGTAACAAACATAAGAAAATTAGTAATCTGAAAAGAAAGATTTGATGATCTTTAAGAAGAAAACAGAAGATTCCAAATCACAGACATGAGATTATCTGTTGTATGTAAAAAGAAAATTGAATACCAAATACAGAATGTTGATATGGTGTCAACTAATATCAATTGCCGTGAGCAAGAATCCGTTATGTAATTTCACTGAGACTTGGATTAGTAAATAATTGTTTGGACCACATAAATATGGAATGGGCTTAATAGGATCTTCAGCCCATTAGCCTAATCAAAAACATTTAATTGGGTCATAGGTTGAAGCCTAAATCCATTAAGGGTTTAAAACCTAATCTGCTGGCCTTTATTAAAGATGACTAAATTCATTGTATCCTAAAAAGTAGATGAATTAGTTGTTGGTAAGACCAGGCATAATGTGTCAAAAAAAAAGACCAGGCATAAACCCAAACCTGGAGGTTAGAATTAATCTAGATATATACTTAGTCCAAATACATTAATTAATCTGGTCATCCTAAAGGAGGGGATGAATATGGATTCATTATTAGACTAAGTACATTTCTACTATCTAGATACATAATTCCAATTTTAAATAAAGGTGAACCTGAAGAGCATTTGGTCTAGGTACATCATCAAGATGAATGCAGATAGAAAATTAACTGGATGCATACCCTCTATAACCTATAAATAGAGGAGGAATTTCAACTATAAAGGTACACATTTCTAATCCTTCTCTCTCCATAAAAACCTGCTTAGAGCTCTTACTCAATGAGGCATCGGAGTGTCTTTGTAGGTATCCCCACTTTCATCTACCAATAATTATTGAAGATAAGGAGCTGATTCAACAAGTAGCTAAATTTCTTCATCTACCAAGAGTGTATCACGAAGAATACTGCTCATTCATCTAACGACTTAAACTTCATCTTCATCTTCATATACGAATCTTGAGGATTGTTCCATAAATATTTTTGCTTCAACATCTTTTGGCGCCCGCCGTGGGGCAGAGAAAAATCATTAAAAAAAAATAATCAAGATCCATGGTTGCATCCCAAGCAAGTCGAAATTATGGGAATGCCAAAATGGATGCTAGAGTACGAGGAATTCATAGTGATGTTGGTCACCCACTTTGAGTAATAGATGAAATATCACTCATAACAACGACATCAATATGTCCGTATGGAGAACTCATTCCCCGGGGATAAGTAGGGAAATCGTTAGGTACGCATTAAAACTCCTTCTTTAGGTCAAGGTACTAATCTAAACGTATCATCAAAAAAATATGGATCAACATGAAACAAACATGTTAATCGCGTCCAAACTCTCTTACCAACATAGGCTTTTATTTAGCATCGCGTGTTGAACAAGTGAATAGGACCGGAGCGACACCTGTAAATCTAACTCTGCACGAAAGATTGCAAGATTTGGAGAAGGAAAACAGACTACTGAAGACCTTGCCGGTTAAGAGACCGCAAAGGGGTAATACCCATCATTATAAAAATATCACTCCATACTAGCGTGCACGACCTTCACATGAGGGTTGGAAGGCACAACATGTGTCAAATGGTCACTATAGGATACATGGATCGTATGAAAGGAAAGATGCCGAAGGAGATAATGTTTCAATGGAATATTGATAACCGAATGACCGATAAGAAATTCATCGCATTGTCAAGGAATCAAAACGACAATCAGGTTCTAACCATAGGAAAAACAACAAAAGCGAGCCGAGGAATACCTCGACGAACGGAAGCTAAATGAGTACCTGGACGATTGAAATCGGAATGAACATTAGTCACACAAAAACATAAAATAAAGATTGTCGTTTCCTCGATGTCGCCTAAAAATAAGAGCCAATAAACTCAAATAGCTTACATGGGAGTAATCTCCAATGTGTTCCACCATGGATGTAGTCTTCTGATGACAGATAAAAGAAAGACACGTGTGAGGATGACAATTGTCAACAATGACACGCCTAGCGACATGAACATCAACTATCGGCGTCAGTTGCAATACAATCATCATATTCATGCTCTCTTAACCCACCATCGAACATATTCATCGCTCAAGTTGTATACTCGTAGGAAATCAGCGAAAAACATCTCGAATATATCACTAGGCCAATTGCAGCATTACTTGCTAGCCCCACAACTGAGCTTTCCTAGACGCACCCTTGGTCCATCAATCAAACTCAATACTTCCCGAATGATGTAACTCATAGACCCATCATGCTCGTTCATCCAACTAGTGATCCATCTAGCAGATCCAATCAACGATTTGTTCTTTTCGATCGATCCAAGTTTAAACTTGCACGAGTTTAAAACAATTAGACGTACACACCATTGCGAATTTTACTCACAATAGTCGAACAACTAGGGGCATCTAAGGAAGCACTATACCTGATACATAAGCTAGCATAAGGGAATTTATATTGAGCGAGGAGCAGCAAAATGGATCCCAAAACTTGTAATTTCGACAACTTGGAAATAGTTCATAATTAACTACGGGATGCATATTTGCGATATTGGATCCATTCACGCCTCATAAGGTAAACCTAAACGATTGCTTAATTTTTTTTGCAATATTTGTATTTCATAGTCATACAACAAATGCATAATTCACATACAAGTGCACAATTCATAAACAAATTCATGATGCACACACTTCGATATTATCCAGAGTCGTTTAGCAATAACACTCGCATATCTAAGGTCGGACATAAACTTCGGGCATACTAGCCAGAGCTGTTAAACAATAACTCTCACACATCTAGCACCGATCCCAACTTGGCTTTGATTAGAGGAAATATTTAAAAAATATTCCTTGCACAGTCTTAGTCAATACTTGCGCAAATTTGCGAGCAAGCTAAACCGGTTTAGTGCAGGCTCAAGAATAGCAAGGACCTTCTTCCATGGGCAATGGAACCGCATCTCAGGGCAGTGGGAACCGAACCAACTTAGCTTTGATTAGAGGAAATATTTCAAAAAATATTCCTTGCACGCTCTTAGTCAATACTTGCGCAAATTTGTGAGCAAGCTAAACCTAAACCAATTAGCGCAGGCTCAAGAATAGCAAGTACCTTGTTCCATGGGAAATGGAACCCCATTCTCAGGGAAATAAAAGTTTTCATTATACGAGGAAAAGAATATATTTAATAATAGAGTTTTCCTGGCCGATCTAGAGCTAGAGCTAAAGAGAAAATAATAAAGAATATCAAATTTCATATATAAGCTTTATCAGAGCTAGAACGAACAAAAGTCATTTTGCGAAGAAGCTTTTATGGAGCAATTTAGAAAAAATTACATGAGGAAGCTTTGTTGGATCGGGAGAGAAAAAAAATAAAAATAAAAATGTGTATATTTGCAAAAAGAAGCTTCACTGGAGCGGGAGCGAAAGGAGATAAAAAATCAATTCGATTTGCTAACTATCTTTGATGGAGTCAAATTATTAAATGCATGAAGAAGCTTTCTTGGAGCTGAAATGAGGAGGAGAAAAAAAAGTTATATAATATGAAGATCTCAAAGGAATGATTTTCATATCTTACCTCATGCTCTCCTAGTTAGGTATGAGATATAGTGAAGCATCACTCAAAGAACATCACTTATCAAGCTCTCAATGCATGAGTAGTTGTGATATTTTACAAAAATATAAAAGGTGTAGTTCACGATTCGGCATCATTATCATTATTGGAACATCAATTGGAGTATATTTATATAGCATCATACATATCTAAGCACAATGGTCTATACTCCACAGAAGAAATACGCCAGTTTTTTCCGAACTATGAAGTTATATAACAACTACAGTATGAGCAGAAAGTATTATGTCGTGCTGGCTTCTACGGCCTTAAATCACAAGTGAAGACTTAAGTATTGTACTCATCGCAAGCAAAAAATCTCACCAAGTTTTGCGCCAGCGTAACCACAAACTCTTATCTCAAAAACGAAATACATTATCCAAGAAATGTGCCAACATTTATTGCAGTCAGTGCAATAGCTTCCACAACCAAAAAAAAAAATGTTGTGCTCCAAGCAAGAAGACGTGTTACGGTAGCAAACACGTAACTTTAAACTCGTGATATCATTAAGCATCGTTCATATTCGACTACGGAAAACTCTCACCAGCAACACCAAGTGCAACCTTGTTTGCAAGAAGACTACATATCGTTTGAACACGTAGATTTGGGCCGTCAGAGTACAACTATGAAGCAACTGATCCTGGACACTCTTCTTAATCCACCAACAAGTTGGGAATTAAGAGGGGGCGATGTTTGGACCACATAAATATGGAATGGGCTTAATAGGATCTTCAGCCCATTAGTCTAATCAAAAACATTTAATTGGGTCATGGGTTGAAGCCTAAATCCATTAAGGGTTAAAAACCTAATTTGTTGGCCTTTATTATAAGGTGACTAAATTCATTGTATCTTAAAAAGTTAATGAATTAGTTGTTGGTAAGACCAGGCATAAATTCAAACATGGAGGTAAGAATTAATCTAGATATATACCTAGTCCAAATACATTAATTAATCCGGTCATCCTAAAGGAGGGTATGAATATGGATTCATTATTGGACTAAGTAATTTTCTACTATCTAGATACATAATCCCAATTTTAAATAAAGGTGAACCTGGAGAGCATTTGGTCTTGGTACATCATCAAGATGAATGCAGACAGATAATTGACTGCATGCATACCATCTATAACCTATAAATAGAGGAGGAATTTCAACTATAAAGGTACACATTTCTAATCCTTCTCTCTCCATAAAAACTTGCTTAGAGCTCTTACTCATTGAGGCATCAGAGTGTGTTTTGCAGGTATCCCCCCACTTTCATCTACCAATAATTATTGAAGATAAAGAGCTGATTCAACAAGTAGCTGAATTTCTTCATCTACCAAGAGTGTATCATGAATAATACTGCTCATTCCTCTAACGACTTAAACTTCATCTTCATATATGAATCTCGAGGATTGTTGCAGAAACATTTTTGCTACAACAATAACCATGCAGAATGCAAAATGTCATGAGTAAATCAAGAATGATTGATGCCTCACATAATTGAAATACTTACAAATCTAGAATTGGTCTAATTTTAACAAACACAGCAAGCAGGTACAGGGCTGCAAAACCATCTCAGATATACCAAGTGATGCAGAAGAAGATGAAAGCCTGACAGTTTAAGAAGCTGTCAAATGGCTCGAGATGTTGAACTACTGAGGGAATTCTATTAAAAGGATGTCAAAAATGTCATTTCCCATCTAAATAAAACTTCAAACAAATTAGCTAGTCTAGTTCCTCTATTTTAGATGATTATTTATTTATTCTTAGTTCATTCTCATTTTACAATTTTGTTTATGTTAGTCAAGATTTCAATTTGGCTGCCAAATTCAGTAGAAAGAATGATGTAACGGGTGGATTGGGAAGTACCCTCCCCATTTCATCTTTTAAACATTGTATTCCTTTATGGTTCAATATATATAGTCATCTTTCCTAGCAGAAGATTAAAAAAGATTCAAGACCCAAAAAACAAAGAATATATATTGCAAGCCTAACCATATGCTAGGATTACCTTTTCAGTAGATTATGTTCACCACAATATCATCGTGGCACGAATATAATAAACCGCAAATAGCCTGGAAAAAATTACAAAAGTTTGCAAAGGCTCGAACCAGAAGCTATTGCAACCAGAAGTAACCTTTTAACCACCCTATGAGGTAGATGTTGTTTACTGATTGAATATTCTTGATATTTATAAAATTTTAAAGATCTATTTTAAAGCATAAGAAATCTTAAAAGAAAATATTCACCATCAACCATGAATCTTTGAGTCACGATTCAACAGACGATTTGATCCTCAAAATTGAAAAAATGAGTCACTCCTTTATTCACGATTTCAAAACATTGTTCACTGGGATGTAAATTGTAACTTCATGTATTACAACTTATTTGTTTGATCTAAGCAGATGTCTAAATCTGAATTGGATAAATTTCTGACTCACACCCATTTTAGTCAGGTATTATTTCACTCCTTCACTCTATCATACCTCTGAATAGGGTATGATGTCTAATTGCCCTAAGTTATATATAAGAATTGTAAGAATATTTTTGTTTTAGTCTTTTCTTTTGGTTAATTGGTAATCAAACTTATACTGCTATACGTAAAATTAAAAGAAACAATATTATTTTTCCTGTCTTTTTTCTAGCACATCATAGAACAAACTTTTGGATTCTGCTTCCACCTTATACATGGTCTAGGTCATTCTTTGATATTTTTATTTATAAATGTTTTACGCAAGAGAATGAGTTCGAAATCGCGAGAACTTTGATGAAGACAACATCGCAAGAATAAGTCAAGTCTGGCAAAAAGAAAAAAAACAACATATTTTTTTCGGGTCACATCTTAGTGAGTCAAATCCATATGAGCCAGGTAACATGAGTCAAATCTAAACCATTGAGATCTAGATGGAAAATACAAACAAAATATTAGACAATTAAAAAGTTTAGGAACGTCTTTAAATCCTATGAATTATAACGTTACCAAGATCTTATTCATAGGACGTACAATCACTCTATTTTGATACTTACATTTTTAAAATTATAATTTGAGTGTGAGACCAAAAGAGGGTCATGTCAAGAAAACCAATTTATACTTGTTTAGGAATTACAAGTGTTCGAGCATTGCTCGGTCGAACTAGCAAGCGTTGCTATCTCAAACTTGTTTGTCAAGTTTAGTTGATCAAAATTATATACTTGATTTCTAGTCTACTTATAGCTATATCTCGGATTAGGATAAAAGTGTGTATTTAAGCTTTAGACTTCAAGGCGTTCACCAATTGAAGACGAAAATATACTGAAGAGCTTGGAGTAACTTCATCAACAAAAGGTATGTGGAGACTAAAACTTATCTATCACTCAGAAGTCTATTATATTCTATCTTCTAATGAGACCAAGTCGTATATCTATATTGACTTTTATATTTTACACAATTGAAATTTCGAACCGAGTTTATCTCGTTTATCGATTTCTCGAAATACGTCTTGGAAGCTTTTAGCTTTAGCTAAGTTCGTCATCTACTTGACAAGTTTAGTTGTAAATGACTCGTTGTTGGAAACTAAATATTAAGTCAAGATGATCATGTGAAAATTACCTTGAACATCTTACATGATTTGTGTGAGACAGTTATTTGATGTTAATTTGGGAAGTTTTATATTGATCGATATTAACTTGAAAATTACTTGAAGCTAGTGGTATGTGTAAGATTACCATTGTTGTCTTCTAAGGATATTTCAATGATTAAATGAGAGTTTTAGAACGACTACCAATGCCTGGATATAACCCAGTATGTATACTTGGTATGTGCATTGTGAAGCTCTAGTTCAGGTTCGGAACTCTTGTTTGTGAACTATGTTTGTGAACTATGTTTGCGAACAATTTTACTTGTGAAAAGGTCCGGAGCTGATGTTCGCGTACTCTGTTTGCGAACTAAAGTCCCTGGAACTTTAATGATATAAGGTAAGAGAAACCTGTTTTGTAAACCGTGGCATTATTTTCATGAATTGATTCTTTTATAAGTATTTTGTACAATTACAAACCAAACCGAATATATTTCAAATGGTTCATATATATTTCTATAAGATGATGAAAATTTGGAAAACTCTCTTGAAACACATTTAGATTCATTTGATTATCTATCATGATTAATTGATCATCATATTTAATCTAGAAGTGTTAGATGAATATGGCTAAGTTATAAGTGTTAAATTTGGCTAACTTCGGTTAACTATTATTGATCCAATGGTTGTGCACGTTTAGGTACGGTTTACCCATATCTAAATGTATATTTCATTTGTGTGTATCAAGCTAATACCATCTAACGGTGGAGATTGATTGCTTAGTTTCTAAGAAGACTTAGCTTGAATCTTAAATCAAGAGTTAATCTAATGGTGAATATCAATTGCTTTGTTACTAAGCTATCTTCGCTTTGATTGAAGCAACCCTGATTTGAAAGACTATATAAGGGAGAACTCTAGCATATGGCAAACCTAATCTCGACACCTCTGTGTGTCCTAGTTGCAAACTAGCTAGAGTCGATTATCCTTTTAACTTAGGGTTTTCCAAAACCATTATTCGATTAACGACTTGAAGACTTCATTTGGGATTCGTGAAGTCAAGTCCAACTATTTTCTATGTAGTTGCGTATTCAGATCTTACTTTTCTACCTTATTGAGTTTTATCTTCTCTAAGATTTACTCGATATTTATCTCCGATAGGTAAGATATAAAAATTAATCAAAACAGTTCTTCGTTTCAAACTCTTGTGATTCCGTGATAGACATATTTTTTGTGTCTGAGTTGTCCTCAGTGCTGGTATTGTTGGAACTCGATTTTTGTACTAATATTGTGTTTTTATGTATTTTTAGGTATTTTTGGAAATAAATATTTATTGGAAAATTCGGCTCGAAAAGTTGCTCGGAACACCCCCGGAGGACTTTTGATATTCGGACTCCCACTTTGGATAAGGGGTAACCCAATTACTAAGGGGCACCCTGTTGATATTCGCACCCCCAGCTGTGGGATAAGGGGCAACCCTTTCTTCCTCGTTTGAAAAGTATTTTGGCGGGAAATGTTTTACAAGAACTGGCAGATTTTTGGTCGGATTTTTGACGGGTTAGAAGGAGACTCAATGGTCGGAATTGATTGGGTATCTTCCTATGGGCCTAACAGTAATGGTATGGGTCGATCGGTCATCTAAATTTGGCTGGAATTGTCACGAGAAGAAAACAGGGTTAGCATGTACGTGGAAGATATTCTCGGATTTCTTGTTATCTTTGGAGGATTTCGTGTGTTTACAGCGTGCTTGACTTCATCGAGACGTGTAAGAAATGTGTGTGGAGAAATTCGGCCATGCGGACGCGTGAGAGAGAGTTAAAGATAGAAAATTATCTCCGTATCTTGCATGAAAATATCACCGAGTAAAAGAAGAGATTCGGAGCAGTTATGAGGGGATTTTTGATCGCTGACAAGTATAAAAAGGCCTGTGGGAGCATAGAGAAGAGTTACAGAGAGTTTGGGAGGCTTTAGAACGCGAGAAAAGAAAAAAATCGAAGTTGCGAGACTTCCATTTTCTCGCCTTCTTTCTTCAAGAACACGAAGAACGGACCAAAGATAAGCAAATGTTCTTCTACAAAATGTCTGCGACACATATACGTGGGTCGTAATACGGAGTGGGCGGACTTACAAGACAGACGCACTTATTATCTATCGTAGTTTGTAAATGTTGTTTGCAACATCTATAATCATTGCAAACCCGATTTTCATCTTATTCTCCTTTGTTCATCATTTGTAAACCATTTTTGAGCAATAATAATGAATTTTGAGCGTGTTTCCAACATGATGAGCGGCTAATTCTCCCACAACCAAGGCAATGAGGAAGCTATTTACGCATGAATAAGCGGTAACCATTTTATTTGCTCTAATTTATAATTTATAATTCACTCAATCACTGGTTTTGCAGAGTTTTAAATTGTTCGCAAAATTCTTTTCATTAGTTGTGATTCAATTAGATAGGTTATGCTTTGTATTAAGATAATCTATGCTTAGGGATACAATTAATTTTTGGGAATTTGCCTGATTATTTGTGAATTAAGAAACAACGGATTTAAAAGATAATTAGAGTCGTGGGTTATTTACCGTTATTCATTCATGTGTTATAGTGGAATCAGTGTCTTGGTTATTCTCTCATATCTTGAAACAATTTTGTGTTAATTTTTCTCTATTATTAATTTTTATAAGTCTAAAATCTTTTGCTTTCACAAGTCTCAACGAACCTTATTACTACAACATTATTGAGTCACATCAATTTTTGGCGCCGCTGCGACGCGGACTTGTCTTTAGGCTAGAGTTTTTAGAATTTTTTTTTTTAGGTTTTTATTTGTTTTTATTTTTATTTGTTCTTCTTTACGTTTTTGGGTTTTTGTCATTTCCTTTCAGATTTTGGGATTTGGAGCGAAAGAAATATTTGCCAAAGCTTTTGGTGGATACTTAAAGATTTGGAGTTAAAGACAAAGCAAAAGGAGCGAAAGAAGAAGATTTTTTTTTATATTTTATAAAAGAGAGAAAAAAAAAAGAGAGGCATTTTTATTATTATTTTTTAGACTTTCCTTTCCTTTTCTTTCACTTTTTGGACTTGGACATTTGGACATTCGGACATTCCTTATTTTATTGTTTTTAAACCCTACGGAAGGGTAGTATTAAATATCAAACTGTTTGCAGAGAAGGACGGTGATTACGATATCACCTCGGCCCCTCGGGTTCGTACATGACATAGGAGTCGTGGCCCGAGTCGACTACAACGGTTCATCCCCCGTCTGGTACGGGAGGTAAGTTTGTCGAAACACTCGCGAATCCCCTGCTAGCGAGTTACTGTCTTCCTTCGTGTGAATATATGTTGAGGACTTGAAAACGGTTGTTTTAAATTCCTAGTAAAGGGCAAGGACTGGCCATATAAGATAAGGGTTCGGATTTCATCACCGTTCTCTTCTTGCCCGCCTTAGGAAAACAATACTTAACGCGAACCTAAGCCTTAAAATCTGGAATAGAACGAGACCGATAGGGTAACGAGCTTAGTAGGAAAGTCTTCCGAAAAATATTGGTTACTCTTTTAGCATACTTTGAAGTTCATGATGGTCTCTGTGAAGTTGAATGCGTGACTGCGCCGCCTTGTAATAGCGGTAAGGCCTTGGGTATCAAAGCTCCACTGAGCTTCCCTCGCCTTGATTCAACTTACTTTGACTCGGATTGATCCATAGGGTTTTGCTTAAATTGTAACGAATTCCCTTTCGAACGATTAGAAGCTGGTCTAGAAAACAATCTAAGTGGAGCCATCATGCTTTTTGTTTGCTAGATATCATTAGGTTTGTTGTGGTTGAGTCAGCCTTGTTTGTGCTTGCATAGAACTTCCCTTCCTTTTAGGATTTTTCTTTTGTTTAATATTTTCTAGTGTATGCCCGAGGTCTTTAAAGAACGGGCTTGGAAAAGAAACACTCTAGGTCGTTTGATTAGTGACAAACCTAGTAGTTCTTCTTGCGAAGGCGGGGAACTCGAAGACTCTTCTTTTGAGAGCCCGTTTTTGGAAACTTCAGTTTGAAAATCTGTCTCTTAGCGAGGAAAGTACCCTAGTACTTCAGTTGTGCCAACGATGGCAACTCTGAAAGATTACATGTTCCCAACTGGGACCAACCGAGCTTCATGCATAAAATTGCCAGCCAATACGGCTAACTTCGAGATAAAAGCTAGTATCCTTCAGATGATCCCTATATTCTTAGGAAAAGAGGATGAGAACCCTTATTTTCATATTAGGGACTTTGAGAAAATTTGTGGGACAGTTAGAATAAAAGACCTTACTTGATGAAGTTTTGAAACTTAAAATGTTCCCATTTTCCTTAAAAGATAAAGCCAAGACCTGGCTAAACAACTTACCATCTGGATCCATTGAAACATGGCAGAACTTATTGTTTTTCATATGAAATTCTACCCTAAGCATAAAACTGCAAATATTAGGCGTAAAATTAGTACTAGTGTGCAACAAGAGGGAGAGTCTCTTTATAGGTTTTTAGAGAGATTCAATGATCTCCTATCTCAGTGTCCTCACCATGGATTTGATAAGATGAAACTTGTAGGGATTATTTATGATGGTTTAGACTATTCGACCAAAGCCATGGTCGAGTCTATGTGTCTTTGGTGAGTTCACTAGTAAAAGTGCTGAGGATGCCTTTACCTTCTTAGGAGTTGTTCTTTGAGAAATCCCAACAATGGGAGTCTTGTGTTGAACCCCAAAAAGACTCTTGGTTAATAGAAGTAGCGCCAATGTGGTAGATACAAGCTTCGGGTCGATCTAAGTTTCTTGCTTTTTGTCAGAAGGTTAGAAGCTTTGGAAATGGGTCGGTCTAAAAATAGGTCCCTTGGTGAACCTAATAGAACCTCTCAAGTATCTAGTTGTGGAATAGAACCCGATAACTCATTTTGGGAAGGTCGAGGTTAGTGAAGAACAAACCCATGTCAGGTCTATAACAACACTAGATTTGAGAACCGTCGAAGTATGACCCATACTCGAGACCTACAACCCCGGTTGGAGAAACCACCCTAATTTCTCTTGGTCTAAGGGCGAGAATCAAGGACGATCTAGTAATTCTCAGCCTCCCCCGTGTTTTGGTTATAATAAGAATTCTTCTGTGTCAAACCCGGTTCCGGAACCCTTCGAGAATAGAATGACTAGCTTGGAGGAATCTTTTAGTATACTAAAAAAGAGCCGGGATATGTTAGCACAGAGCCGGGAAATGTTAGTAAAGAGCCAGGTAATTTTCAAGAGGAAACCAAGCAGAATTTTAAGAATAATTCCCGGTCTCTTGCTAAACTAGAACTTCAAGTCGGCCAAATTGCTAAGTTCCTTAGTGAGAGAGAAGATGGAAGGTTCCCTAGTCATACTAATCCTAACCCTAAAGGAGAGAAATCGTACAATCATGTGAATTCTATTACAACCCTTAGGAGTGGAAAGAAAGTTGACAATAAGGTCGCCATGCCTGAAAGTGAACATGCCGTAGTTCACCCTTCCGAACCGTAAAATGAGGAGACTGATAGAGTCTCTAATGAGACCAATGAGGGTCATATTGAGCCGGGCTTTGTTCCTAGAGCCCCATTCCCCCAGCTGCTAGTTCCAACTAAGAGGGAGTCCAACTTTAATGATATATTGGAGGTTTTTAAGCGGGTTACTATCAACCTCCCATTGTTGGATGCGATTAAAGCGATTCCCGCTTATGCCAAGTTTCTTAAGGACTTGTGTACACGAAAGCGTAAGCTTAGTGTTCAAAAGAAAGCCTTCCTAGCTAGTCACGTGAGTTCCATTATTCGAATACCACTACTCGATGAGTGCCAAATAGTGCATATTTATACACCTTTTTATTGGCATTTTACTCATCTTTTGTGCTCGAGAAAATCGATATTATCCCAGTTACGTGTTTTCTTTGTTTTCAAGAATAAATATTTGTATTAATTAATTTTGTGTTTTTAGGTAATAAATAAAGCTCGGAGAAACTGAGGAGCCAAAGAGCGAAGAATTGAAGTCGATCATCTATGGAGCAGATAGCCAAAGCCCGCACGCGTATCAATCGCAACCCAACAAGGAAGACATGGGCTTGAGCTAGACCCGACCCGGATCCGAGCCCATCCAACCCGAGCCGTTGAGATCACACCTAGCTACATCCTACGGTCGCTGCCTCCACGTGCATCAGAGTTCGCTGCTCCTGTGCAACACCAAATCGTCCCAATTCTACCTCAGCCGTTCAGATCACCTACTCCTCATCCAACGCTCGCTCCATCAGTCTCATCAAAGCTCGCTGTCCCTGCCTCACACCACAGCGACCTAACCCTATACACCCCATCGACCCACCTCATTTCTCTTCTTCTCCTTCTCTTTCTTCTCCCCGACCAGCTCTGCAAAACCCATTCTCCACCTTCTCCTCCCTTCCCCATGGCAGAGTAGAGCTGCCGCTTCCACCACCTCCATCATCACCTCCCTGACACACCATCACCACAGCCAACAACCCCAACAGCCGCACCCCTCTCTAGATTTAGTTTTTCTCTTTCTTAGCTTCTCCAACCCTAGAAGCTAACTTAGAGAAAAACTAAAACTAGGGTTTCATCACTACAGTCGAAGCATGGAGTTGCAGAGGAGAATAGACAAGAGGAGAGACGATCAGAGAGTATGGGTGAGAGTGGTTGCAGTTTATTTTAATTTTTATTTCGATTTTGGGAATTAGGGTTTGGTAGTTTTCATGTGCATGTATAAATAGAAGAGGCAGAAGATGATTTTACTCACGCCTGGGTTAGCCAGTGTGTCAATTAGGTTTAATTTGTGTTGTTTTACATGTTTTAATTTAGTTGCTAGGGTGTCATGAAACCCTAATTCCATGTATGAATTCAACTCAGTTTGAGTTATCTTGAGTGCTTAAATTTAATGATAATTTCAATCTTAGCATCCAACACATTGCTCTCACAAAGGCATACCAATGCCATGGATGCACTTTGTAGTTAGAAAACCCCCGTGATGATGATGCTGCAGCTCAATCCTTAGAGTTATAGGCTAATTCCTTTGATTAGTTATACTTAATTAGATAACTAATGCTCTGGGTTAGTACCCTTAGCTGTGAATTGAAATGTCACTAGGTGAAACCCTTTAGATAAGTGGTAGAATTGACAAACTACCCTTGTCTGCCATAGGAACAAGAAGCTTCCAACTAGTTGACACATCACATGAGTTAGTGGTGGAATTGATAACCTAAGCACACATTCTATCTCTCATTTTATACCTTAGTTTAGGATCACATTTAAACATCAGCCGTATCGGCAACTCAATGTTGTGTTACCTCACTTAGAACTCAGTTGAAGAAGCCCTTAGATCACATATAGAGCACCACAAGTCTCTGTGGATCGACTCGTACTTGCCGCGTCTCCGATAGACGCCGTGCACTTGCGGTATTACCCGTAGGCTCAAATATAAACATCTTTAGAGGCCTACCAAGTTTTTGGCGCCGTTGCCGTGGACTTGGCGTGTGCCCTGTTGTTCTTCGGCTTTACTTTACTGCTTCTCACCTTGTACATAACTCATTTTTAATATTACTTGTAGCCCTGTTGTAGAGTAACTTAGCATTGTAAGTTTATTTGTCTGCATTGTAATTCTACCCTGTACATATTCATATTGTGTTAATTTTGTTTTAGTATAACTTAGTTTTGTAACTTGCATTTGTAACTTAGCGTAGTCATTGTAACTTAGCTTAGTCATTGAGCACCCTTGCTTTTGAAACCTGCTCATAACTTTACCTCATTCAGTGCTTTGCTCAGAGCTTAGCTTTGTCATCGTAGCACACTAGCTCTGTTGCTTATTGCATAACATTGAGGACTGAACTTTGCTTGTTAAGCTAACAGGTGCAAGTGGCAAGGCTGAGTCAACCCAAGAGGGAGGCGCATAAGGTGCAATTGAGCAAACCCTGCGACTTGTAAGGTGAGTGGTGCCTTGTGCTAATCTGTGCTTACCCTGTGCTGTAGCCTTTAGTCTTCATTCAACCTAAGCACCAGCTCCAGCCCACATTCTTTGATTGAGCTTAAGCCGTAAACCTTGTTGAGCCATCTTTGCATGTTTTAAAAGCTTAACCAGCTCATCCGTGCATTGCCCGATCTTTGGGTATAACATTGCATTGAGCTTCACTTGTGAATCATCAACCACGTAGAGGCCAGTCGATTGCGACCCTTTGCATGCTTTAATTCAGATCCATCTACTCCCTTGTGTGAGCACATGTGAAATCACCTTGCTAGCCCCTGAAGGCTGCAAGTGTTGGGTCATAACTTGGAAGCCAAGTTAGCTGGGCATAACCCATTGACCGTTGCACCTTGCACATTCTCTCGTATAGCCTTGTGCTTGTGCTGCCAAATCTACACACCCTGTGAGCCTTGTGAGCCATCCTTGCCCTGTGAGTCTTGTGAGCTACTTATGCATGCTAACATTGTGTATAACCTTAGCATCTGAATGACCCGAGCATAACCCTGACCTGTTAGGCCTGCTTGCCTTGGCTTTAGCCCCGTTGTATGTTACGTGTCTGTCTTTGTGTAAAACCTACTTTTTGAATTTGCTTTGAGCATCTGCCTTTTCGTCACCAGCCCCGTCAACCCCGTGGCCTTTGTGAATTGGTTTTAACATTGTGTGAACAACTGAGCCATAACTGAATAACACCTGAGCTCACCCAAGAGTATTGCTATACTCTGTTAACTTGCTAGCCCCTGAAGCTACAAGTTTGAGCAAGCCCTGAGCTCAGCCCTGCTCCCTTGCTAGCCCCTGAAGCTGCAAGTTTGCGCCAGATTGCAAACCCTGCTACCATCATTTGAGCATAACCTGTCTCACCTGAGCAAGACCCTGTCAATAGTTGCAAACCTGTGACAAATCTATGCTTAACCTGTACCTTGTATGCCATTAGCCTGCCGCCGATTTGAGCAAATCAAGCTCTCGGTTGTGAGCTAAGTGAGGGCCGAATAGAAAACTTTGACTCAGTGAGTAAAAGTCTCACTAAGCTAAGTGAGTGAACAGTTCTTGTTCACTTTGGAGTTAAACCTACAGTTGAGTTGACTCAAATAGCCGAGTCAATCCTAACTCAATGATTTACCGAGTTGAATCAAAGTTGTTTATAATCGAAACCCGGTTCCACTGGGCTAACTAAACTCATAACTTGGGCTTACACCAAACCAGCCCACCCAACCCAACCTGGGCTAGCTAAACCCACATCTGATGGGTAACATCACTGGCTAATCGAACCCAACCTGGGTGAAACAAACCAAACCGAGCCCATAGATCAGCACAGGCCGGAGCTGCCTTACACCAAACCGAGCCCACAAGAACACAAGCACCCCAAAAATGAGCTTTCTCACTGGGCTGCTTAGGCTAAACCTATTAGCTGGGCTGTGCAACCAATTGAGACCACAAAACCTAGGCTTTGCACACAATTGCTGGGCTTCCTACAAAACCAAACCAAAACCCACATAAACAACAAATCCCCAACAAACCAAATGAAACCCAACAAACCAAAAACCCAATAAACCAAACTTAGTCCACTTCACTGGGCTTTGAGTTCAATTTGAGAGCTAGACCATGTCAGGATTTTGGTCTGCATCTGGGGATGGAACAAATAAATCCCTTAGAGAGCTTGCTTACGGGCACCTATCACAGGATGAACACCCCACATACCATAGTGACTTTAGGGAATTTTATGGGCCTTCTCAGGGCCCTGATCTCATATACCCTAATCATTATGATCACATACATCATCCGCCACAAAGTTGAAAATGAACACTTTCCTCATACCCAGTCATCACTTCTAGATCAATTAGAAGATCAAATTTCTGCTTTAGAAAGGCAATTACATGAGCAGTCTGTCAAATCTAATCCCCCTAGGCACTATGCAATGCATGCTTGCACCTTATGTGGTGGCTTAGACCACCCTGCTGAATACTGTTATATTTTGCATGCTTTTAGACAGTCTAGGGAAAACCATGATAATCCAATGTACGAAGTGTCTAGAAGTGACTATTGGGACCATAATCAACTTTGCACACATGCATCATTCACCACAAGTGGGGAGATGAACAATTTTATACTCCCCAACTCCCAGTTTGCAATCAACAATGGAAACACTCATGGAGCAAAATGCTAGGCTTGAAAGGAATGCAATGCATGACCATCCATATAGCAACATGTCTGAATTTCCCTTCTCTAGTGAACCTCATGCACAACCATACAATGAATATCCATATGAGGAATGCATACCCACTAGTGAAGACTCTCCTTCATAGAACAACTCAAGATGATTCTTCAAAGGAACCTAATTGAGTTACAAAATGATAGGATTGAAAATAGTGTTTCTAGTCTTACTCATGCAACTAACATTGAATATGAACCTAATCTAGAGGTAGATGAGTACACTAAAAATGCTACAATTTTGAATTGAGAGATGGATTTTTGCTATGATGATGATGATGATGATGATGAATATGAAGAGCATGTGTATTTTGAAAATGTAATAGAATCTTTAGGTTCGAGAGACATTAAGTGTCTCTCCTGTGAACCCTATGAATGATGCTTCTTGATATTCATGCATGTGATATTGATGTGGAACCCATGCAATTATCTGTGAAAATGAACATGATTTACCCTCTTTTGACTTTAGGAAAGTGCGTGATGGTACAAATGATTTTATACATGAAAATAACGTAGATGTACCTAACCTCTCTCCTGAGTCGCAAATTGAAACTCCTCCACCAAACCTAGGTGTTGTTTGTCACAAAATTGCAAAACCAACTTTTCTCTGAAAATGCCTAACTTAGGCCTAGAACTTTGTGCTTCCCAAGTCCTCTTGGACTATTTTGCATCAAAGTATAACACTCTTAAGGAGCCACGGTTGGAATATGTATGTCTTTTGTTCTTAGCAAAACTCATTTTGAGTTAGACCTTTTGCATGATGTACCTTTAAAATTGCAAGATTTTGTGCTCCCAAACACACCCGTTCACAAGTTTAGGTTTGGGAAACTCCTTCACATCTGATCTTACTTGCACTCTCATATTATATTTGTGTAAGGTTTCATTAATGTGTGTATATATTTTCTATTGGGTTGATCCTCAACTCTTTAGGCTTGTTGGTTTATGGTGAATTTTCATTGTATATAATCCAGTAGGACTTGTTAAATTTTCTTTTCTTGAATCGGTTGAGTCTTCATGCGCATATATTATGCTAATCCGATATGATCTTCGTTGAGAATGTTGGATTCTAGCCTTGACGAATGAAGCTCAACCTTGCTCCCAGCCGACATCCTGGTAATCTCTTCCCTTTTATCTTATCGGCATAGTTCTCGTGGTACGTGATCGTTTAAATTTTTCTATCGCTGACACATTGAGGACAATGTTTGATTTAGGTTTGGGGGTGCATTTGCATTTAGAGTTTTTTTTTTAGTTTTTATTTTGCATTTAGAGTTTTTAGTCTTTTATTTTACCTTTTATTTTCAAAAAAAAAAAAAAAAAAAAAAAAAAAAAAAAAAAAAATATTTTTGTAAAAACCACCAACTTTAGAGATTTTAGAGTCACTAGCATGCTTTTAGCTATGTTTACATAGAGATTATGACCGAAATAACGAACTTGGAAGTATGCAGGGAACACAATCGGGTTTCTTAGTTGATTAGAGCGTTAAAGTTGGATTTAACCATACCGGAGGGCGAATTAGGTCTTTGTTTAGATATTCGGTAGTAGAATTGTGATCACCCATAGTGGAGACTACCCATTTTACATCAAGCGAGTACAGACCTTCACTCTTTGTGACTTTCTAGAAAAGCTTTTAGAGTGTGTGTCACCGTACGTCAATTCCGGGTAGGAATGGTGAGCTACCCAACTTCGCACCACTTTCAGCACTACTTTTGATCTCTTGAGTGCTAATTCCGTCAATCATGAGGGTGACGTCTAAAGATGAAACTCCTTCTAAATATCGATTTGCAGTTAGCATCTCTCTCTCTCTCAATCAGCAAGACCCATAGAAACACATCATCGTCGGCAAAGTTTTAGAGCATTAGCGAGAATATTTGAAGAAAAGTTGAGATAGTCCAAGGTTACATATTTCAAAGGAAAAGAAGATGAGAATTAATGAAGTTTGTGAAAATTTAAATTTTATTTTTTATCGTTGTTAGTGTTTGTTAAAAAAAAATAAAAAAATAAAAAAAAATAAAAAAATAAATAAAATAATAATAATAATTATTAAGTTTTTGTGAAGTTCAGAAGTTCGTCATCAATAGTTGAAGACTGAAGACCGAAGATTGAAGACATTTCTATGGTTCTTATGAGAGAGTGATGTTAATTGCCGATCGGGTGAGAAGTGAGTGAGTACTCCCACCCCTTACTAATGGTTGATTTCCTTTCTTAGAGATCATCAGAAAAAGATTCTTTTTGTCCACACTTCGTGGAGTCTCAGTTTTATTTCGGAAGGTTATCCTTCTTACCTACAACGTGTGCGGGATTTCTCTCTTTACTCCTGCGCACACATGAGAGACTAAAAAAACGATCTTTTTGAGTGCAATTATCATAAAACCCTAATGGTGAGGCGAAGTTGAGACTTATGATCACAATCGAATCCGAATTATTTCATATGGTATGGTTACTTCTCGCTCGAAGACTTAAGGATGAGAATGCGTTCTTCGATAGTTCTAACTTCACATTGCTAACATGCGAAACTCTATGTCCTCATAGCTTCTAGGATGCTTGAGACTCTTTTACACTCTGAAGTTGGAGAAGGTTTTGTGGGTACACCTGCAAACCCTCACGAGACTACAACTCGTCCACTAGGGACACCTAGGGGTTTAAAGGCTTAGTGCATACGCTAAATGCATTCGAGAGACTGCGACAGGGGGTATAGTTAGGATTTCTTATTTTCTGTTTCACTTGAGGACAAGTAAAATTCAGGTTTGGGGGTATTTGATGAGTGCCAAATAGTGCATATTTATACACCTTTTTATTGGCATTTTACTCATCTTTTGTGCTCGAAAATCGAGATATTATCCCAGTTTCGTGTTTTCTTTGTTTTCAAGAATAAATATTTGTATTAATTAATTTTGTGTTTTTAGGTAATAAATAAAGCTCGGAGAAACGAGGAGCCAAAGAGCGAAGAATTGGAGTCGATCATCTATGGAGCGGATAGCCAAAGCCCGCACGCGTATCAATCGCAACCCAACAAGGAAGACATGGGCTTGAGCTGGACCCGACCGGATCCGAGCCCATCCAACCCGAGACGTTGAGATCACACCTAGCTACATCCTACGGTCGCTCCTCCACGTGCATCGAGTTCGCTGCTCTGTGCAACACCAAATCGTCCCAATTCTACCTCAGCCGTTCAGATCACCTACTCCTCATCCAACGCTCGCTCCATCAGTCTCATCAAAGCTCGCTGTCACTGCCTCACACCACAGCGACCTAACCCTATACACCCCATCGACCCACCTCATTTCTCTTCTTCTCCTTCTCTTTCTTCTCCCCCGAGGAGCTCTGCAAAACCCATTCTCCACCTTCTCCTCCCTTCCCCATGGCGAGTAGAGCTGCGCTTCCACCACCTCCATCATCACCTCCCTGACACACCATCACCACAGCCAACAACCCCAACAGCCGCACCCCTCTCTAGATTTAGTTTTTCTCTTTCTTAGCTTCTCCAACCCTAGAAGCTAACTTAGAGAAAAACTAAAACTAGGGTTTTCATCACTACAAAATGAAGCATGGAGTTGCAGAGGAGAATAGACAAGAGGAGAGACGATCGAGAGTATGGGTGAGAGTGGTTGCGATTTATTTTAATTTTTATTTCGATTTTGGGAATTAGGGTTTGGTAGTTTTCATGTGCATGTATAAATAGAAGAGGCAGAAGATGATTTTACTCACGCCTGGGTTAGCCAGTGTGTCAATTAGGTTTAATTTGTGTTGTTTTACATGTTTTAATTTAGTTGCTAGGGTTTCATGAAACCCTAATTCCATGTATGAATTCAACTCAGTTTGAGTTATCTTGAGTGCTTAAATTTAATGATAATTTCAATCTTAGCATCCAACACATTGCTCTCACAGTGCATACCAATGCCATGGATGCACTGTAGTTAGAAAACCCCTGTGATGATGATGTTGCAGCTCAATCCTTAGAGTTATAGGCTAATTCATTTGATTAGTTATACTTAATTAGATAACTAATGCTCGGTTAGTACCCTTAGCTGTGAATTGAAATGTCACTAGGTGAAACCCTTTAGATAAGTGGTAGAATTGACAAACTACCCTTGTCTGCCATAGGAACAAGAAGCTTCCAACTAGTTGACACATCACATGAGTTAGTGGTGGAATTGATAACCTAAGCACACATTCTATCTATGTTTTATACCTTAGTTTAGGATCACATTTAAACATCAGCCGTATCGGAAACTCAATGTTGTGTTACCTCACTTAGAACTCAGTTGAAGAAGCCCTTAGATCACATATAGAGCACCACAAGTCTCTGTGGATCGACTCGTACTTGCCGCGTCTCCGATAGACGCCGTGCACTTGCGGTATTACCCGTAGGCTCAAATATAAACATCTTTAGAGGCCTACCATAC
>JAJJWW010010966.1:0-75351 GCA_023531295.1 Papaver armeniacum | reverse complement strand
TCAGTTTCATGAAATCTTTCTAGTTTGGTTAGCATTTCATTGCAATTTCTTTACATTTTCCCAGAATTTACTTCCCATGTACTCCCTTTGTACACATATATAGGCGGAGGGAGGAAGACTATATCCTCTTACATTAAGAAATAGGACTCCGCCTATGTAGCATAAATAAGATGTTGTAGCATAAATAAGGGTATTTGTGGAAAATTTTATCTTGGAAATAGGACTCCGCCTATCTAATGGGACAAGTCAATTCCAAAATTCCGACTATATAATAGGGACGGGGAGTATGTAAGAAATTGAACATTAATTACTACGAGATGTTGTTAACGAATCATCTAATATTTTTTCAAAGATCTTGGTTACTTACTCCAGTCATAATCGTCTACATTCTATCTACTAGCCTCTAGATGTTTTTAACGAATCATCTAATATTTATTCAAAGATCTTGGTTACTTACTCCAGTCATAATCATTTTCATTCTAGATACTAGCTTCTAGATATGCCTAGCTAGTTTGGGGTCTAGTCCAGTTATTAAGGGCATGTTACTAGATGACAAAAAATAGAAATAAATTTCACACAACCCCTAATTCAGCTTTTTCTTACTACTATAATGCAAATCATATTACCTGTTAACTTATCATGTTAGATGTAAGATCATCTATAATGGAAATCGATCTTCAAAAACATCAAACAACTGCAAAATAAACACTAGCCAGAATCGGTTTACGTTCATGCACTTATAAACCGATTTTGGGTTATTGTTTTCGAAATTAACAGGGGACACCGAGAATTAGTTAAAGTATACCTAGATAAAACCTAAATCCTATAATCGGATGTTTTAACATCACACGTAAACCGATTGTTTCCTTTCATAAAAATTTTTTTGTTCAATCATTTCATATATACTCCTTTTCGTAGGAATCACGGATGCACTTAGCACGTGATCAAACCTTTGAACCCATAAATGACCCTAGTGGACGAGTTATAGTCTCGTGAGAGTTTACATAGAGATCTAATAACCACAAAAACTTCTAAAACCATCGATCCTCATAGGAGGAGTCCGAGTCCGAGTCCGATTCACCCACCATTCATATCTGATACCATGAACTGATAGCTTGCATCAAATGTGAATGATTCCCCCTTTTCCTCCAAGTAGCGCGCTTTCACGACTTGGTGCTACAAAAAAACGACACAAGCTTACTTTGTTAGTACTTGTGTTTAATTGGAACATCAAACCATATGGATTACGTAAAATAAACCACAAGAATACTTACAAATTGTTCAATGGACAAGCTAAAGTGGCTAACGTTCAGAATCCAATGTTGGATAGCCAAATAAGCAAGTATCGCATTTTCGATAACTTGGTGCCTATCATGGATTTGTTGAACACTTACCATTCGAATTCCCAAAATCTTGCCTATATTTTTTATATACCTTTGTGCAAAAGGTGTTGGCATCTACCCTTACGAATTACTGATTTTTAATTCCATTTTCGGCGTATCATGCTTTGATGATTTCCAAATCTTCGGCAGAGTCAAACGATGTCATTTCTTGTATGTGGAGGTATGAAATGAGTAGTTGTGGAGTATATGGAGTGAGAGGGAATAAAATGAGCAATTTTGGGGAAAGTGGGGTCCAAAGATGAGGTCTATGTTGATAAGTGCATATTTCACATATATTTGGTGTCGATTCTATGCTAGTATTTGTTGGTTTTCTTGCAAATTATCGTATGTTACGCTTGTTTTCTCTTATTTGTATTTTCTTAGGTGAATCATCCAAAAAGAAGTGAATCTCTGTGCTTAATTGTGCCATAAAAGAAGCTAACTACAAGTGGAGAAGTGGCCAAAGACCAAGAGAAGGGGCCAAAGACCAAGAGAAACTCGTTCAAACCTAGGAATTCTTGTCATCATCTTAGAGAGAAGGAAAAGACGAAGTCAATGACGAAATAACGGAGTCATTCTGAGTTCGTACGAAGAAGTTATGAGCAAAACAAGAATTCGGAAGATAAAAGGGCAAAATGGTCATTTTGAGGGCTAAACTATTGGCAGATCAGAAGATGTTACGGGCATCCATTATTGTTGGCAGCCTAGTAATCCTTAAGGTGCAATCAGAGAATCATTATGGGCAAGGGTTATTGGCACCATTGGGTGTAATTAATTGAGTGCTCATTTGGTTACATATGGGTCCACTACGCAAGCACGTGAATGGAGGGAAGATATAGAAACAGAAAGTGGGAGCCATTGTTTTGGCAGAAGTGAAAATGTGAGTTTGATACGAAATGGCACATCAACTTGGATGTATGGCTAGTGTTAGTGGAAGACATATAGCTTTGAACGGATGTCGATGAAACAAAAGTCGTTCAATTGTTGCATGTACTTTATTAGGATAGTTCATGTTACATTGGGAAGCAATTATTTTCAAAACAGGAGGGAAATCCAAAGTGGAACCGGTGGAAGAAACATGTCTCTGACAGGTTGGGGTTAGGTTGAAATTCGGTGTAGCACTATATATCGATTTGGATGTACCATCAGTGTTTACTGAGTGATATTCGTTTATACGGGTCGCATTATAACTTGGTCCAATAAGGAGGCATGTACATCTTATTAAGTTACTCCGGGCAACACCGTAGCATTACTTTTTGGTCTCACTAACTGATTTTTGTAGAACGTGGATCAGTTTCATTTGACCGTCTGTTTTCTGTACTTGAGAAGTTGCATGTGAAGGAAAAGAGAGAGGCGAATCCCAACATATCCCCCGGGAGAAAATCCCGTAAGAATAACCGGGTGAGAGAATGGAATGGGACCCACTTTACCCATTCCCTATCCAAATATACATAGCCATGAAATCTGACCGTCCATTCCCCTCACGGGATTATCCCCGGAAGAAACGGGCGTCAACGTAGCATTGTCCGGCGAATCCTTTCCCATTACGGGTTTTGCGGATTGGGCAGAGGGATTCAGAGGCTATAAAAAGGAACGAAAACACTTCTTCCTTCGCGTCTTCCTTTACATTCTTCTTCAGGGAGAAAGATAGAAACATAGAGAGCTTTTGTTTTTCCTTCTTCTTTAGTTTATTTATTTGCCAGTGCTTTTTAATTATAAGTAACTAAATTTTTAATTGATTATGGATGATTTCAAAGTCCTGAACAATGAAGTATTATTTTCTTTAACCACGTTTATTTCAAGTTTTATTTTATTGTTGATCATCTTTATTATTTTTAATGTCTAAGAATATTGAGGGGTTATTTAAAATGATCAATT
Organism: Papaver armeniacum; assembly: GCA_023531295.1. Taxonomy (NCBI): domain Eukaryota; kingdom Viridiplantae; phylum Streptophyta; class Magnoliopsida; order Ranunculales; family Papaveraceae; genus Papaver; species Papaver armeniacum. Next base: position 72,091 of record JAJJWW010010966.1, on the reverse strand, counting down.
AGAATAATCAATATTTATTCTACTAGTTTAGGGTTGTGTGATACGTGCAATTGTCACATCAACTCTTTACACAGGTAGTAAATCGCAAGAGCTGACAGAGGGATTTTGTTAAGCAATTGTGTGTAAAGATAACACTAGTAAGCAGACCGAGCTTATGCGTCAGATGCTAGGATCAACCTGATTCACAGAGTGTAAAGCATGGGACTAAATTGATAGGTTTAACCTCCAAAGCGAGGCAATGATACGCTCATCTAGAAGAACAAGTGTTAAACTAAAACAGAAGATGCACCAAGCATATCTAAAGCAGAAGTCTAATTATAGTCCACCTTCCTACTTCTAAAGTGGATAGTTGCTTTATGAAACAACATCTTCTAAAGTGGATAGTGTTGGATAAATATCTTTGTTACCAATTCTCCAATAGTACAACTCGTGTATTATCCACCGATCCATTACAACTCTTTGTAACACGGTTTTCACTTATGTATTACATCTCGTAATACCAACAACAAAACAACAAAAGAATGATAGAAAAGAGATGATCAATTACAAAACTTAAACAAACTTACTTGGGTGTATTGAGGCGAGTAATCTCTTTGCTTAAGACATTTGATGCCCTGTATATAATGTTTGTTCTGATTTAGCGGCATATGTCTCCAACATTCAACAATACCTCGATGTTTTTCGCAAAGACTTCGATAACACCGAACAAATGAACGCGAATGGATGTAGCACAAACTCTTGAAGACACATGCAAACTCTTAAATTTCTAGTACTAGTTTTATGACTCTAAAAATATATTTCAGCAATGGAGAATGTATGGGGTTTATATAGGTTTAGGAGTGACTCTTGGAGAAGTCCTTTCACGAAAAGTCACATCCCTTAGTGGAGAGACACATCCCTTGAAAGGGTTTATATGAATAGACACAACCCTTCACAAGTTGGTTGTAACTAATTTATTTTCTATTCAAATTTCCAACAATCCCCCACATTGAATTGAAATTCATGAAAACCTAATGCAGACACTAGAAAGAGTTTGTGCGCGGAACATCACTGCATCGGGAGAGATAGCTTTTGGCTTTGAATCTTCCATAGTGAATACCTACCGGGTTTACTAGCTGTTCGGTGAACGCGATGTCTTGAACCGCCCAACTTTATGATGTAAACCGATGCAATAGATATCACACAGTTTATTTCCTTACATATCCGGTTCTCGGTTGTGTTCATTTCGGCCCTGAACGATGTTGGTTTTTCATGAGTGCTCTAGATTAACTTAGCCTTATAGTTATCACAGAAGCGGCACCACTTCACACTCATATAGGTGATCTCCTATTTGAAAGTATCCTCCCATACTTTTCTTAGTCAAACTAAGCCATGGGAATCATTAAGAGAAATTCTCAACCTCTCACTTGACAGGCAACACTGTTTGATCATAGAAATGGGAAAGAGAGTAAACTCTCACAGTGTTTCCGGTGAGTATAAATTTATAACTTGGTTGTCCCTTTTGAACCTAGATAACCATGGGATCTCCAATCGCTAGGTTGGGTGTCCGCTATAAATACTACTCTATATAGGCTATCCCATTTCCCTCGATGATGCAATTATACGCTCTCTAGAATTCATATCATTTGCCGGCTTGATACAATTCATATACTCTATTTCTTTTAAAGTGCACACTTTGAGAGCAATTGCCTAACGATATTATATATGTCGTCATTGTGTTCGTCAAGACATAACATAATATCACAAATTATGTGCTTTTCCCAAATATTTGTTTGATCAGAACAATATATATTTAATTAATTCCAATATGCGTGTATTATGGCCATAATAGTATCTTATTTTCAAGGAAATTTTAGTACCTCTACGACTTTGCGTCCAAAGCTTCAGAGTACATTGTTGATCTCACCGTCAACATTTATTTCCACCACAGCACATTTCCATTACAACAAGCACATAATTCCCCTTGATGATTTTGAATCATCATTTACCACAGATAACCATGTCTGTAAAATCCGCTCGACTCGAATAGCTATCTATTCGAAACACCCCCACATTTTGATGATTACGCTATGGAACCCGTCGGTCCTTGTTCACAAAATGATCTCTAGGGGGTAACTGGATACTAAGCATATTGTTTTGGAAAACATTTCCCAACAATTCTTATGTATCCAGTAGTTTGAGACTTCTCCTCGCAATGACGGTTGGGTACGAGCAACAATTTCCCAAGGTGACGTTTCTCACTTTCAATGGAAACTGTTCGAAAGTACTAAGCTGATTCTAACCGTGTTCACCTTTGAAACGGCAAAACCGTTGTTCTCCGCACTAAAAAGAAATCAATTGTTACAGTCTTGCATAAATGGCGTCGATCTCTAAACAGAAAGAACTAATTCTTCATCCACCATAACTGTATATCTTCTTACTGTGTGGCCAATTTTCAAAGAGGCACATTCCAGTACTTTTGGTAATCCTGTTTTTCCCAAAGGAAATGCTTCATTAGATTCTAATGGATATCCCATTTTGAAAAGGATGGTTAAACCACGTGAAATGTGACTAACCATAAACCAAACATACCAACTCAAACAATCAATAGATTTAATTCTAATCCTGGTTTACTGGTTTTGGTGCAGATGCTAAACCGGATCATGACATAAATCTCACTAATTTATGTCCACACGTAATTCTAGAAAGAATGACTCTTCAAATCCATTTACAGTTACCAAATGTTATCGAATCACCACCAACTCCAATTGAATTGGGGAGTAGTCAAATTTCCACCGTGCAAGTGTCCAAATTAATCAATGGACCAAAATTAGGATATCCTAGTAATCCTTACGGATCAACCGACAAGGGGTGAAGCGAAACCCACCGCTTCTATATTAGGATATCAACCAGCGTTTTCTTACACATGGAATTTGCCATAACAAAATGCACCAAGATTACATTATCTTCATCCCATTATAAGTCATCCAACAAAGAATTACGATACCATTCATCTCTTAGGATTAGTAATCAATGCATCCAGTTACTGAGTATCGTCTTTCAATTTGGAAAACCAAAATTTAGGCTAGGAATCTACCATTCATTCCCATGTCTCCACTAAGACTTAATGAATATGGATTTCCATTGTCTTATCCAATTTTCATGTCCACACACTGTGACATAAAATGGCCGCCCCCACACTTCGACAAACTCAGAAAAAACCGGTTTGTAAACCATATACATAACGTTCTGACCAATGACCAGACGGACACACTTGAGCATATCAATATCATACTCATAATGAAAATGAAAATGAAATTGTTAACTTCACAGTTATAATTATCACGGTGAAAACTGAAGAAGTTACTCAAAGAAAATAAGCAAAGATTTATTTATATCTCTGTTAAGTGATCTGATCTGCCTCCCCATATTGCAAATGTTCTAATGGAAAGACACTTATCATCCTTATTATAACTGTATTAAATCAAGTATGTCAATGCAGCTCTAACGAATGCACATACCAGAAGAAAATTTTCTTAATCATGACATGATCAAAGAAACGGCCATTATTGGTTGTGACTCTTGTGTTATCCCACTAATTAACCCTGGATTCACAATCTTAAATGTCATAAGCATTGTGTCCTACGTAAACGGGTATGAACTCAATTAGTGCAACACGATCAAACAAGGGGAGAATAGGAAAGAGAAGAAAACTGATCCATTCATCCATCTCGTGATTATAGATTCACTCATATAGAGACATCTCTCATGTTTTTACAAGAGAGCATATTAATGTCTACACACTTGGATTGCAACGGGTCGTGATCTTTCAAATTTCACCTTCCAATTTGAAAAATCAAAGCCTCATTAACTGCCAATTAACCGTCAATTTAAACCATGTTTAACTAACCGTAATGCACCCTTTCATGTACAAGGCGTCTCTTACCAATATTTCCCATACTCAGGAAACTAATTGGTGTTTCCACCTAACCGTCATGCATCCTTTCATGTACAAGATCTCTTAGAAGAGATACATAAAGGTAACGACGGTGTGGCAAATTCTTAAAAGACTCCATATTTAAATGGATCTGAATTTGCATGGAAACGGAGATGCACTAGTGGAGGAATGAAGAGAAAACTTCCAAAACACTAGGTAAGTTTCTGCAATCCGCACACACAGCATCCTCCCACGCTGCAACTTTTGTAGTAAGTCTTTTGGGACTTTCAGGCTAGGTCCATCCCTAAACCATCCAAGTGAACTATGCCTGAGATTCTGAGATTTTGAGTAAAATACAAACTCCCAAGTGAGTACACTACCAGTCCCACCTACTGTGTCGCACTAGAAATTTATATTTCTATTTGGTAGCGCTGTTTTACAATACACCCGTAATTGATGGGTGCCAACGAAATGTTCAAACTAAATTTTGAACAGTAAAGAAACTCCATATGTGTAGTTTTGTGCATATTTAATATTTCAAAACGTTACAGCAACTAACCACTTACCAACATGGCTGTTCCAGTATTGAACGGTATAGCCAAAACGGGTTTATATGTAAACCACAAATCAGTAACAAAAATAAACATCAAGTGTCTTAAGATTGTTGGGTAAAATACCTTTGTTACCGATTCTCCAATAATACAACTCGTGTATTATCCACCGATCCGTTACAATTCTTTGTAACACGGTTTTCACTTATGTATTACATCTCGTAATACCAACAACAAAACAAGAAAAGAATGATAGAAAAGAGATGATCAATCACAAAACTTAAACAAACTTACTTGGGTGTATTGAGCCGAGTAATCTCTTTGCTTAAGACATTTGATGCCCTGTATATAATGTTGTTACAGGTTTAGCGGCATATGTCTCCAACATTCAACAATACCTCGATGTTTTTCGCAGCACTTCGATAACACCGAACAACGAACGCGAATAGATGTAGCACAAACTCTTCTTTAACTCTTGAAGACACATGCAAACTCTTAAATTTCTAGTACTAGTTTTATGACTCTAAAAACACACTTTTGCAATGGAGAATGAGTGGGGTTTATATAGGCTAGAGGTGACTCTTGGAGAAGTCCTTTCATGAAGATTCACAACTGTTAATGGAGAGTCACATCCCTTGGGATAAGACACTAATGTTGAAAACACTCAAGTGAGTTGACACACCTATTCATATTTCTATTCAAAAATTCCAACAGTTTCGAGAGGAAAAATCATTGTGAGGGGAAGTAGTTGTTGTTGATGGCTATATATTTGATGTTTTGATGTTTCTGCTTCCATTTAATGGATCATGAACAAAAGATTTGTCTGTTTGGTGTTGTTGATTTTTAGGGTTTGGAAATTTTCTCTCTCAGATGGAGGCGGAAGAAAGAGCTTTAGGACACTATTCTACTTATAAGGCTTCGAGTCTAGCCCTTTCAGACTTTCAGTTTAGGGTTTGGTTGATCTGTTTTAACTATTTGATCGAACGGCCCACAAGTATTTTATGATAACTGGCTAATGTCATTGGGTCCTAAAGATAAAGGCAGACCCCGCGTGCCAAAATTGACGGTTAAAGTTCGGTCATTTTTCGGCGGAAACATTTTAGAAATCATAAGTTATTCACCCATGCACGATTTATAAAGGGAATATACAATTTTCATGTAGGACAAACAACTGTTAAATCCTGCATTGGTATTCACCCACCAATATTGGCATCTCCCTTTATAAATCATACTCCCTCCATCCCTAATATATAGGCGGAGAAGGTGAAATCTCTTCAGTTATTCACCTATTAATATTGTTATTCCTATTTATAATTCATTTTCGAAATTATAAGTTATTCCCCCACTAATATTGGTATCTCCCTTTATAAATCGTGCATTCACCAAGTAACATATCGAAAGTTTCAATCTATAAAACACGATCTGGTTGACAAATTTCATCGTCCAATCATCATTAAAAAATGGGTTATTGGAGTTGAATAATGAATTGCAAAATATGTCAGACTTGCAAGTGATAGAGTCAAGCAAGTGATTCAAATTCTGAACTATATGGCTACTCTCTTTTTTCTCACCTGATCACTTTCCTCTCAATTCCTTTGCAAAAGAAACATATAAGATCAATATTTCTAATGCCAACTAGTCATCCCCGTTTTTTTCAATTTTACTGATCAACAAACATTCTTACAGTATAGTGGAATAATTGAGTAATAGACGACTAGCTAATATGAGGCTTGTAGCCTCTACTCTCACTGTTGAGGAATTTCTTTCATCCCCTTGTAAAAGCAGCATATAGTGTGTGTTTTGGATTGGGGTAGGTTGCAACAACGACATTTCACCATCTCCTTAGATATTCCTTACAGTAGTAAAGTTTGGTTTTGGGGATTACGTACTGCAGTAGCCCAAGTTTACAGTTTAATCTTCTTGTAGTTTGCTGGCACAGTTTGTAAACTAGATTGGCCTGAAAAAAAGAATAAAATAAAAAAGAAAAAGAAGAAGAAAAAAGTAAATGGCTTCGCCCAGGTTTGAACGAAATTTGAACGGGAGACCTTCAGTGTGTTATACTGACGTGATAACCAACTAAACCACGAATCTTTTGTTATTGTACTGGAAACCTTAAGTACCTAGTTCAAAAGAACATGGACTCTTTTTAAAGACATTTCTTTTTATAGCTTCTAAATTTACTTTCCAACCACGTATCAGTAATGATGTAGATCATATATTGGCTCAATGGGCCAGAGTAAATTCTTCTTCTATGTTTTGGTCTACTCCTCCGATCGGGTTATTACCAGTTGTTGAGGCAGATCAGTAGGCTTTTAAGGGCCTTCATTTAAATAAAAGAAAAAAAGAAAAAAATCTGAAATAATGAATGCAGTAGCACAAAAAGCTTCATCTGTAAATCCCTCTTTCTCTCTGTTCGACACCTTTTTTTTCCTTGTGTTCTTCAATACGTTGTTGTTAACCAGGTGTGGATGGTGGATTTTAAAAAAAAGGGTAAAATCGTAAAACCCCAAATAACCTAATGTCACCGATGACACATTTATTAGAACATTTAATGCATGTAGTCAGTAATTAATAGGGGGTATTTTTTCAAATTAGGGTTACAACGAACAAAACCCTAATTCCCCTCCGTGCCAATGGCAAATCATGCCAACCACACCTAGCCCAAGCTAGCCGCGCCATGCCAAACGCACTCTGCCTTGGACCTAGCTATGCTAGTCACACCAAACGCGCCAAAGCATGCCAACCATGCTAGCCGCCCCTCCGTGCCAATGGCAAATCATGCCAGCCACACCTAGCCCAAGCTAGCCACGCCATGCCAAACGCACTCTGCCTTGGCCCTAGCTATGCTAGTCACACCAAAGGCGCCAAAGCATGCCGCACCTCCATGCCAATGGCAAATCATGCCAGCCACACCTAGCCCATGCTAGCCGCACCTCCGTGCCAATGGCAAATCATGCCAGCCACACCTAGCCCAAGCTAGCCGTACCTCTGTGCGAATGGAAAATCATGCTAGCCACACCAAAACGCACCAAAGCATGCCAACCATGCTAGCCGCACCTCCGTGACAATGGAAAATCATGCCAGCCACACCTAGCCCAAGCTAGCCGCGCCATGCCCAAACGCACTCTGGCTTGGCCCTAGCTACGCTAGTCACACCAAACGTGCCAAAGCATGCCAACCATGCTAGCCGCACCTCCGTGCCAATGGAAATCATGCCAGCCACACTTAGCCCGAGCTAGCCGCGCCATTCCAAACGCACTCTGCCTTGGCCCTAGCTACGCTAGTCACGCCACGCCAAGCCAAACACCCTTACCTTGGCCCTAGCCACGCCATGCCAAAATGGCGCCCGCGCCTAGGCTTGCAAACCATGCAACCTAGGCCAAATTAGCCACGCATGCCATTGGCACATGCCAACACGCTCGCTGGTAGCTTTTCCTACCAGGCCGTGACCCAAATTGGCCACGCATGCCATTGGCACATGCCAACACGCATCGCTGGTAGCTTTTCCTACCAGGACGCGACCCAAATTGGCCACGCATGCCATTGGCACATACCAACACGCTCGCTGGTAGCTTTTCCTACAAGGACGCGACCCAAATTGGCCACGCATGCCATTGGCACATGCCAACACGCTCGCTGGTACCTTTCCTACCAGGCCGTGACCCAAATTGGCCACGCATGCCATTGGCACATGCCAACACGCTCCCTGGTAGCTTTTCCTACCAGGTCGTGACCCAAATTGGCCACGCATGCCATTGGCACATGCCAACATGCTCGCTGGTAGCTTTTCCTACCAGGACGCGACCCAAATTATCCACGCATGCCATTGGCACATGCCAACACGCTCGCTGGTAGCTTTTCCTACCAGGCCGTGACCCAAATTGGCCATGCATGCCATTGGCACATGCCAAACACGCACGCTGTTTGCCTAACTTGCAAACCGTGCAACCTACCACCAAGGCATTTCGCACACGTCATTGGCACATGCCACACACGCCACTAGCAGCTCTAGCATTGCCACTTACACTCAACGTACAACCTACTACCAAGGCATTCCGCACATGCCACACACGCCACTAGCAGCTCTGGCATTTCCACTTGCACTCAAGGTGCAGCCCGCAACAAAGACATTCCGCACATGCCATTGGCACATGCACTAGTACAAAAATGAGCTTAGGTGACAGTTAAAAACTGTCACCAAAATGGTTACGTGACAGTTCTCAAAAAATTTGCACTTTGTCACCAAAGCCTCTGATATTTAAAGGTCTTTAAGAAACTGTTACAAAATCATGGCTGTAAGGTAACAGTTTCTTCACAAACCTCTCACCGTTGACAACTTGTGGTAACATTTTCTACATGAAACTGTCATAAGAAACTCGATTCTTATATTAAGGTAGCAGTTTCTTTCATAAACCTGTCATAGTTGACAACTTACGTAACATTTTCCATATAAAACTGTCATCGTAAACCCAAGTTTTTAGTGGAACATTACTTCTTATAACATTATCTACAAAGAACTGTCATGATAAACACTTTTAGTATGGGTTTTGTGAACAACCTGTCACATGAGCGATACTAAGGTAGCAGTTTTTTCATGAAACTGTCATCGTAAAGCCCAGTATATGACCGTTTTTTCATATAACATTTCTCATATACAGTTGCTTCGTTTCCCATCAGGTAGTTCGTCAATATCAAATACATGAAAAAAAATAAGAGGAATATATTGATTTAGACAAAAATGTTTCTACAGACTCTTGTACAAATGGCTTTTACAAAATGCTAAAAAAGAAAAAACAAAACAACTTCGGAACACCATAAGCTGACGACAACAAGACCCTACAACATAAAAGGATCTTCACAAGGAGACACCCACACAGCTAAATCAATCCCATAGCAACAACTTCTTCAACAAAAGAGCAACTTGGAACTTGCAGACAGGCGGGAGTGAGGCTGGTCAGCATACAAGAAGAAGACTACACAGTTGACACACATGAAAATAAAGCAAAGGGGTTGAGAATATTTGAACAGTTCAACATATCCATATCGCCCATATCCTACTTACACTATCCAATTGGTTAATCTTTCTACACTGAACCCAGGTTAACAATCCAAGCATATATTGGGATCATACTGGCGAGAAATATAACATCTTCCCTAAAGACATGATTGCAGGCAGCATCAATTACCACTTAGGAAAAAAAAAAACGTATGAATTAATGTCTATCGATCTATGCAGACACTAAGAGACATACCTGGGCATAATAAGCTTGTTGTTCACATGGCAAACTTCTTTTCACGGAAAAATTAGCTTTGATGCTTGCAAAAACCAATTCAATCTGAAATTTGGTACCCTGGAATTAAAGGATAATGTATTCGGTAGCCATTTAATAGCCAAAGCACAAGCTTCCAATCTTTGTGGAATGTTTGCACCAATAACTAAATACATAGACAGGATAATGCGGGATAACTTCAAAAATAGAAATGGGTAAGTCCCTATAAAATGCCCACCTGCATATCTCTCGACAATCTCGATAAAAATAATGTAGCTGCCTTTTATTCCAAATAGACAAGATAGATAATGCGAGCGAGAAAATAAGGACTAAAAAACATATAGAACTTCAAGCAACAAAGAACTTCGAAAAATCTTGTCCAAGTAGTATCTCATTGTTCCCCAAGTTTTCATAATTAGCATTTATTCTAGTAACTTGAACCAATTTTTCTGGTTGATTATCAATAACAAAGTGGGACGATTGTATAGAGGAGCCACAATTTCCCACTGCAGGTAATGGGTTGAATGTATTATCATAAGTGGTGGGCACATAATCGGCATGAATATAATCTGATTAAAACATGGATATATAAGAGACAATTAATTAGTAGCATCAAGGGATTACTAAAAACAATAAATTTACTGTACTCAAAACATGAATGATGTGATGAGAAATATTTTCTAGATGGGGTCACAAATGATTTGAACACCACGAATAAAACGAACAAAGCCTACGTAGTTTACTATTCCTACTCAAATCATCTTTCTCCATAAACATAACACGAGCAAGCATGAACCAGTAACAACAGTTTTACAAGGCCCATTAAGATCTAATTTTCAAGAAAATTGTTTTTTTTGAATTTGTGGAGAATCAAAATTTTAAAGTAGGCATACCCTTTGATAGGTCCTTGCTTTGATGGGGAAAACAGATGACGCATCAAACCTGGACACACCATTAGAACCCATAAAACTGAGTCACCAAAATAAAAGGTATTAGGAAGTTTAGAAAAACAAAATTTCTTATGAACGAGCTCAGAAAATTCTAAACCAATAACGAGGAATTCAAGCTTCTTCTCTAGCTGGATAAAGAAGAGGCCCTTCACCTCCACGTTTATTATGTCTAGAAGAAGACTTTAGATGTAATTACTATCTAACCAATATGTGTTTCAAACTCTAGTTGTTAAGCCACATAAGTTTATTAAGAAGGTTCTCTCCCTTTAAGGGTTGCACAAGTTAAATGGCATAGTGTTTGCGCACGCTGGGATCAATAAGAAAACACTAACAGCTACATATCCAACTTCCTCATAGGCAACCTGACCACAGTAATGTCCTTTGATCTCCAAAGCCAATAAAATTTTGCACGAGATGCAAACCGGCCTCCAGCCTCCTTGAAAATTAATGAAATGAAAAGAAACTTCAGTGCAAAAAAAAAAAACTAAACGTAAAATCAAATATAAATCTACTGAAAGCACCATAAACTGCAGAGAATCATGAAAGAAGATTTATTTTGAGTAAAGAATGACCTTGGATAGAGAAACCACTGTAGTGAAGGTACCCATAGTCTCAAACACAAATCTAGAGATAAGAAATTTAGAACATGTTCCCTCACTCGCATTGGCTTTGTCTCCCATTCAACCTATCAGGCTAACTACTTGATCACTTAAGAAAGTGAATCGGATACGCACTTCACACATTTCAGACAATTCATATGGTAAAACTAGGTTAGGGAAAAGATTTGCAGCTGCAACAAATACTATCCCATAATATATACATATAGTTCATATACTACCCCATAATGTATACAGATATAAACGGAGCAATATTTTATCAAGACTATACAAATACAAAATTGCTAATCACCCGAATCAACTTTCTGAATTCCTCGTGAATAATCCAGCAGGTCTTTTGGAGGGTTCTTTGGCACCGTTCAGCCTCTGAGTAACTTCTATATGTAGATGACAGAGACCCTACTAACAGAAGTTATAAAACAGACCCATTACAGCCACTGGCAAGGTCGTGCGTTTGAAAATGTTTTATGCTATATAATTAAAGGAATAGCTGTTTTAGATCATGTCACTCATGTGGCGGCAGAACTGTTATGTGCAACCAACACTAGCTGAGAATAGTAACATAACATCAACACAAACTTGGGGATGCTTTTCAGCACTAGGGTTTTGGTTTGGTCATTCTTTTGCAACAGTTAAATAGTGAACTGTTATGGTATTAAAAGTTGAACATGCCCAAATTTGTACTAGTGATGCCACACTACGCTCACATTAAGAAAACTTGGGGATGCTTGAATAGGAATAAATTAAGCGGAATCAAATAAATGAGGAAATAATGGTGAAAACGTTTTCACCCATAAACACCTTGCGCTTACCACCTCCTCCCATTATTTCACCCTTTACTCTCTTCCTTCATGAGGCCAGGGTACGTTTCAATCTCTACTTGGATAAATAGGTCTTACCTATTTCCACCAGACAACAAGTCTTGATCAGGAGAAAAACACCACACTCTCAGAAAAGGCAACTGTGCAAGCTCTCCAAAAAGCTTTCATCTCTTGAAAGCTTCCGAAGCTTTCACTTTCTGATACAAGTCGAGACACTATTCTCCCAGAATTATTCTGGCCTCAACACCTTTCTACATGCCTACAAAAAAATGAGCGTATTCCGAAATGTATAACATCATCATCTACTACTTTGAAAATGAGTCGTTGAAAATCTGTGGATTGGCCATCGAAATTAAGACCGGTAGATTGTGAGGTTTTATATTTCGAAATAAGCTCATTTTTGGTAGGAATATAGAACTTAGTAAGAGGAACATATCCTCAAAATATTAGTTTCAAATCCGTTACGGTTTGGTTTTAATTCGCAAAAATGATGTCTAACGTGTGAGATAGTGTGATAATAAAAGTGTCAAGGGATCCTTCCTCTATATCATTAGGTGCTTAATAGAACCCTGATTTTGGGAATACCAAAATCTTTCTAGGCATACAAAGCAATAGTCCTAACTTGGGTGACCTTATAAGGGGTACCCTATGGGTAGTTCAATTACCTATATGCCCTTAAATCTTCTAAATTACTAATCTATCCCTAACCCTAATAGAAAAACCTAAAACAAAAAACACTAAATCAGTTTTCTACAGTTTTCTTATAGTCTTCTTCTTCCTCCCCTCCTCTACCTTTCTCACTCATCGCCATGAAATTGAAAATCGTCGATTCATGAAAAATTGATCGTCGATTAAACTCTACTATATAATGGGTCGTCGTAAAAATGTAACGCATTCTAATAGATCAATTGAAGCACCAACTGAAGAACCAATTGAAGAGAACTTCATTGAAGATGAAGATGTAGAACAAAGTGAAATTCAACCACAAATCGAACTGGATGAACTAAGTGAAGAACCAACACCTGAAATGAGAATAAGAAAGTAAGTTTCTACGAACCCATCTCGTAGTTTGATGCTTTTGATTGGTATAATAGGTTTAATAGTCAAAAATAAGTGCTTTGCGGCAGTTACAGGGTAGGGTTCAGCGTATGTTACTTCCCAGATTTGCGCCGAACTGTTCTTGAAACAAAACTATGAAAATGCATATGAACAGTTCGGCTTCAAAGTTTAGATGAGATTTGAGCCGAACTTTGTTAAATAGAAGCCTTGTATTTAGGATCGGCTTATTCAATACAATTAGATTTGAGCCGAACATGTATTTGTAGAATTTTATATATTGTTCAAGTGTATAGGCTCGGTGTATCCTATGATATTATTTTGCGCCGAACATATGTGACGATTCCTAAGTATAGATTCGACTTATTCGATACTATTTGTTTTGAGCCGAATATGTGTTGTTAGAATTCATTATTTTTGCAAGTGTAGAGGTTCGGCTTATTCGATAACAGTAGTTTTGTGCCGAGTATACATGTTCGGCTTGAAAGTATTTTGTGCATATAAGCCGAACTACTCTTTGTAAATGATAATCAAATACATATTTCATTTAGTTTTTATTCCTTTGTTGTTCGAAGTATTAGGCTTATAAGTTATATGCTTATGTCAGGAATAATGCAGCTAAAAAGAAGAAGATGGAGGTAACACCTTCTACTTCTAAAACTCCCGATCTTCGAGGAGGAGGTAAGAAAAAATTGGGAGCGAACCGTAGAGGAACTGACATAGAAGAAGTAGATGAACAAGGAAGAGTTGGAAGACAAGAAGAAGGTATTTATGATGATGAAGAAGTTGATGATATTCAAGAAACACAACCCCAAAGAAAACCCGAGAAAGGTAAGAAGGTTGCACAACCAGAGTCAGAGAACAAAGTTGCAGAACAACGGGCTAAAGGTTTTTACATTCCTGCTGAAGATGATGTAATTTCACCTAGATCGGATGGTGAGCCTCATGGTCTTCCGGAAGATGGAGGAAATGTGTTGATTGGTTACGCCGAATCTTGGGCAAAAACGATTTATGAGACTCTTGATCACAACCGTGCAGTCCGAGTATTGAGACACCAGAGGGCGGCGGAATGGAAACTTTCTGAAGAGGTTGATGAGGTGGTTTCTTATGTACAATCCTCTGCTTTATGGCCTGCCATTCAATATGGACATCAAGAATATGATAGTGTGACATCCTCCTGTTTTGCCGAGAGATTTTGTCCAGAGACTTACATGTTTCAATTACCTTTTGGAGAGATGACAATCTCTCCTGATGAAGCGAGTAAGATTACAGGCCTTAAAGCAAGGGGTAGAAGCGTGGATGCTGATTATTATGACATGAGTTGGGAAGAGCTGTACAAGTTGTTCGAGAAAACTCTTGGTTGGAGTTCATACAAAACTGAGTTGGAGTTTTGTCGATCCGTTAGAGATGTCGATTCCGTTTGCATACCTGGTGGAAGGAATAAGAAGAATAAGAAGATCAAGCTAACTAACTTGAAAAAGGAATTTGAGAACACAAAAGAGAAAGTGAAGCAGGGGATGTTGGTAATGGACGAGATCAAAGTGAAGCAAGTCGGAACCGCATACTTACTTTATACTCTTGGTAGAGATATCTTTCCTGACCTTACCGGAAAACAAGGTAAATGCTAATTATCTCCAATTGGTAAAGAATATTGAAACCGTTAACAAGTATGCTTGGGGAACGGCTTCGCTGGCTTACCTGTTGGACCAACTTGCGGCCGCCTCTAGGTTGACAGGCACAAACATTGGAGGAAATTTCACTATGCTTCAGGTAATTCTCGACGTCAAACTAGAAATATTTTGGGTCATATTGTGGTCACACATAAGCCGAACCATAATTTTTCAAAGGTTCGGCTTATAATCCATCCAATGTTTTAAGCCGAACAATGCACAGAGTTTTCAAATTTCTTAATGTATACTGTTCTGTTTCTATTAGTTCAATCATTTTAAGTTAGTTATGTGGTTATTTGTATATAGGTGTGGGTATATGACCATTTCCCAATTTTGGAATTGCCCAAACTATTTGAAAAGGATGTCGATTGGGTTGATACTGAGCCAACAACAGCAAGGTACGAGTATGAGGACTCGAAGAAAAGGAACAAAAAAAAGTTGGTGGCAAGCTTGAGGGAGAAGTTAGATACAATGGGTGTTGATGACGTCTTTTTTCAACCATATGTGAAAGAAGATGAAGATGATGAAATTGTTGAGGATGAGGATATGCCGGTTGCTATGTACCATGGTCCATTGTTTTATCCCGGTGGTTATGTAATATACGATCCTCGGAGAATACTTCGTCAATTAGGATGCATCCAAAAGGTTCCTTTGTTTGACGAGAAATTCATGTTGTTGCCAAAGGGTGGTAATGGAACTAAAAGCACCACTTCATCATGGGAACCAAAGTATGAACCAGACCCTACCCTTGAGTATTGGAATAATTTAGATACTAACAAATTAGATGTTTCCAAGTTAGTACCTTTAGGTGATGATCCATGTGAAGAGGATCCGGGCTACATGGATTGGTATAAACAGATTTCTCATCCCTTTATTATCAATAAGAAAAGTCAAAAGAAAGCTGATAAGGCGAAGGAGAAGGCAATCAAGCTCTCTGCCAAGTCTACTTCCGAAGAAATAGTGATGGCTTTCAAGATAATGGTAAGAATGATTTCACTTTATATTCTTGCATATATAAGTTCATGGTAAAAATGTCTTCGTACTCACGGTTGGAAGTTGTTGTCAAATGAAAATAGGTTGCTGCGGGTAGGGAGATGTTGAAAAAAATGAAGAAGAAACTTGGTTGCAAAACACCTATGACTATTGAAGAACATAAATACCTCTACGACAAGTGGGATGCAATTATAAACAAAGGACAAGGACCCGAGGAATCCGCACAAAGGCCTACCACAAAGAGGTCTCGACAAGTTGGTGAAGGTACAAGCGGAGGTGGTACTAGGGATGATGCGTCGGAAAATGAACGCCAAGGAGGAAGAGGAGGTGGTCGTGGAACTAACAAGAAGGGTCGTCGTTAAGCGCACATTTAAGTTTGCCAAGTTCTTTTTTGTGTTTTCTCAATTAGTAAGTACACTTTTATGGTGTTGCAAACACCTTGGCGTTTGGGTGCTGAACTTTGTTTTTAATGGTGCTTGGATTGTGTTATGGACACCTTGAATTTCATGTTTTAATCAATAGCGTTTCCGTTAATTAGTTACTTATTACCTTGAATTTATGAAGTTCGGCTTATCCTGTAATATGAGTTATGCGCCGAATCCCCTGTCCTTTCAGGTTCGGCTTATTCGATTTTATTAGTTTTGCGCCGAATCCTGTAACTTAAGTTATGCGCCGGTTATAGAAATCCAGGGTTCGTCTTGCATTGAAATAATGTGATAAGCCGAACCTGACAAAAACTCTGGTTTTATTATTTGGTCAGGTTCGGCTTGCAGTGAAATAATATTACAAGCCGAACCTGACAAGAAAACTCTGGATTTTCATCACTCTGTCGGCTTCGGCTTTTCTTGAACTAATGTTACAAGCCGAACCTTAAATACTCTTGTTCGGCTTATCCTGTAATATGAGTTATGCGCCTAATCCTCTGTCATTTCAGGTTCGGCTTATTCGATTTTATTAGTTTTGCGTCGAATCCTGTAACTTAGGTCGTGCGCCGGTTGTAGAAATCCAGGGTTCGGCTTGCATTGAAATAATGTGATAAGCCGAACCTGACAAAAAACTCTATTTTTTTAATTTGGTCAGGTTCGGCTTGAAGGAAATAATATTACAAGCCTAACTTGACAAGAAAACTCTGGATTTTCATCACTCTGTCGGGTTTGGCTTTCCTTGAACTAATGTTACAAGCCGAACCTTCTCCTGCGTTGATGGTTCCAGTTTCCTGGAAACGACACATTCCATAACCAAAAAGTAAATCATTAAAGTATTTCGTTTTGATGGGTACATGTATCTGCAACTCTAGTCAAAATATCATCCTCATCATATACGAAAATCAAAAAACACAAAATACGTGGATAAATCCATGAAAATTTTTTATGGAGATCCTAAACGAATCTCATCATCTTCACTGACCTCTTGATCATCATCTTCACTGACCTCTTGCTTATCATCTTCATCCTCATCACTCGAAAACATAATTACTTGTCCACTTGGAGGTTGCACATGCAATGATTTCCAAAGATCCATTTCCGTCGCATAATTTGCACACTAATCCATCGCAAAGTTATTTTCAAATCTAGGCCAAAAGGCTGCACTCATCAAGGGTGGTAATGGGCAACCAGGTCTAAGTTTGAGGCCGATAAAATGACAATTTTTAACAAATCCAAGAACAAGTCTTCTATCCTTTACACCATCATTGCAAGGTTTTGTTGGAGGCGCGTAAGTAAAACTACTACCCGTCCATGCGAAACAATGTACGACGCAATCGAATGTCTCCGCTATTAAAAACCCACAAATGGGCATTGCCATCCAATGTTCTTCGGTAATGACAAAATCCCGATGCAAACGACGTTGGAATGCAACGTACTCCGCTGCCACCCGTGCATATTTTCTTGGACCTGTTCTCATCATTGTCTTATAGAATTCTTTGTTTTTACTTAGGGTTTGTGACAGTTGTTGCCGAATATAGTTCACTTCATTTTCAGGGGGCACCAGAATATTTCCATCCATAAAAGGACCAAGTTGTTCCGCCGTGACGTAATAACCACAATTTCCATCACCTTGCACGTCGTCCATTGCTATAATATTCTCATTAATTATTGGCGATAGACCTTCCAAGTAGTTATCGTATATAAAATTGATAGGCCTCAAATACTTACCGGACTTATCTCTTTTGGGTCCTCTCATCCTACCAATTTCATGTACGGTCCTTTTCTCCTTTATCTTAGTTTGTGAAGGATACATCTTAGCCTTCCCCTTGACATCCTCTTTACTATCCTTTGCTTGTGTCGGAAAATCATTATCATTCACCTCTTTGTTACTTGTTTCTGCTTTTTGAATACTCGGACGACCTCGTTTGTTTAAAACTTTGACTTCTTCCTCCTTCATCAACTTCTCAATTTCCTTCTTTGCCTTTTCATACATTTCATCATGGTATTCAACGCCGGATGGATCCCTTTTATTAGCCAATAGTTCCTTGTTAGCCTGTCTAGTTTGAAAATTATTCATTTTCTTACTCTTCCTACCTTTCGGTTCACTCTTCTCCGGTTCCAAAATATTTTCTTGAGTGAAAGGATACATGACCGGCATCATGTTGTCCCATAGGAATTTCTTTTGAGGTCGGGACATATTCCTATACATCTCCGCAAACTTTTTCCCATTTGTAGTGTCCCATATCTCAAAATCATCCTCGTCGTCTTCGGTTGGGAGAGGATCGAAGTTTAATTGTTTCCAAAAATGATCAATATCCTCAAATGGTATGACCCCATCCTTGTACCGAAGTAGGTCGTGGCGGCATGGAAGTCCCATAGATGTCTTCATTTTACAAACACACTCTTCCTCCAAGTTGGCGCCTAATGTCTTAATCAAATCCACTTCTTTCATCAACAAGTCAATGCATAGATGGGAGACTCTATAAGTTAATTACCCAAGCCAATTACTACCATAATGCTTGTGTCTAAACATAAGGTCATGCTCGAACGCGGCTTTAATTCTTACAACATCACTTTTGAAATATTCATCAATTGCATCAAAAACCGTGACAAAAGTGACCTGGACCTGTGAGTATTTCAGCTTGAATCACTGTATCTCCTAACTGGGTCACAATTAACCTTGTTCCATTGCATAGCCCATCCGCGTTGCTAAGATTCCGCAGAAGCATAATTGGTACTCCAACCTTTAGAGTTAACTTGTGGCTTGCCATTCCAGATTCCTCATGCTTGTTGAGGAATTCTTTGTCATAGAAAACAACACTTGAGTGATATTCTGATGACTCTGGTCCTATTGAATCTGCACTTAAATATATACGCTCTTTTCCTGGCATACATGATACAATATGTGATTAATGATATATATCAAGTACATTGATCTGATGAGTTAGATAGGAACAATCTTTACCTGGCACAGATGATAAGACATGTGAATTTATCTTGTGAACACATTCATTCGTGGGCGTCAGTATACTCCGTTCAGCAAGGTACTCCTAATCCAGCATTCTTTTCAAAAAGTCTGGATACATGGTCTCTACTATTGTCTGAATGTAATTTTCTTCACAGACAATCAGTAAATCTGATGGTATCTATATCCAGTCTTTGTCTTCGGATTCATCCAAGCTGATTGCCTGTGCTTTACCATTTCCAACATCAAGAATCCATTTTGCAAACTCCTCTATTTCATCCTTTTTTTCCTGGGATGTATCTCTGTTGGATAGTGTCATATTCTCTGTAAGTTCGAAAACAGTGAAGTATTTCCAAAATTTTGATTTGCTTACAAAAGCATTTACTATGTCTTCTCTTGTTCCTTCCTCAATAACTGGTAGAATTTGTCGGAAATCACCCCCTAACACCAGTGTTTTTTTCCCGAATAATAACTTCTCACCGTTATTCGCTTCCATCATTAAATCAGCAAGAGCTCTTTGAACAGCTTCAAGTGCATTCATGTGCATCATTGGTGCTTCATCCCATATAATCATATCTACTTTGCACAATAACTCAGCTAGATCTGTTTTTTTAAATAGATTGCAGCAAGATGTTTCATTCAACTTCAATGGAATCTTGAACCTTGAATGAGCTGTACGACCACCTGGTAATAGCAGTGATGCTATTCCAGAAGAAGCAACTGCTAGAACAATTTTACCCTGTGACCGAAGGGAAGAAATAAGGGTTGTCCAGAGGTATGTCTTACCTGTTCAACCACTTCCATAGACAAAAAACTGACGACCATCATTCTGTTCTACTGATTTTGAAATCTCGTTAAACGCTAATGCATGTTTTGTGTTTAATCCTTTCTTCAAATCATCTGCCTCTGTCAGTAAAATATCTCTGTCATAGTTCAGTTCTTCATGAATAAGGGTGTTTTTAGGAGTACCTAATTCAGACATGTCTGGGTATGGTATATCGGAAAACTCATCCTCCCTTAAAGTTCGATTATGTTTCCAGAAAATCTTTTCAATTTCCTGTAGTGTATAGTTTTGCAAGACTTCATCGGCTAGGGTTCGTGCTGAATCTCCGTAAAACTTTATTTGTTCGTACTTGATGTCTTCTGCTAAAAGTTCCCAATTATCATGCCATAATTTTTTGGGTTCTGTTACTTTGCAGTTCAGCAAGATTATAACAAACAATTCACGTAAACTCTTGCTTGTATGTGTTTCTGCTGCTTCCTAAATGGATTTGTGCCATTCACCATCATCTTCCAACAATCCTAGCGCCAAACATACGGCTTTGAATGTAAGATGAACCGTTCCACCCACTGTTTTAATATCATCATAGTTTTGGCAGCCTTTTTGCACATTCAATAAAATACGCAGGTAGTATTTCTCACCCGCGGTTGGATGCACATAGTAGATACGCCCAATCTTGAAGCCCCTTTGCCTAACTTTCCATGTTTTTTTCACTTGGTCCCATCTCCAATGCTTAGGAAAATCTGCGTATGTCCATTGTCTTGCATCTTCATGATCTCTATTAAATTGCATCCATTGAATGAATTTTGATGCATCCGGATCTGCCTTGTCTAGAACATCTCTCAGATCATCAGTATCGTTGTGGTACACTAACTGTTCCCCTTCGAGATGTAATGGCAACCTCTCCACACTTGGATTTCGATAATGAATTTCAAAACCAAGTGTCCTCCATATACATTCGCATCCTGATAGGTATCGGCCCTCGAGATATGTATTGACCTCGTCCTTACTTGTCTTTTGTATTTCTTCCACAACACCATGGTTGTTTGAATTTTTGTTATTTGCACCCTGATTGGATGAATTTTTGTTACCATGTGGAAATACTGCAACAATTGCAGTTATCATGTCCTTCCCTTTGTGGATGTACTTGAACAAATATTTAATAGTCATACCCCTACAGTTGCAGATTTCCACATTGATGTGTGCATCATATCTCATTATCAAGTCTAGATTGTATGGCACAACCCATCCTGCATCTAACTTGATTCCGTCCTTTTCCGGTCCCCAATCTGCCTGGCGTCTCTTATAAACTACGAATCCCGTATCATCAACATATGTTTTGTTGCTATATTTCTTTGGGATTTTTTTTGTGCACTTTTTGCCGCGCATACATGGAGAGTCAGGTTTTGCATGTCCGCATGGACCATGGAGCATATACTGGCAGACTGCATCGTATCCATCCTTGTTTTCATCTGGGTTTGGAATCTCCGCAGATATAATTGAATCAATATGTGATGCGGATCTTGGCTTATCCTTAGGTTCAAGACACAACAATATATGAGCATGAGGCAAACCTCGTTTTTGAAATTCAACAGTATAAAGAGCTGTAATTCAAAACAAAATGTTAATATGTCTCCAAATATATGTAGCTAACATCATGTATATATATTTATTTTGCGAATTAAATGTTCAGTTTCGAAATATACCTCCCTGCACTTCTCCGAAATGCCTACTCCCAACCAAGTCCGACATTAATTGTTTCAGTTTGATGTGAAATACGCGACTGATCATGTCTGGTCTCTCACTTGGTTTTTGCCCAGGGAACATCTTGATAGCTTTTGCAATTTTCGGCCAATTTGGATTACATGTGAATGTAATAAATAAGTCAGGGGGTCCCAACTCTCTGCATAAGGCTATTGCATCTTGGTAATGCTGAATCATATATCTTGGTCCACCTGTGAAAGATGATGGTAAGATTACTCGACCTGTGCTACCGGGTTTAGTGTCTCCAGCCCTTACGGCTTCTTTTATGCCATTGTATAAGTCACAACGTATTTCTTTTTGATGGCCTTTAACCCACTGCAATCTGCTTTGCTCAATCGTAGCATAAGCATCAACCACATAGTGCTGGAATAGTCGTCCTCCCCGGAAAAGTGTTTGATCTTCACCTGCTCTTTGTTGTAATCTGAATGCATAGTATTCCCTCATAGTTATGTTTTTTCTCTTCTTTCCATTACCTATTTCATCGTCGCGCACAATTTTAATTTGCTTATCATACGGAATATCAATATGAAAACCATCTTCACCATAAGGAAATAACAGTGGATACTGCAATGCCATATAACTTGGATGCAAATCGGATATATCTATTAGTAAACCATTTTTGAGCTGAATGACTATGTCCCTTTTTCCATCCGAATCAGGATCATCAACTACAATTCCAGCTATCTCATATGTAGTTGGAAGATTGTATTGCCTCGCATCCCTTTTTCGTGTACCAATAAAACGGAATTCAACATCGCACTGTTCATCTGGTCTGTACCTATCCCTCCACATTCTGAATTTTTGGCTTAGCCAGTTGTGTGTGTCCAGCATTGTAACTAAGCCATGAACAGTGTTTTCATTCAATTCCCTTGTGCTTTTCTTTCCATATTCGTCTATGGCCCTCATTGAAGATTTAGCGCCTGACTTTCCATCCTGTTTTTCACCTTTTCTCTTTTTGGTAATAGCATTCATCCTATTTTTGACTTCATTTTCAGTGTCTATAATGTACAGTTGTAAGAATGCAGGTGGCCTACCATCTAGTGGCAACAAAGACCCCATGAAGTGATGATTAAGCCCATGCATTGTAAACACCCATGGCGCTGAACCATTGTTTTGTTCTTTGGACACTTTGGCACCCTGTGAGGTAAATGCAAACATTGAATTATATGCCCTGATGTTCAGCCTGAAATTTGATGCTTGCGGCCCACCATCTACATACTGCATTAGATTTTTCAGAAATTCAGGTGCCTCCTTAAGCAGAGGTAATTTGACAGCTCCTTTCCCACAACAAATGGTAAATTCTGGTGGTTGTTTCTTTTGGCTTTTGTTGACTCTTTTCTCATCCTACATCATTGCTTGACAATGAGGGCATGTTGCAGTTGGTCCTCCAATATAATGTTTCTGGATGGTAAGTATATACTATTTTATCTGAGGTCAATGTATTGTTTAGTTCCAATTGAATACACTTACATGTATATGGGAATTCTTCGTCTAATTCATAATCAAGAGGTTGTTCCTCATTATTGTCGCCTTCTTTTCCACCTAATGAATGTTGGAAACATCATCAATTGAATACAATTGAAATCAATGAATTATACAGAACTGACAACATTAATTTATGTTAATATAGTTAGCTGAGACATGTCACCATTCATGTAATTGGCGGTGAATGTTTTTGCTTGTTTCCTAGCTCTTTGAGTTATGTTCTGGAATGAGGCTGGCAGGAAACTCCATATGTTAGTGTTTATGGGTAAAAATCGTTTCTGCCGATTTCGGTAAATTCGATAGGTGAGTGAGAAACTGGTTCAAACCCTAAACAAATGTGCTGCACGTGAGCACTTTATAGATTCGAGAGATCAATCTGTACAAGTCCGGCCTAAACCAAGAAATGGCCGTTCCAGACTTGCTTCGGTCACAAAGTGGAGGAGAAGGGTTGATTTGGGGAGGGAAGCAAAGAAACGTGTTGAGGGGAGTAGTATCTCGACTTGTGTCAGAAAGTGAAAGCTTAGGAAGCTTGCAAGAGATGAAAGCTTTTTGGGAGAGCTTGAAAGTTGCCTTTCTGAGAGTGTAGTATTTTTTTCCTGACCGAGACTTGTTGTCTGGTGGAAATAGGTAAGACCTATTTATACAAGTCGAGATTTGAAACGTACCTCGACCTCATGAAGGAAGAGAGTAAAGGGTGAAATAATGGGAGGAGGTGGTAACCGCATGGTGTTAATGGGTGAAAACGTTTTCACCATTATTTCCTCTTTTATTTGACCGCTTTATTCCTTTTCACGCTTTCTTAATGTGAGCGTAATGTACGCTGCATCTTTATGACCGCCAAACCAAAACCCTAGAAAGCATCCCCGCCTTTGTGTTGATGTCTCGAGTGTTGGTTGCATCTTGCGTGCAAGTGGTGCTGCTAGGGACGCATGTGGCATGTGCCAATGGCATGTGCTGAATGCCTTCGTTGCGAGTTGCACCTCGAGCGTAAGTGGTAGTGCCAGAGCTGCTAGTGGCGTGTGTGGCATGTGCGGAATGCCTTGGTGGTAGGTTGCATAGTTTGCAAGTTAGGCTACCAGCGTGTGTGTTTGGCATGTGCCAATGGCATGTACGGCCATGTTGACCTAGTTGCAAGTCTTGCAAGCCTAGGGCGCTATATTTGGCGTGGGCCAAAGGCATAGCGGCTTGGAAATATGGCCTGCGATACGTGTTGGCATGTGCCAATGGAATGTACGGCCATGTTGACCTATTTGTAAGTCTTGCAAGCCTAGGGCGCTATATTTGACGTGGGCCAAAGGCATAGCGGCTTGGAAATATGGCCGGCGATACGTGTTGGCATGTGCCAATGGCACGTACGGCCGTGTTGACCTAGTTGCAAGTCTTGCAAGCCTAGGGCGCTATATTTGGCGTGGGCGAAAGGCATAGCGGCTTGGAAATATGGCCCGCGATACGTGTTGGCATGTGCCAATGGCACGTACGGCCGTGTTGACCTAGTTGCAAGTCTTGCAAGCCTAGGGCGCTATATTTGGCGTGGGCCAAAGGCATAGCGGCTTGGAAATATGGCCTGCGATACGTGTTGGCATGTGCCAATGGAACGTACGGCCATGTTGACCTAGTTGCAAGTCTTGCAAGCCTAGGGCGCTATATTTGGCGTGGGCCAAAGGCATAGCGGCTTGGAAATATGGCCTGCGATACGTGTTGGCATGTGCCAATGGCACGTACGGCCATGTTGACCTAGTTGCAAGTCTTGCAAGCCTAGGGCGCTATATTTGGCGTGGGCCAAAGGCATAGCGGCTTGGAAATATGGCCTACGATACATGTTGGCATGTGCCAATGGCATGTACGGACGTGTTGACCTAGTTGCAAGTCTTGAAAGCCTAGGGCGCTATATTTGGCGTGGGCCAAAGGCATAGCGGCTTGGAAATATGGCCTGCGACACGTGTTGGCATGTGCCAATGGCACGTACGGCCGTGTTAACCTAGTTGCAAGTCTTGCAAGCCTAGGGCGCTATATTTGGCGTGGGCCAAAGGCATAGCGGCTTGGAAATATGGCCTGCGATACGTGTTGGCATGTGCCAATGGCACGTACGGCCGTGTTGACCTAGTTGCAAGTCTTGCAAGCCTAGGGCGCTATATTTGGCGTGGGCCAAAGGCATAGCGGCTTGGAAATATGGCCTGCGATACGTGTTGGCATGTGCCAATGGCATGTACGGCCGTGTTGACCTAGTTGCAAGTCTTGCAAGCCTAGGGCGCTATATTTGGCGTGGGCCAAAGGCATAGCGGCTTGGAAATATGGCTTGCGACACGTGTTGGCATGTGCTTATGGCACGTACGCCAATGGCACGTATTTGGCGTGGGCCAAAAGGCATGTTAACCTAGTTGCAAGTCTTGCAATCCTAGGGCGCTATATTTGGCGTGGGCCAAAGGCATAGCGGCTTGGAAATATGGCCTGCGATACGTGTTGGCATGTGACAATGGCATGTACGGCCGTGTTGACCTAGTTTCAAGTCTTGCAAGCCTAGGGCGCTATATTTGGCGTGGGCCAAAGGCATAGCCGCTTGGAAATATGGCCTGCGATACGTGTTGGCATGTGCCAATGGCACGTACGGCCGTGTTGACCTAGTTGCAAGTCTTGCAAGCCTAGGGCGCTATATTTGGCGTGGGCCAAAGGCATAGCGTCTTGGAAATATGGCTCATGATACGTGTTGGCATGTGCCAATGGCATGTACGGCCATGCGACCTAGTTGCAAGTCTTGCAAGCCTAGGGCGCTATATTTGGCGTGGGCCAAAGGCATAGCGGCTTGGAAATATGGCCTTGTTGCCATGGTGCGCAGGGTGCGCCTTGGTTTGGCATTATTTCCATGGTGCGCAGGGTGCGGCTTGGTTTGGCATTGTTGCCATGGTGCGCAGTATGCGGCTTGGTTTGGCATTGTTGCCATGGTGCGCAGTATGCGGCTTGGTTTGGCATTGTTGCCATGGTGCGCAGTATGCGGCTTGGTTTGGCATTGTTGCCATGGTGCGCAGGGTGCGGCTTGGTTTTGGAATTAGGGTTCTGTGTTGAAAACCCTAATCTGGTATTTTGAAAAAATACCCCTATTAATTGTTTACACCTGAGTTAAATGCTCTTAGTTAATGTGTTGCGGGTAACACTAGGTCATGGGGTTTTACGATTTTACCCCTTGTCTAAAAACCACCATCAACATTAAGTCCCCTGCTTAGCTCGGAACAAGGGCTTTGTTGCGAGGTAAGCATAAGATGGTGACAAACTATTGACAGCAAAACGTAAGGAAAATTGAAGGAGGCTTGTCTGACCTTTTATAAATAGGGTTTGGAATCCTTGCCTCTGGTAGTTTTGCACAAATCGGGAGGCTGGCACAATTGGTGGGGCCGGTGCAGCTTGGGCGACGTTGGGAAGTCGGCATGAGTTGGGAAGCTGAGTGTGCTAGCTGGTGGGACCGGCGCAAAGGGTAGAAGTCTTGCGTGCTTGCAGGCGTGACTTGGGTGGTCATTGGGAGGTCGGCGCAATTGGTGGGTCCGGTGCAACTTGGAAACCGTGCTTGCAGGCGTGACTTATGTAAATAAAGAGGGAGCAGACGTTTCTTCAGACAACAAAGTTTCCTTATTTTGCTTTCCTTCACGTGCGGCTTCCATTAGGGCATCATCCATGCCAAAAAAATCTGGAAGCATTATGTCTTTCATTGCTCCCTTTCCTTTTTTAAGGTTCCGTATTCATACCCAACGCGAATGTATCGTCTCCCTTGTTTGAGAAGGGGTTCTTCCTGTTGATTCCCCTTTTCCTTTGCTTTGCCGGTGCGTTTTCTTCTTCTTCTTCTTTTTTTTTTTTTTTTTTTGTTCACGCTATCCTCTTTTTATATGTGTAATGACAGGATGGAACTTGATCATCTTTCCATTTCTTGCAGTGTATGATGGGATCTTCCAGAGACGGCCGTGCCTTTAACTTTTTGGAAAAGGACTTCAGAATCGGTGGAGATCGATCTTCTTCTCTTGAGGAGGTATTGGTTGGGGTTGAATCTTTGTTCCGTGAAGCTAACGAAATTATTAAGGACCTCCCTTACATCTATCCTCACGAAGAACATGTGCATGTTCGGACTCTCTTGGGTTCAGTGGACGCGGAGGAGAACGCCATGATTCTTGATTTTGATGCGAATGAATCAAAAAACTTCCTTCGAAGTGTCGATGAGAAAACTTTCGAAGGAGTACATGATAGAAGCGAGACAGCCTTTGAAGTTGATGTCAAAGGTGTTATTGATGATACCGGAGGGGTCATGGTGGCGTATGCTGGAATAGTTGTCGGGGAGGACACTGCTGCTGTTGTGGCTGCTTCGGGATGGGATGTTGAGGTTGCCGCTGCTAAAACCGCTGAATGGAACCTTTGTTGCCCGAAGGATTGCTGGGGGAAATGCTTGAAGATAGCTTTGCCCGAAGGGACTTGCGCTCCATCCTTCGAGGGCTAGTTCCTCCTTTTGTTTTTCTCATTAGCTTTGCTTAGTTCCCTGATGTGTTTTTTTTTTTTTTTTTTTTGTAAACACATCTTTCCCTTCTTCTTCATCAGTAAACCTTTTGTTTCATATATATATATATTTGAAAGGGGTTGTTGTATGATGGCCCTGCAATGGTTTTCTGGGTTCTTCTGATGTATTTCTCCAATATCTGAAGGATTCGCTCGGGAAGAGATATATTTATTTTATTTTTTATTTTTTTTTTTGACAAAAGGGGAGATCTCCAGGGAAAAATACAAACGGTGTGTTCATCCTGGGGAAGTACAGCTATTAAGAGGAATGATTTAAAGGAAGTACTGAAAAAGGGGAGTGATTGGGAAGTACAGCATTTAGGGATTGGATTCCTTGAGCCATCGCGAGTGAACTATCACGCCTTCAGGTGTGTCGGTATTGATGAGCTTGCAATATCCTCCCAAGAGGGTATCCGCAACCAGGTACAACTCGCCTTCACCTTCCTCGGGCAAATCCATCTTTACTGTCATCCTCCCAACTTGAAACGAGCTTTCCTTAACCACTATATCTCCGATTGAAAACGGGTTCAGAAGTCGTGTAACCATTTGAGCCTTGGCTTCGTTGGTTTCGCTAGAAGCTTCCAAGCTTCTTGCAAAGTGTTCGAATGGTCCAACTCCCCATTCAAATTTTTTGACAGCGTTCGTGCCGGTTGTTGCGCCGAGTCCCCATGACAGAATGGGGAAGAAAAGGCCGGTTGCAGAAAAGGTTGCTCGGTCAGATTTACTTGCATTTGAAAATCATGGGCTAGCGCCAACGGGTCCTCTCCGGACGCTTGGGTTCCTTTAATAGCTCGTTGATGTGATAACCCGTGGGACGATTTGTTGGGAATCCCTTCGGGCAGGGATGTCGGCAGAGGGTGTACGTCCAGTTTTACTTTGTTGTCGAGCACCCACAAGCGTCCCAAAATCATGTCATGATCTAGTTCTTTGACAATGTGGAACTTGCTGTGCGTTATAGCGTCTCCCATCTCGATCTCTAGGTTGATGTAGCCATGCACGTTCAAAGCCTCTCCTCTCAAGCTCTTAATCACAGACGGGAAATAGGTAGCGTCTTGTTTTGTAAATCCGGCTGCCTTTAGTGTCTTGAAAGTAATGATGTTGTGGTCAGAGGTCGTGTCGATGAGCGTGTCGTCAAATTCGTTACCTCTCAAACGGGACGTGGTCAGCAGTCCCCAGTTCTCCGCTTCGCTTGTTTGGGAAGCTTGGGCCCTGGCGTGGATTCCGAGGGGAGAAAAGCCGTTTGCGAATACAACACGATTGAGAGCTGCGAAAATATCTTGGCGCTGAACCTTAGAAAGATAGAGAATTTCACATACATGTCGCATCATGGATTGTACAGTCTCGTGCACGGAGTCCCCAGAGGAACCGCAGTTTCTTATTGGGAGTGGGTCTCGATGCACTCTTTCGTCTCCTAGTTGGAGTTCTCCTGCTTCTATCCTTTCTTTGAAAATATGCTTTAGTCTGTTGCAATCGCTAGTCGGGTGGTGAAACGAACTGTGGTAATGGCGTATTTGGGGTTTGCCATCTCGGCCTCGGTTGGTGGACGTACGAGCGGTGGCAATCTGATGACATCATCTTGAACCCCGGGCTTCTCGGAGGTCAATCACCTCCTCGATGGGGAATGGGAAATCAAGGATATTTCCTCCGGCCTCACGATGCTGCACAGGGGTTTTAGTGGCGATCTTCCGTTGCGAGGGTTCCCGTTGCGCCGACGCTTCACGTTTGGCCGGTGGCTCGTAGTTGCGGCTTTCCTTTTTCCTCTTTCGTTCACTATGTTCACGGAGGATGAGCCGGCATTAAATTGTTTGCTGATGAGGCGCCTACTCCCGCGAGTTTCACGTGCGTCTTCGGTTCGAGTTGGCCTAGTCCTTTCCAGTAATGCTGTTGCTGTTGTTGCAGATCGTCCGGCGGCCTCATGGAGTTCGGAGAATGTTTGGAAACGCAAGTTTTCTAGCGCAGAGCGGTAGATTGGGACCATACCGTTGATGCATGCGTTTACCAATTGTTGCTCGGTCACGTTTGGGTCGTGACAGTCGAGTGCTTGAACCACGAACCTTTTGACGAAATCATTCGGATGTTCGTTATCCCACCGGTACATTCTCCCGAGGTCCGAAAAGGTAACTTGTTCGGACACGAAGAAATACTTCTGTAAAACGCGGTGACCATGCTACTCCAGGTTGGGAATGCTTGTTCGGTGGGATGTTTGTTGTACCATGTATACGCCCTTCCTAAGTGATTTTGAAAATTCCCTTAAACGAAGAACGTGATTGTATTCATGTTCGCCCAAGGATTCCAGAAACGAGAAACATGTTCGCGTGCATTCCCGTACCATCGCACATGGTAAATTGAGGGGAAGAGTACCCCCTTGGGAGAGGGATTCTCTGTATTTCGGATGGGTAAGGGGGTTGGTGATGATGTACATCGAACTCATCATGCTTGATTCGGTCGCGTAGGAGTTGTTACAAATCTTCTCTCGTGACGAAGTTGGGTGGTTGATTTCTCTCCAACGGGACTCTAGTGCGAGTTTCTTCATCCGTGGAGGCATGCCCTGCCGAGGTGCCGGCGTCAGGGTTGTTGGAGATGCTTCTAGGCGTCTCTGGAGGATGCGACTCACGGGGTAGTCACTCTGTCAGGGTTTTGAGAAAGGTGAGCACCTCCTTTTGTGTTGAAACCATGTCTGTCTGGGCTCTGGCGAGCGTCTCCTGTCGTTCCATCAAATCGGCGATGGTGACGTAAGGGCGACTTCCTCTGGTCCCTCCGGTCTCTCATCCCGTCGGCGGGGTAATTGGAACCTTAGTTGTCGGAGGCGCCATGCTGGAAGAAGCATTCGGGGTCGTGGTGGCGGCCCTAGCTCTAGTGACTGGGGGCGTGACACTTGAAGAGATATTCTCGTTGCCGTGATTAGAGGGTTGTGCAGAGACGTTAGAGGAGGCAGCGGCTCTGGCCCTGGTGATAGGCGGTGTTACACTTAAGGGAGTGCATTTGATGTTGATGTTGTCAGCTAGTGAAGTAACAACGTTATGGGGAGAGACGCCAACATCAGGGATGCGTTCTTCGCTGATATTCTCGGCAGCCGCTCCAGATCTGAGTTCCACCATGTTGGGATTTGACGTTCGGAAAACGAAATCAGGAGTTGGAGTTGGTATTGTAGCCTATAGATCAATCCTCCCGCTGTGGTCGCCAATTGTTTATGGGTAAAAATCGTTTCTGCCGATTTCGGTAAATTCGGTAAGTGAGTGAGAAACTGGTTCAAACCCTAAACAAATGTGCTGCACGTGAGCACTTTATAGATTCGAGAGATCAATCTATACAAGTCCGGCCTAAACCAAGAAATGGTCGTTCCAAACTTGCTTCGGTCACAAAGTGGAGGAGAAGGGTTGATTTGGGGAGGGAAGCAAAGAAAGGTGTTGAGGGGAGTAGTATCTCGACTTGTATCGAAAAGTGAAAGCTTAGGAAGCTTGCAAGAGATGAAAGCTTTTGGGAGAGCTTGCAAAGTTGCCTTTACGAGAGTGTAGTATTTTTCTCCTGACCGAGACTTGTTGTCTGGTGGAAATAGGTAAGACCTATTTATACAAGTCGAGATTTGAAACGTACCCTGACCTCATGAAGGAAGAGAGTAAAGGGTGAAATAATGGGAGGAGGTGGTAACCGCATGGTGTTAATGGGTGAAAACGTTTTCACCATTATTTCCTCTTTCATTTGACCGCTTTATTCCTTTTCACGCTTTCTTAATGTGAGCGTAGTGTACGCCGCATCTTTGTGACCGCCAAACCAAAACCCTAGAAAGCATCCCCGCCTTGTGTTGATGTCTCGAGTGTTGGTTGCATCTTGCGTGCAAGTGGTGCTGCTAGGGACGCATGTGGCATGTGCCACTGGCATGTGCGGAATGCCTTCGTTGCGAGTTGCACCTCGAGCGTAAGTGGTAATGCCAGAGCTGCTAGTGGCGTGTGTGGCATGTGCCAACGGCATGTGCGGAATGCCTTGGTGGTAGGTTGCACGGTTTGCAAGTTAGGCTACCAGCGTGTGTGTTTGGCATGTGCCAATGGCATGTACGGCCATGTTCCCTAGTTGCAAGTCTTGCAAGCCTAGGGCGCTATATTTGGCGTGGGCCAAAGGCATAGCGGCTTGGAAATATGGCCTGCGATACGTGTTGGCATGTGCCAATGGCACGTACGGCCATGTTGACCTAGTTGCAAGTCTTGCAAGCCTAGGGCGCTATATTTGGCGTGGGCCAAAGGCATAGCGGCTTGGAAATATGGCTGCGATACGTGTTGGCATGTGCCAATGGCACGTACGGCCGTGTTGACCTAGTTGCAAGTCTTGCAAGCCTAGGGCGCTATATTTGGCGTGGGCCAAAGGCATAGCGGCTTGGAAATATGGCCTGCGATACGTGTTGGCATGTGCCAATGGCACGTACGGCCGTGTTGACCTAGTTGCAAGTCTTGCAAGCCTAGGGCGCTATATTTGGCGTGGGCCAAAGGCATAGCGGCTTGGAAATATGGCCTGCGATATGTGTTGGCATGTGCCAATGGCACGTACGGCCATGTTGACCTAGTTGCAAGTCTTGCAAGCCTAGGGCGCTATTTTGGCATGGTCCAAAGGCATAGCGGCTTGGAAATATGGCCTACGATACGTGATGGCATGTGCCAATGGCACGTACGGCCATGTTGACCTAGTTGCAAGTCTTGCAAGCCTAGGGCGCTATATTTGGCGTGGGCCAAAGGCATAGCGGCTTGGAAATATGGCCTCACGATACGTGTTGGCATGTTCCAATGGCACGTACGGCCATGTTGACCTAGTTTCAAGTCTTGCAAGCCTAGGGCGCTATATTTGGCGTGGGCCAAAGGCATATCGGCTTGGAAATATGGCCTGCGATACGTGTTGGCATGTGCATGGCACGTGTTGACCTAGTTGCAAGTCTTGCAAGCCTAGGGGCGCTATATTCGGCGTGGGCCAAAGGCATAGCGGCTTGGAAATGTGGCCTGCGATACGTGTTGGCATGTGCCAATGGCACGTACGGCCGTGTTGACCTAGTTGCAAGTCTTGCAAGCCTAGGGCGCTATATTTGGCATGGGCCAAAGGCATAGCGGCTTGGAAATATGGCCTGCGATACGTGTTGGCATGTGCCAATGGCACGTACGGCCATGTTGACCTAGTTGCAAGTCTTGCAAGCCTAGGGCGCTATATTTGGCGTGGGCCAAAGGCATAGCGGCTTGGAAATATGGCCTGCGATACGTGTTGGCATGTGCCAATGGCATGTACGGCCGTGTTGACCTAGTTGCAAGTCTTGCAAGCCTAGGGCGCTATATTTGGCGTGGGCCAAAGGCATAGCGTCTTGGAAATATGGCCTGCGATACGTGTTGGCATGTGCCAATGGCACGTACGGCCGTGTTGACATAGTTGCAAGTCTTGTAAGCCTAGGGCGCTATATTTAGCGTGGGCCAAAGGCATAGCGGCTTGGAAATATGGCTCATGATACGTGTTGGCATGTGCCAATGGCACGTCGGCCATGTTGACCTAGTTGCAAGTCTTGCAAGCCTAGGGCGCTATATTTGGCGTGGGCCAAAGGGATAGGGGCTTGGACATATGGCCTGCGATACGTATTGGCATGTGCCAATGGCACGTACGGCCGTGTTGACATAGTTGCAAGTCTTGTAAGCCTAGGGCGCTATATTTAGCGTGGGCCAAAGGCATAGCGGCTTGGAAATATGGCCTGCGATACGTGTTGGCATGTGCCAATGGCACGTACGGCCATGCTGACCTAGTTGCAAGTCTTGCAAGCCTAGGGCGCTATATTTGGCGTGGGCCAAAGGCATAGCGTCTTGGAAATATGGCCTGCGATACGTATTGGCATGTGCCAATGGCACGTACGGCCGTGTTGACATAGTTGCAAGTCTTGTAAGCCTAGGGCGCTATATTTAGCGTGGGCCAAAGGCATAGCGGCTTGGAAATATGGCCTGCGATACGTGTTGGCATGTGCCAATGGCACGTACGGCCATGCTGGCCTAGTTGCAAGTCTTGCAAGCCTAGGGCGCTATATTTGGCGTGGGCCAAAGGCATAGCGGCTTGGAAATATGGCCTGCGATACGTATTGGCATGTGCCAATGGCACGTACGGCCGTGTTGACATAGTTGCAAGTCTTGTAAGCCTAGGGCGCTATATTTGGCGTGGGCCAAAGGCATAGCGGCTTGGAAATATGGCTGCGATACGTGTTGGCATGTGCCAATGGCACGTACGGCCATGTTGACCTAGTTGCAAGTCTTGCAAGCCTAGGGCGCTATATTTGGCGTGGGCCAAAGGCATAGCGGCTTGGAAATATGGCCTTGTTGCCATGGTGCGCAGGGTGAGGCTTGGTTTGGCATTGTTGCCATGGTGCGCAGGGTGCGGCTTGGTTTGGCATTGTTGCCATGGTGCGCGAGATGCGGCTTGGTTTGGCATTGTTGCCATGGTGCGCAGTATGCGGCTTGGTTTGGCATTGTTGCCATGGTGCGCAGTATGCGGCTTGGTTTGGCATTGTTGCCATGGTGCGCAATATGCGGCTTGGTTTGGCATTGTTGCCATGGTGCGCAGTATGCGGCTTGGTTTGGCATTGTTGCCATGGTGCGCAGGGTGCGGCTTGGTTTTGGAATTAGGGTTCTGTGTTGAAAACCCTAATCTGGTATTTTGAAAAAATACCTCTATTAATTGTTTACACCTGAGTTAAATGCTCTTAGTTAATGTGTTGCGGGTAACACTAGGTCATGGGGTTTTACGATTTTACCCCTTGTCTAAAAACCACCATCAACAGTTAGTAAACACATAAAACCTAAATAATAAAACTGCCTATGAACCTTAATCATGCAAGGTTTATACCTGCCCTCTTCTTTTTAGAACCTTTGTTCATGCCTTGACCCCTTTTTCTTCTAAGTAATCTTCTCCTGTGTGTCTTGCATCTATGGTCCACTTTGTTTTTACCCGAGTTTGTTTTTTTGCAGGAATTCTAGGTTTCAAAGCATGCTTTAGCTGATTTTTTGAGAACTAATTTGCTGTCTCCAAAATCGTCTAGCGATTATGGGACATGATTGTGTGTATGGTTTGTTGATTGCCTGATAGTCCTTAAATGGAGATAAAATGGCTTGGTAAGCAGAATGGAAAGCCTCAAGTTTCTGGCAAGTTTATGGTTTCTGGATAGTAGGATCGTTCTCTGGATTGGAAGCATATCATGAGTTGTTTGAAGTCTGGACGATCTCATCTGCACATAGAACGCCTTGTGAAGTAAATGATAAAGCCTTTGTCCCCTGGCTAGTTGTGTTTCTTTTCTTTTTATCATTATTATCGCATGAACAAAGCATATCCTAGGGTTTGTTTTCAGTTTTTTTTTTCTTTTTTATGTTTTGTGAGCGAAAGAGAAAACTTGTTCTTAGGGTTTGGTATGTTTTATTTTGGTTTTATGTTTTTCCTCCGAAATTGGTGTGGGAATTCCTCTTTTTTCTCTCCTTTGAGGAAAAGTGAAACAGAGCAATTCTGTGTGAGGGTGAGGGTCACCGTTCAACGTGGAGCCAAAGGACCTTAGGCTTTTAAAGGAGTTAGATTTTCTTATAAACCCTAGACATTTTATAACCCATCCTCTGTGAATCCTTGCTTGTAACTAAAAAGGGATTGTGATGGGGTGTTTCAATCTTCTTCCACCGGAGATTACACTAGACATTCTAACTCTTTTACCAGCGGAATCAGTCCTCGAATGCAAATCAGTATGCCAAACCTGAACAAGTCTTGTTCGTCATCCATCATTCACTAAGATGCACTTCCATCATAATCATTTTTCTTCTGATTCTAGTAAGTTAGGTTTCCTTGCTGTGACTGGTGACGAAAAGTTTTACTATTTTGAATATAATGATGAGAATCATGATCAAGCAGCATCACCAATTGAAAGAATTACCAGGATTAAGTTTACCCCTCCGTTCAAGGGTTTTAGGTTTGTTGGTTCTTGTGCTGGTTTGATCTGTCTTGCTCGCGGCCGATCTGTTTGTATTTGTAACCCCATGACCAGAGAAATTGTTATGCTTCCAGATACTGATCTGAATATCTATTGGATCATCGGATTTGGTTATGTTTCTTCAACCAATGACTACAAAATTGTAGGAATGTGTAGATCAAAGACCGGGTTTAGAGAAATCCATGTATACACTCTTGGAAGTGGCAAGGGATGGAGAAACCTTACTTTGAATTTTGAGGTAAGGGAAAAAGGTATCTTTGCCAATGGAGATCTTTATTGGATAGACGTTGAATTAGAAAGGATCATCACCTTCGATAACTAATTAATTGAAATGTTAACATCTAAGCATCACGGTTAATACATAACTAATTAGAGTCGCGGATGTTACATGTTGGCATGTTATTACAGTAACCAATAGCCGCTAGGGTTTGTCTTTTTTTTTCTTAATTTTTTTTTACGTAAGTGGAGAAGAGAACAAAATTAAGGGTTTCGTGGTACTGTTTAATGTTTAATTGTTTATGGATATTGGAAATAAAGTGTCTAATGGGCCAGAGAGTAAATAATATGGGTGGGGTTATAAGTGGGCCACTAATGGACCATATACATAGGTTTAGATCTTATAGGATTAAGAGATTTTGTATTGGGAAGGAAACCAAAGTTAATTGTGTTTTAATGAGTTACCAGATTAAATTAATACCCTTATAATTTTAAAATGAAAATATGCGAGCCAGAGAAATCCAGTTCAATGAGGCTTGGACTGCAAAGTTTTACAATATAATTTGGATGGTCATTTATACGTGACACTGGGGTAGGAAATTGAATTTTTTGGGTGCCATTTTCAGTGGCATAAGTGTTTGGGTCATTAAATCTAATCACAGTGCAACCTCACGGCGTAGTATATTAATCTTATACATCTTCACTTAATTAGTTCACTTAATTAGTGATTACAGAATAATCAGTTTTGTTTTGAGTTTAGAAGTAACTAATGACCAGAAGAAGTCTTTGTTTCATGTGATGTGCCCAAGATCCTTCCCAAATTAAGTAATACTTATGCTAGTAATTCCCCAACCGAACTTTACTACTGTACGGAATACTCAAGGAGATGGTCAGGTGTTTGGTGGCAGCACAAGCACATAGCATACCCTTGATCGAAAGTAAGATCAACGATCACAAATTAAACCGTAAAATAGGCTAAGATCTCGAAGCCTTAAAAATAGAATAGTTGTCCTCAAAACTCTCTGCCGCCTCCATGTATCAGCTATTTAGAGAGTAAAAAGAAATTTCTAAACCCTAAAAATCAACAGCACCAAACAAACAGATAGATCCCTCTCGTGTTTTTGTTCATGATCCATCAATTAATGGAAGTGGAGACATCGCATACATGGCCATCAACTTGCCCTCACCATGATTTTTCCTCTCAAAACACTGTGATAGCATGGAGTTCTTGGCTGCAAACAAACAGTTAGGTTCTCTATGGTTGTCCAGTTTTTTCTGCTAATCTTCTCATTAGGCTTCAAGAAGAGTTTGCACTAAGATGAGCCTCTTAATCTCCCAAATCTCATCGCGGCCATTATCATTGTAGATTTCGATCAGTTGGATTTGGTACTCCAACAGCCTCTCTCGCCATAAAATTATATTCCCCTATTCTTACCCTTTTTTTGTTTTCCTTTTAGTTTCTACGTGAAAAAGCAATGGATTAGTATTATTTGCATCTGTGTCTTAAATTTTAAACTGATAGAGTTGGAAAAATGGGAGTGGCAACAGAACTCTCACAATATTCTAACTTTTACAAAATCAGAGTAACCAAATGACATAAGCAGCATTAGTCGATATAATTTGGTTCCATGTTAACTGAATATAGCACTGTAGTAAAGATGAATTCCCTAAGCACATCAGAAAATGTTTATTTCATCAAAATTTGCCTCCTCAACTATCCTACTAATAAGTTACATTTAATCAAATAGTGGTACTGCACTTTCCGGAAACAATGTAAAACATGTATCATCATCTAGTATGTTGTTTCATTCAGTGGATGGATCATTTTGCCTACCACTGTTGGGTCGAATCAGCAAGTTTGTGTTCTCTATATGTATGACTAGAATTATAGGTTTCTAGATATCCAACCTAAAAGAGTGGTAAACCCTAAAAATCAACAACACCAAACAAACAGATCTTCCTTGTTCATGATCAATCAATGGAAGCAGAAACATCAAATACATGGGAAAACCAGAAAAGTACTAATAACACATTAAACTAGTATTCATACTTTCTCTTACTTTCGATTTGGTGTGTGACTTTTCGGTATTCTAACCATGGATAACGGCTTGTGTTTCCTTGTACATAATAGACAAAGAACTTAAAGTGAAAATAAAAAACAACAAAGTAGCCGGTTAAACCACACATAACAAAGTATCAAACACCCATTTCATATGATCTGATGTTGTTTCGTTGCAATGAATTGGGAGGAAAGTGATCACATACTAAAAAATGAGAGTGAGTCATATCTGAAATTGGTTCGTTCAGAATTTGATGAAGTTAGTACGCTCTATCCTTTGCAAGGCTGACATAATATTGCAATTTATTATTCAACTCCAATAACCCATTTTTATGATGATAGGGCGAAAAATGACCGAACAGAACTTTGAGCCTTCATTTTTGGCAAGCAATGGGGTCTGCCTTTATATTTAGGACCCAGTGGAGCGATTAGCCAGTCATTATGATGATAATATAGAACCTTTTTTTTTTTTTTAGATCGGTAAAGATAAATATAGAAATATTATGCACAACAAGATAATCCCTTACATATAATCCCTACAACAACAACAATAATCAATCATAATAATAAATAATTCACAAGATAATCCCTTACATATAATCCCTTAGAAACCCATAAAATGTAGGAATTACCTATAGGTACTAATATAGTGGTATTAGTTAGTGGCAGGTCCACCCACTAAAGCCCAGTAACCGGAGGTCCATAATTAAAAGAAAACATAAAAATGGACCCAATTTTTTAAGCCTAGGTCCTGTACACGTGCGGAACCTATTAAGTAGATATTCAGATTTCCCGAAATACCCTTTTACTATAACACAAATATAATCTAGGTATTTTCATTTTTCTTTTCATGCTCAGATGCGTTTTTCTCTCTCCCTCTCATCTTCTCTGCTACAGCCTCTTACGAATCTTCTCTCCAATTCATTTTTGTGATGAAAATTGCTTACGAAGATCTTTTGTGGTTTCCAGGTAATCTTCTCTCTTATTATGCGTACGTAATCTTCTCTCCAATTTTTTTTTTTATTTCTCAACTGAAACATGAAGATCTGATCCATTTCGTAACGTTTTCATCTTCGTATAGTGGTGTTGATGGTGGATTTTAGACAAGGGGTAAAATCGTAAAACCCCATGACCTAGTGTTACCCGCAACACATTAACTAAGAGCATTTAACTCAAGTGTAAATAATTAATAGGGGTATTTTTTCAAAATACCCATTAGGGTTTTCAAATACGAACCCTAATTCCAAAACCAAGCCGCCCTGCGCACCATGGCAAGCAATGCCAAACCAAGCCGCATATCTGCGCACCATGGCAACAATGCCAAACCAAGCCGCATATCTGCGCACCATGGCAACAATGCCAAACCAAGCCGCATATCTGCGCACCATGGCAACAATGCCAAACCAAGCGCATCTCATGCACCATGGCAACAATGCCAAATCAAGCGCACACCAACGCACCATGGCAACAATGCCAAACCAAGCCGCATCTCAAGCGCACCATGGCAACAATGCCAAATCAAGCCGCACCTGCGCACCATGGCAACAATGCCAAACCAAGCCGCATCTGCGCACCATGGCAACAATGCCAAACCAAGCCGCATACTGCGCACCATGGCAACAATGCCAAACCAAGCCGCACCCTGCGCACCATGGCAACAACGCCAAGTTCCAAGCCGCTATGCCTTTGACCCACGCCAAATATAGCGCCCTAGGCTTGCAAGACTTGCAACTAGGTCAACATGGCCGCACGTGCCATTGGCACATGACAACACGTGCCGCAAGCCATATTTCCGAGCCGCTATGCCTTTGGCCCACGCCAAACATAGCGCCCTAGGTTTGCAAGACTTGCAACTAGGTCAACATGGCCGCACGTGCCATTGGCACATGCCAACACGTGCCGCAAGCCATATTTCCGAGCCGCTATGCCTTTGGCCCACGCCAAACATAGCGCCCTAGGTTTGCAAGACTTGCAACTAGGTCAACATGGCCGCACGTGCCATTGGCACATGCCAACACGTGTCGCAAGCCATATTTCCAAGCCGCTATGCCTTTGGCCCACGCCAACATAGCGCCCTAGGTTTGCAAGACTTGCAACTAGGTCAACATGGCCGCACGTGCCATTGGCACATGCCAACACGTGTCGCAAGCCATATTCCCAAGCCACTATGCCTTTGGCCCACGCCCAACATAGCGCCCTAGGTTTGCAAGACTTGCAACTAGGTCAACATGGCCGCACGTGCCATTGGCACATGCCAACACGTGTCGCAAGCCATATTTCCAAGCCGCTATGCCTTTGGCCCACGCCCAACATAGCGCCCTAGGTTTGCAAGACTTGCAACTAGGTCAACATGGCCGCACGTGCCATTGGCACATGCCAACACGTGCCGCAAGCCATATTTCCAAGCCGCTATGCCTTTGGCCCACGCCAAAACATAGCGCCCTAGGTTTGCAAGTCTAGCAAATAGGTCAACATGGCCGCACGTGCCATTGGCACATGCCAACACGTGCCGCAAGCCATATTTCCGAGCCGCTATGCCTTTGTCCCACGCCAAACATAGCGCCCTAGGTTTGCAGGACTTGCAACTAGGTCAACATGGCCGCACGTGCCATTGTCACATGCCAACACGTGTCGCAAGCCATATTTCCTAGCCGCTATGCCTTTGGCCCACGACCAACTTAGCGCCCTAGGTTTGCAAGACTTGCAACTAGGTCAACATGGCCGCACGTGCTATTGGCACATGCCAACACGTGCCGCAAGCCATATTTATAAGCTGCTATGCCTTGGGCCCACGCAAAACATAGCGCCCTAGGTTTGCAAGACTTGCAACTAGGTCAACATGGCCGCACGTGCCATTGGCACATGCCAACACGTGTCGCAATCCATATTTCCAAGCCGCTATGCCTTTGGCCCACGCCAAACATAGCGCCCTAGGTTTGCAAGACTTGCAACTAGGTCAACATGGCCGCACGTGCCATTGGCACATGCCAACACGTGTCGCAAGCCATATTTCCAAGCCGCTATGCCTTTGGCCCACGCCCAACATAGCGCCCTAGGTTTGCAAGACTTGCAACTAGGTCAACATGGCCGCACGTGCCATTGGCACATGCCAACACGTGTCGCAAGCCATATTCCCAAGCCACTATGCCTTTGGCCCACGCCAACATAGCGCCCTAGGTTTGCAAGACTTGCAACTAGGTCAACATGGCCGCACGTGCCATTGGCACATGCCAACACGTGTCGCAAGCCATATTCCCAAGCCACTATGCCTTTGGCCCACGCCCAACATAGCGCCCTAGGTTTGCAAGACTTGCAACTAGGTCAACATGGCCGCACGTGCCATTGGCACATGCCAACACGTGTCGCAAGCCATATTTCCAAGCCGCTATGCCTTTGGCCCACGCCCAACATAGCGCCCTAGGTTTGCAAGACTTGCAACTAGGTCAACATGGCCGCACGTGCCATTGGAACATGCCAACACGTGCCGCAAGCCATATTTCCGAGCCGCTATGCCTTTGGCCCACGCCAAACATAGCGCCCTAGGTTTGCAAGACTTGCAACTAGGTCAACATGGCCGCACGTGCTATTGGCACATGCCAACACGTGTCGCAAGCCATATTTCCGAGCCGCTATGCCTTTGTCCCACGCCAAACATAGCGCCCTAGGTTTGCAAGACTTGCAACTAGGTCAACATGGCCGCACGTGCCATTGGCACATGCCAACACGTGTCGCAAGCCATATTTCCTAGCCGCTATGCCTTTGGCCCACGACCAACATAGCGCCCTAGGTTTGCAAGACTTGCAACTAGGTCAACATGGCCGCACGTGCCATTGGCACATGCCAACACGTGCCGCAAGCCATATTTCTAAGCCGCTATGCCTTGGGCCCACGCCAAACATAGCGCCCTAGGTTTGCAAGACTTGCAACTAGGTCAACATGGCCGCACGTGCCATTGGCACATGCCAACACGTGTCGCAAGCCATATTTCCAAGCCGCTATGCCTTTGGCCCACGCCCAACATAGCGCCCTAGGTTTGCAAGACTTGCAACTAGGTCAACATGGCCGCACGTGCCATTGGCACATGCCAACACGTGTCGCAAGCCATATTTCCAAGCCGCTATGCCTTTGGCCCACGCCCAACATAGCGCCCTAGGTTTGCAAGACTTGCAACTAGGTCAACATGGCCGCACGTGCCATTGGCACATGCCAACACGTGTCGCAAGCCATATTTCGAAGCCGCTATGCCTTTGGCCCACGCCAAACATAGCGCCCTAGGTTTGCAAGACTTGCAACTAGGTCAACATGGCCGCACGTGCCATTGGCACATGCCAACACGTGTCGCAAGCCATATTCCCAAGCCACTATGCCTTTGGCCCACGCCCAACATAGCGCCCCAGGTTTGCAAGACTTGCAACTAGGTCAACATGGCCGCACGTGCCATTGGCACATGCCAACACGTGTCGCAAGCCATATTTCCAAGCCGCTATGCTTTTGGCCCACGCCCAACATAGCGCCCTAGGTTTGCAAGACTTGCAACTAGGTCAACATGGCCGCACGTGCCATTGGAACATGCCAACACGTGCCGCAAGCCATATTTCCGAGCCGCTATGCCTTTGGCCCACGCCAAACATAGCGCCCTA
Source organism: Papaver armeniacum (assembly GCA_023531295.1). NCBI lineage: Eukaryota > Viridiplantae > Streptophyta > Magnoliopsida > Ranunculales > Papaveraceae > Papaver > Papaver armeniacum. The sequence goes on along the minus strand of JAJJWW010010966.1, from coordinate 29,407 downwards.
GGTTTGCAAGACTTGCAACTAGGTCAACATGGCCGCACGTGCTATTGGCACATGCCAACACGTGCCGCAAGCCATATTTCCGAGCCACTATGCCTTTGTCCCACGCCAAACATAGCGCCCTAGGTTTGCAAGACTTGCAACTAGGTCAACATGGCCGCACGTGCCATTGGCACATGCCAACACGTGTCGCAAGCCATATTTCCTAGCCGCTATGCCTTTGGCCCACGACCAACTTAGCGCCCTAGGTTTGCAAGACTTGCAACTAGGTCAACATGGCCGCACGTGCTATTGGCACATGCCAACACGTGCCGCAAGCCATATTTCTAAGCTGCTATGCCTTGGGCCCACACCAAACATAGCGCCCTAGGTTTGCAAGACTTGCAACTAGGTCAACCTGGCCGCACGTGCCATTGGCACATGCCAACACGTGTCGCAAGCCATATTTCCAAGCCGCTATGCCTTTGGCCCACGCCCAACATAGCGCCCTAGGTTTGCAAGACTTGCAACTAGGTCAACATGGCCGCACGTGCCATTGGCACATGCCAACACGTGTCGCAAGCCATATTTCCAAGCCGCTATGCCTTTGGCCCACGCCCAACATAGCGCCCTAGGTTTGCAAGACTTGCAACTAGGTCAACATGGCCGCACGTGCCATTGGCACATGCCAACACGTGCCGCAAGCCATATTTCCGAGCCGCTATGCCTTTGGCCCACGCCAAACATAGCGCCCTAGGTTTGCAAGACTTGCAACTAGGTCAACATGGCCGCACGTGCCATTGGCACATGCCAACACGTGCCGCAAGCCATATTTCCGAGCCGCTATGCCTTTGGCCCACGCCAAACATAGCGCCCTAGGTTTGCAAGACTTGCAACTAGGTCAACATGGCCGCACGTGCCATTTGCACATGCCAACACGTGTCGCAAGCCATATTTCCAAGCCGCTATGCCTTTGGCCCACGCCCAACATAGCGCCCTAGGTTTGCAAGACTTGCAACTAGGTGAACATGGCCGCACGTGCCATTGGCACATGCCAACACGTGCCGCAAGCCATATTTCTAAGCCGCTATGCCTTGGGCCCACGCCAAACATAGCGCCCTAGGTTTGCAAGACTTGCAACTAGGTCAACATGGCCGCACGTGCCATTGGAACATGCCAACACGTGCCGCAAGCCATATTTCTAAGCCGCTATGCCTTTGGCCCACGCCAAACATAGTGCCCTAGGTCTGCAAGACTTGCAACTAGGTCAACATGGCCGCACGTGCCATTGGGACATGCCAACACGTGCCGCAAGCCATATTTCTAAGCCGCTATGCCTTTGGCCCACGCCAAACATAGCGCCCTAGGCTTGCAAGACTTGCAACTAGGTCAACATGGCCGCACGTGCCATCGGCACATGCCAAACACACACGCTGGTAGCCTAACTTGCAAACCGTGCAACCTACCACCAAGGCATTCTGCACATGCCATTGGCACATGCCAAACACACACGCTGGTAGCCTAACTTGCAAACCGTGCAACCTACCACCAAGGCATTCCGCACATGCCAAACACACACGCTGGTAGCCTAACTTGCAAACCGTGCAACCTACCACCAAGGCATTCCGCACATGCCATTGGCACATGCCAAACACACACGCTGGTAACCTAACTTGCAAACCGTGCAACCTACCACCAAGGCATTCCGCACATGCCACACGCGCCACTAGCAGCGCCACTTGCACTCAAGATGCAACCAACACTCGAGACATCGACACAAACTGGGGAATGCTTCTTTAGGGTTTTGGTTTGGCGGTCACAAAGATGCGGATACACTACGCTCACATTAAGAAAGCGTGAAAAGGAATAAAGCGGTCAAATAAAAGAGGAAATAATGGTGAAAAACGTTTTACCCATTAAACCATGCGGTTACCACCTCCTCCCATTATTTCACCCTTTACTCTCTTCCTTCATGAGGCCAGGTAAGTTTCAATCTCGACTTGTATAAATAGGTCTTACCTATTTCCACCAGGACAACAAGTCTCGGTCGGGAGAAATATACTACACTTACACTCTCGGAAAGGCAACTTTGCAAGCTCTCCCAAAATCTTCTATCTCTTGCAAGCTTCCTAAGCTTTCACTTTCGATACAAGTCGAGATACTACTCTCCTCAACACCTTTCTTTGCTTCCTCCCCAAATCAACCCTTCTCCTCCACTTTGTGACCGAAGCAAGTCTGGAACGGCCATTTCTTGGTTTAGGCCGGACTTGTACAGATCGATCTCTCGAATCTATAAAGTGCTCACGTGCAGCACATTTATTTAGGGTTTGAATCAATTTCTCACTCACCCACCGAAATTACCGAAATCAGCAGAAACGATTTTCACCCATAAACAAGTGGATGCTTGATTGTTCTTTTAGGGTTTTTGATATCCAAATCGTTTTATGAATGCTTGATTGTTTTTTTATTTTTATGAAAATAGTTCAGATCTTGATGAATAATCACGTTTTTGTTCATTTCTTCAGTAGATTTGATTATATCAGTTTCATGTTGTTGGTTTTAGATTTGTTTGAGTTTGTTTTTGTGTATGAATCGACAGTACGTATCTGCAGTACTGACAAAAACCTAGCTTTACAAAAAAAAATTATTTGATTCAGAATTACATATACAAAATATAGAAATAAAAGTGTTTCGATTCTGTTTTTGCATAGATTCGTTAGTTGTTTTTGACATACAACTGATTTTTAGATTATGAATCAGCAGTACATATATGGCATACTGAAAAATACTGCTTTGATTTTATTAGTTTTTATAGTATTATCACTTTTTTTTTGTCTGATCCAGAAGTATATATATGAAATATTGGAATAAAAGTGTTCAAATTCTGATTTTTCATATATACATTCATTACTGCTTTGGTTTGTTATTTTTTTTATATAGTTTTATCACTTTTATTGTTTAATCTAGGAGTACATATATGGAATACTGAGATAAAAGATTTTCAGAAGTACATATACGTCATACTGGAAAATATGCTTTTGATTTTCTCACTTTTCAGAAGTACATACATGGCATACTGAAAAATACTGCAGTACATAGATGGCATACTGAAAATTTTGTTAATTTTTATGGTTTTATTGTTTTTTTCTTTTGTATTATCCAGTACATATATGGAATAATTTGAAATACAAGAGTTTCAGAATACATATATTGCATATTGAATAATATTGCAGGTACATATATGGCATACTTAAGAATATTGATTTGATTTTTTATCTATTTTATAGTTTTATTACTTTTTTGTTTGGTCCGAAGTACATATATGGAATACTTTGAAATAAAAGTGTGCAATTTCACAGATTTATTACTTATTTTTGACAGGAAATTGATTTTTAAGTTATGAATCAGCAGTACGTATATGGTATACTGAAACTTACTGCTTTGATTTTGCTATTTTTATAGTTTTATCTTCTTCTTCTCCCTTTTAATCCAGAAGTACATATATGGAATACTGAAACAAAAGTGTTTTAATTCTGCTTTTTCATAGATTCATGACTTTTCTTTGACATGCAGTTGATTTTAGATTATAAATGCAGTAATACATATATGACATTGTAGGATCATAATATCGCAATGTACAGGGCTCGCGGGGTTAATAAACAACGATGTCGCGAGGTAGTCGCAGACAGCTAAAATAAACGACGCGATGAATAACGACACATAAAACAGCAGAAAGACATGGACCCTGGCGAGGGTTAAGAAGTGTCGCGAGAATAAATGTTTATACATCTGCGACACTTCGCGGAACATTTCCGAAATAAAAGGATAGATTAGCTGTCATCCACTGTGTATTACCCTATATAAAGGGCTAAGTGAGTCTGTTGTAAAGGAGAGATCTTTTTGGAATTGTTGGGCAAGTCATTAGGAGAGAGAAAGTTTAAGAGCGTTTTACTTGCTAAGTGTAATTCTACTTTTCCTGTGTAGACAACCCATGAAATTAATCAATAAACATTCTCAATTATACAACTTTCAATGGACTAATTAAGCAAAATCGAGTAAGGGGTGTAGTGTGGGAAAACCTGCTACTACATATGCGCTAGAAACAGGGAAGAGCAGTGATTGACGTAGAAATTGGAAAGAATTTGGATTAACAGAGAAGAGATTTGGAAAAGATACTCAAGAATTCATTGAAAAAGAAAGATGGCTAGAAGAAGAAATGTACAAGAGCAACCAACGATTGTAAGAAGAAGTGGGAGACTCGCTGGAGAAAGGAGGAATGAAACAGGAGAATCGTCAAGGATGAATATGAGAAATGATGGAGAAGATCAAAACCAGCCACCGATCTCCCCAGTAGCAAACGCGGCGGTGGATTATGATAGAGTGAGTGTACATACTTGGAGGTCTGATTCTGAAGAAGAGGAGCAACAGCTGGTAAACAATGGACAAGGAGGAGGCGAGCAAGGAGTGAATGGAGAGATGAATCCAGGAAACGAAGAAGAGGCAGCGTTAGAAAGATTGAGACAAACAATACATGAAGAGAGACGATTAGAAGCAGAGGAACGAGCAAACTTGACGAGACAAAATCATGAATTGAGGATGGAAAATATGAGATTGCAAAGTAGGAGATCTAGAAGTAGCGTGAGATCAAGTTCAAGATCGAATAGAGAAGAAAGAAGGAGAGTTCTACCAACAGAAAGTACCGAAGAAGAAACACAAAATCCGAATACAGAACATGGCGAGAGAAGAGGGGAAATAGAAGATCGTTATATTCCTCAGCCCGAAAATCTTCAAAATGAGCGGAATAGGGAAAATCAAGGAAACATGCAACTCCCAGAACTGAATGACCCAGCTGCTGAAGGGAGAATAATCTTGCATGGGAGAGAAGAATTGAGAAGAAACCGAGAGATCGAGGATGACATTGAGAGACACTACATTGAACAAGCGCGACTAGCTCGCGAAAGAGAAAGAATAAGAGCAGAAATGGAAAATCAAGAGATGGAGGAAGCAATCCGGCAGAATAACCATGACAACCGCGAGAGAAGGAGGGAACCAAATCGTACCAATAGAAATATTAACGAAGAGTATGAGAGGGTGCAGATGATGAGAGCTGAGAGGCAACCAAGAAGAGAGAACAACCGATATAATGGCGTACGAATTAACGAAAGAGACGAAGAAGAGCATCGCGAGGAAAGAAGAGGAGAACATAATGAGCAGGAAGGTCAAAATAGGCACGAGCGAAGAAGGAGAGAAGCAGAGCTAAAAAGACCAAAAGTAGAATCAAATTAAGGCAAATGAACAAATCTTAAGAGAATCGGCTGAAATGAGAGGATTATCAATGGTAGAAGGGAAGGAGGAAGGAGACAATTAGGACGAAGCCATCGCGGCCGCGAAGAATCCCTTCACGCTAGAAGTACGGATGGGAGGAATACCTCCTAAGTGCAATCTACCCGCATTAACCAACATCTTTGATGGAACAACCCGTGCGATACAACATATTAAGGCTTATATGAGATGTATGTTACAATGGGAGAATCATGATGCCATATTGTGCAAATATTTCGCGTCAAGCTTAATAGGAGAAGCACTAAAATGGTTTGAAGGTCTGCCAAGGAACACAATCACATCATTTAACCATTTACAAGCCACATTCCCTGGGAGCATACATAAGTAATAACACTTCACGACTGTGTATTGAAGATGTATTCGGGTTGAAACAAAGGGTTGGCGAGAGCTTAAGGCAAATTGACAATAAGATGGAGGACCATGTGTAGCGAAATGGCAGGATTTGGGTTGAGGAGAGATATCTCATACTCTCATTTGTGAATGCTCTCTTCGCGACTAACTTGTTATACATTCAAATTTTTAGAATCAAAAATACAATCACAATGGCGAATCATGAGAATTACAGGAAGAATATATTGCCTTAGAAGAGAGACAAAATGAAATGAATTCTTACCCAAATCGCGAACACAAACTCGAATGCTGCGAACGCAAGCTTGTTACCTCAATTCATAAATACAGTGGCGAGCACTTCGCAAGGACAGCAGGCAAGGAGAGCTGATGAGGGACAGCAGAAGATAGTAGCCATGGGAAGCCATGATCAAGAAGAGTTTGAGCGAGAAAGAAACTACTACAACCGTAACAGCAATAATAAGATTCAGAGGCTAGATCATGTGCAAGAAACTTATGGTGGACGAAGGCAAAATAACCGCGGAGGGCAGAGAAGTCATAGAATAGTATGGGAACAGATTAAGATGCCTCCACCTAATGCTAGCGTTGAAAAGATCTGGGAAGCTATACTTGTGATGGAAAATGTACCAAAGACCTTGGAATGTTGGAATGGAACCACCGCCAAAGATAGAAGTCATGAGTTTTGTTCTTACCATCGCTTCCATGGGCATCAAACAAACGATTGTAGAAACATAAAGAGAATTATTCTCAGGATGATTGATCAGGGGAAACTAAATCACTTTCTAAAGGGAGAAGAAACAGGCCAAACATTACCACCACCACCAGAGATGCACGTAACGAAAGTCGGCGAAAGGAAAGGAAACATTTGTTATAGAAATTGGAACAAAAGCTAGAAATTTGAACTGCAACTCTATCGTCCACTCCTATCGCACAATCGAAGATTTCCATGACAACGTACTCAGTAGAGTCTTTGCGAGAGATGCTAATGATAAAGAAATAATGAGTCCGCGAGAACTAGAACGACGATTAGAAAAGTGGCGTTGAAGACTATTTCTTTCTCTGCAGATGAAGTACCAAAAGGAAGAGAAACACACGATAGCCCGTTGGTTGTGAAACTAGAGATTAACCCGAAACCAATCGATGGAGAAGATGATGAGGAAGAAGCTTGCTGGGCGATCAACCGAATTCTAATCGACACCTAAGTTCGGTGAATATTCTCTTCTACCATACTTACAAGACGATGGGCGGAAAAGATGAGGATTTGATTCCCTCGACATACAAGATATATGGCTTTAATGGCACCGCAAACAAACCAAAGGGAGAAGTTCACATGGGCATACCTCTACAAGGATTATCAACCGATATTTTATTCTCGTGTGGTTGATGTGGAATCCCGTATAATGCACTAATTGGGAGGCCATGGCTTCATGAAATCTTGGGGTCGCCTCAACATACCATCAATGCATAAAATTTCCACACCCAAGTGGCATTGGTATCATACAGGAGATTGGAAGGAGTCGCAACAATGTCATGAGGTCGATATAGAAAGCTCATGAGGAAAGAAATGCCAAAAGAAAGGGTTGGAAGCAACACGTGAGAAATGAACAGAGAAAAGGAAAAACTGATGGTAGATGCTATAGAAGTGAGGGCTGAACATATCTCGCGAGGTGAATGCCTGGAGAGACAGACCAATATTATGACAATGAAGAAGCAAAAGATATGAGGAACAAAAGGCATAAGAAGTGAATAATCAATAAAAGCGGGATGCAAAGTAACAATTGAAGTAATGATGTGCGAGAATCTCGCAATAAGAGTAAAATGAGAATTCGACTAAGAAAGAAAAGTGAAATACAACAAGTGAAACAAATCGTGCGAATACTTCGCAAACAAATATCACAAATAATGAAACATGAATGATTGAATGATTTAACAAATATGAATGCGCAAAAGAATGGGACGAACCTTTATGGCGTACACCCTAGTTCGCGAATAACATTTCGTAAGAGGCAAATGTAAGACCTAAAGTGCGTCATATAAGGGGGTATCTCTCGCCATGGTTCAGGGGGAAGGTTACACCGCTCCTGAAGCATGAACCATGAAAATTTGGGGCCCATGAAAGCCTATCCTAAGAGGTACCTTGGATTCCCAACTATATATGTAGGTTATACCGGTTGGGCGACCGAGGGTCTCTTCCTAGAGTCGCTGTATGCTCAAGGCGCCGAGGTACACGGTTGAGCTGAGTGCCCGGGATGGATGAACCTACCCCGGCCATTCTTGGCAAGTCTTGGCATGCGTTGCACTCGCCCGAAGAAAACTCCACTTAGGGTGCAGTCTCGTAACCATAAACCATATAGGTATAAGGGATAAGAGGCTGCGAAACAACCGGTTGTTGTTAAGACCGGATGGGAGGAGCTAGTCTTGTATGGCCGATGTTTCGCCTCCTTGAAGGGGCAACCGGGAGATGATAAGGGCGACGCTCTCCATTAGGGGGTGTCAAAACAGACGCAAAATGTCATAAGGCTATGTTTTCGCAAGAGAACGTAGGCTCGTCATATTTGTGCAATGATCCTGCAGAGGCAATAATACTAACGCGAGGGTAAGGCGAGATCAATGGGTCTGTACACGAAAGTATACGGACGTCCTGCGATTTCGTCGCACACGGCAATGTCATGGGGCTTTATGTTCGCAAGGATATCTAGGCCTGTCATATTGTCGCAACTAAAACATCCTCGCAGAGGCAAAAATACTTGGGAAATGATAAGGCAAGATCAATGGGTCTTTACATGCAAATGTAAAGACGTCCTGTGATTTTGTCGCAATAAAAGGTGGCAGGGGAAGACCTCTAATTAGGGAGGTCTAACTCGGAAGACCACACAAAATGATAAGGCAGGGTCAATGGGCCAATGCATGAAAATGTAAAGGCGGCCTGCGACCTTGTCGCAACAAGAAAAGAGAGAATAAAGATACTCGCGACAATACATTTCAATAACTATAAAATTATTATCCGACAAAATACATGATGACAACTAAAATCTTCCATCTGAAGATTAATAACAGAGGCAAGTATGGGAATGGAAAAGATGGAGCATTGTTATTTATCTTCCGATGTAAGAGTTATACATCAATAATGCTAGCCAATTATATTACAAGGGAGAATTTCCAAAGAAGGGGAATGAAGATTGAATTTACGGAAATGTACACTACAATAAAGAGATACAGAAATGTACAGTAATTACAAGCAGCGAAAGAAAACAAAAAGAGTTATCTCTTTGGTGATTCTTCTCCTTCATCTGATCCTTCAGTCTTATTGTTCTCATCGCCAGAATTTTCTTCTTCGCTAGCCTCACTATCAGAAACATCTGAGACAGGCAGATTCTCAGGGACCTTTTCGAGGAGCCAGGGATATGAATGAAGAGGGATTTTGTGGTCTTTACAAACATACTCCATGGCTCCATTGCGATAACGAACTGCATCGTTATTAAAATTCGCCACAGTCGTTTCAAATTGTTTCTTCAACTTGGAATACTTGTTATTGCGAAGGGAGAGACTCTGTGCGAGCTGTTGTTTTTCAGATTCAAGTTCTTCAATTCTCGCTGGAAAATTCCTGGCGAGTTGTTCTTTCTCAGATTCAAGCTCTTTAATTCTAATCTGAAGTCTCTTCTCAGATTCTGCAAATAAGTAACAACAAGTTAATAATTTACAAGCAATACTACAGAAGTAAGAAGCAGTAAGGTATAATAAGTAACCTTCTCTATCAGATATCATATCTTTAATCAAGGAAGTATGCTCAGCATGAAGACTAACATCAACACCTAGGTTATTCCTGGCATTATCTAACACTTTCGCAGCCCAGGCGAATTCATCATCACTATTAATAACAAGAAGAGAACGAACTTGCTCTTCTCGCTGCTTAAGCATAGTATTTTGATGAAGAAGTTCATCTCGTTCAATTTGCACACCAAGAAGAGATTTATGGAATTCTGCTAATGCCTGTGCACCTCTGTTAGTAATGCGATCGTTCTCATCTATGAGATCACTAATTTTCTTCCTTAAAGTCTTAATTTTCTTCTCGGAATCAAGGTACATTCGTTTAAAGCGGTTAGTTAAATTTAAACTAGATCTGTGTTCGATTTCTAGAAGCTGATATTTGGATTGAAGATCCTTTAATGAAAGGAGGTTAGTTTTATCTGAGGAGCTACTTAGAGACTGATTGAGGTGAGCGAGAAGAAGGTCATTATCCATAGGTTCAGGAAATGTATGGAGAAGAATAGCCTCATCGGAGAGATTATATACATCTCATGAAGGTAATAAGTTAGGTGGCAATATGCGATCGATAAAATAGAAATAATAAAAAGGGAAAATCTTATACCATAAAGTTGCTGATTCGCGTTCTGAAGAGTGGACACCCTATCCCTTTGAGAGTCAAGTTCGGTATTTAACTTTTGAATTCTCTCATCTTTATCGCGAGATGACGCAGCTTCAATCTCTAACTCTCGAATCTTCTCGCTCAATTGCGAATTCTTCTTCTCAAGATTGTTGCGTCTTCTCTCAAGATCTGAGGCAACTACAAAGGAAGTTCTTCCAACCTATAAAAGAAGATAGAAGAATCATTAATATACATATATTTAAAAATGTAAAAAGGGAAATGTGACTGCATACGTACTAAAGATCCAAGTGCATTCAACAAGTCAGGAGACACGACTCTAGAAGCTCCATTGAAAGAATCATTGCCTTCTAGTAAAGCAGCATTACAAACATTTGCGAGAGTCCCGCAAAGAGAAGCTAGGGGAGCATCTCCCATTCCTTGGAAAGAGTCGGAGAAGATGCTAGATAACCGATCCATAGGAGAACCGGCCAATGGAGTTTCTTTAGCAAGAGAGCGATTCGAATCATGATCATCCTCATCAGAAGATTCGGAGTTTGAGTAAAGACGAGAAGAAGATTGAATCTTTCGCTTTTTAGTTAACGGAGCAGAAGATTTATTCTTGCGAGCAACAGTTTTGCCCTTACTTTTACCCTTCGCGGCTACAGCTTCTTCAACTCCAACCTTCGCGTACGCGTAAAGGTAAGAAACAGAGGCAACAATATTGTTCTAAATAAAAAGAAAGGAAGTGTTTCTTACTTCACTCGTAAGCGATCGAAGCAATGTCGAGTATCCTCCAATGGATCCTTTGTAGCTTCTTCTCAACCCGGCTATCCGAAAGATTTCACAAACTCAAGAATTATAGAAAGAAAGTTGCAAAGCAAAATTTGAAGCAAGAAACATACCTCTTTCTTCTTCTCGGGCCATTTGAATTCCCAAGGATGATATCCTGCGAGATTCGCGGGGAAGAATATGCAGCCCGCGATGTAAGGGCCGTTTAAGATCGAGGGTACAACCCACCATTTCTCATCTTTGGAATGACGAGGAGAAGTATTATGTGCACGGGTGCCAATCGATGTCTTGCATGAGTAATTTGTCTTCAGGGACATTATCCTTTTTCTTCAAAGCGAATGCCCCAAATGAGATTTCACATTCACCATAGTTATCGCCGAGTAATTTTCAAAAAAGTTTTCCACAATTGTACTTCTCAAAGAACTATTTCCAAGTCCGCGAATTTGGGATTTCTGACAGAATTAGGGTATAAAGATCCTTTGCCAGCACCGCGGTTCGCGAACTCAAGCATCAGGCGAATGCAATCGCCACTTAATTGATAAACAGCCCGAGAGAATTTTTCATGGGCTAAGATTTCATAAAATAGAGGCAACTCGGGATTGTATAAGGGAATGGGAAGTCCCGCGAGAAGCTGACCTAGCGAGACTATAATCCTTTGATCATCACATTGATGATCGGAAATAACTTTGCGTAAAGAATGGATGAAGGTTCTTGATCGAATGGTCGATAGAGTGAAACCCTTCTCGAGCAACTTCGTTGAACTTCATCAAAAGAAGCTTTGTATGCACGACTAATGGAAGCCATTATCGTATGGGAATGGATGAGAGGTTAAAGGTTAAGATCGATGAAAGGACGAAGAGAAGATTTGGGCGAGAGCAGGAGCGCAAATTGCGGAAGGAGAAAATCAAAGAAGTTGCAGAGAGAAACTAAAGAATGAAAAGGAGGGGAAAAGAAAACTATATATAGGAAAAAGATCCTCGAGAAAAACGAGGTCATTTAATGCGAGAAGAGACATGAACGGTCAAGAATAAACGGTTGGAAGAGACGTGTTTAGAAAAAGGGGCTTTAATGGTTAAAAACGTATGTACGGAGCTGAAACAGATAAAGATAAGCAGTCGCGGCAAATCAAAAGAATCGCTCTCATGATATTCTTCCTTCGCACGAAAAGTATGAGGAGAGACAGAGATGCAAAACTGCGGAACATCGCAAAAGAATAGAGGCAAGTACGTACTTTTCAAGTACAAAGATTCTTCTTATCGTTCCTCCATCAACAAAGATCAAAGATTACTACGACAACGGATTTTTCCTTAAAGATCGCTCTCCAAGCAATATTCAAGGAAAAAGAGGCAAGATGTAGGATCATAATATCGCAATGTACAGGGCTCGCGGGTTAATAAACAACGATGTCGCGAGGTAGTCGCAGCATGCCTAAAATAAACGACGCGATGAATAACGACACATAAAACAAATGAAAAGACATGGAACTCGGCGAGGGTTAAGAAGTGTCGCGAGAATAAATGTTTATACATCTCATGACACTTCGCGGGAACATTTCCGAAATAAAAGGATAGATTAGTCGTCATCCACTGTGTATTACCCATATAAAGGGCTAAGTGAGTCTTTGTAAAGAGAGATCTTTTTGGAATTGTTGGGCAAGTCATTAGAGAGAGAAAGTTTAAGAGCGTTTTACTTGCTAAGTGTAATTCTACTTTTCCTGTGTAGACAACCCATGAAATTAATCAATAAACATTCTCAATTATACAACTTTCAATGGACTAATTAAGCAAAATCGAGTAAGGGGTGTAGTGTGGGAAAACCTGCTACTACAGACATACTGAAAAATACTGCTTTGATTTGGTTTTGGATTCTCTGAAATCGATTCCCGAATGTTATAGCCTAATATATATTGAACTTTTTTTTTGCAGGTGGTCTTTGTATGGGAAATTAAAGGAGAAATGGGAGTGTGGGATACAAGTCTATTGCTAGTTTGTTTGTTTTTTATAAATAGTTTTATCATTTTTTTGTATAATCCAGAAGTATGTATATGGAATACTGAAATAAAAGTGTTTCAGTATTGTAATTTTATAGATTCATTACTTGTTTTTGACATGCAGTTGATTTTAGATTATGAATCAACAAAGACATATATGGAATACTGAAACATACTGCTTTGGTTTTTTTATTCTTTATAGTTTTATAAAAAAAAAAAATTTGATCCACAAGTATTTATCGATCAGCGGTACATATATGGAATACTTAGAAATCTGTTGTTTCACACGTGTTTAGTTGTAGGGTATAGTAGTCATTTTCTTGATTCAGAAAACTTTGGACCTTAGGATAAGGATAAAATCTGGTTGGACCCTACTATAAATAATTATATGGGCCTTGGACCAAACAGCAAAGTTTCCCCATAAAATTCCTTTAGAAATCACCACATAGAAACCCTAGTATAAAAGGAATACCCATCAACAATTGATGGCCCAAATGAAAGCCCAAGCCCTAAAAGAGCTAAAGTTGAAGAAACCTTCTCTGTTTGCCCTAATTTTGCAGCCTCCATTGCCGTAAACACATCTCTGCCACAACCAATCAACAATTACGAAATCGTCGCCACCATTTTCATCATTGATTTAAACAAGTACCGTACGTTGTGTACTTTGTGTTGGACTTGAAAAGGAACTTCCACAAATTCTGAAGGAAGCCATTTCAGATATGGAAGTTGATGAATAGTCTATCAGGAGAGAAATCCTCGTGTTAAAATTAAGCAGCTAACCGTTTTATGCAAAGTTGCAGTACCATTTGATGAAATGTAACTTAGTAGGATAATTTCAGGAGGCAAATTTTGATCAAATAGAAACTTTCTGCTATCATTTCATCTGCAACGATCAATAATTTGTGAACAAGTCACTGGGTTACTCTCATTTCTCCCACCCATACCTATTTACATATGACCATTCTATTTATTTATAGAAGGTGTAAAAGTGTGTATCTATTTAACAAGACTTCAATTTTAGTAGTAAAAAAAAAGGTAGATCTCAATTCATTTCATTGAGATGAAACATCACATCAAGATTTCAAACGCTTTGCAGTCTGTTCATACTCTCAGGGCACAATACATACTCTTAAATTATACTTATTCTCTTAAATTGGAAGGATCTTTAACATAGAGTAAAGACTAGGCGTCTAAGATAAATTAACTAATACCGAAAAGAGTAACATATTATGGTGATTGCGGAAATTAAATTGCTCAACATCACCGTTTCTCAACTGCTTTGAAAACCAGTATCAAAGCCAGAGACTGCGGAAAACGGAAAACTGAGATTCGGGAGTTTGTGAAGCTCTGTCATCTTCTTCAACCTCTTACAGTCTTTCTGAAGCTTCATAGAACCGAACACAGGAAAATCCGGAGAAACTAACGATTTGTCTGCAACAACAAATCATTGGTATCATAGTTTTCTGAGAGGAAAAATCATTGTGAGGGTAAGTAGATGTTGTTGATGGCCATGTGTTTGATGTTTCTGCTGCTTCCATTGATGGATCATGAACAAGGAGAAATCTGTTTGTTCGGTGTTGATAATTTTTAGGGTTTGAGAATATCTTTTTTCAGCTGCTAGATAGATGAAGGCGGCAGAGAGCTGCTAGATGGATCATGTACAACTATTCTACTTATAAAGGCTTAGAGATGTAGCCCAGTTTAGGGTTTAATTTGTGATCGTTGATCTGTTTTGTTTTAACGGCTCTTACGATTTTAAGACTGAGTCACTGATCGTAACGGATCCAAGTATCTGTTACTGACGGCTGGGATCGGTTCCTACGGATAAAGGCAGACCCCATGGCATGAAAATGTAGCATCATAATCAAAATGGACCGACTAAACCGTAATTGTTTTGTTGGAACTAGAATAAAACAGATCAATGTTGGAACTAGTAAAGAAATACTGTATAAGAAAATCAAGGAGTGGGAGATCAGATGGTTGGTCGTTGGTGAGGAAAGAGGCACTCCCTTCGTCGAAAAGTGCTATTTTCGTTTTTTTTTTCATTTTCATTTTCGTCAATAACGCCACATTCAGCGTTTTTAATACCGTATACAAAAGGGAATATCAGATACGTTAAAAAAGATGATATATTAGTCTAACACCGTGGAAACTGATGCTAAAAATTAAGTTCACTAATCCCGTTTAACTACTCAAGAGTAGAATTGGGGACAAGTTATCTGGGATTTTGATATTGTTGGGCCGACCGTGTGACATTTTTTTCCAATTAAACACAAAATATTGGATTTGGTTCAACGATGAAAGGACGACATTGTCCTTCCTTGATTTTTTTACTTCTTTAAACAGACGTAAATAATTACAAAGTTAGAGGACATTTTTGCAAAATAAAAAGCACAAAAAAGCGGAATAGATTTAGAGGTCTTGGGTCGAATCCCGGCCACCTCCAAAATTTTCATTTTTTCCTCCCTTCTTCTTCTTCTTCCCATCTCTAATCTATTCTTTCTACCAAAACGAACAGCAGCAGAAATCTCTCTCGAATCCTTTCTTCTTCCTCGAAATCGAAATCCAGTTTCATCTTCATCAATTTCACACCCTAAATCTTCATTAATTCATTTCGTCTACAACCATTAGTTCTTCCCTGTAAATAATAACATTCCGGCCAAAACCCCCAACAAATCCAATTGAACCAACACCCCATGGAAGACTTCAAGTTCCGATGCTTATATCTAATTCCAGATTACCACAATCCCCAAATTCAATTGATTCATCATCCATGTCATTGCATTCCGAATCCACTAGAACTAATTAAGGATCATTTGATAAAACATTCTCCATTTGATAGATTATGTTTTTTCAACAGCTAGATACACGCCCATTTTAGTTTCACGACAAACAACAGTCTTGTCCTGCTGTTAAGGATAAAGGAGGATGGCTCTTGTTTTGGTCTGGAGATAATTGTAAATGGGTTTTTGATTAGCACTAGTCAGTAAATATTTTTGAAACCCAAGGGCCTAGACCGGTTAACCACAGTACACAAATTTTGATCTCCACTAAATCAAGAACTAGATAAGGAATGGAAATGTTTAATTTTGGCTGCGATTTTGCTTAGGAAATTCATTTCAGTGTTCATTTCAGTAATTCAGTATATGGTGATCCGTTCTTTACCTGATATAATATTGTGTGAGATAATAATCCATAGAACCGAATTCTGATCAACTGATGCTGCCAACGTTTTGTAAACGGCTATGGTCGTAGTTACAACATCAATACAAAGAGAAGAAAAAAAAAAAAAATAGACACACAGATGCAGATAACAACTTAAATTATCCTTTGCCTTTTCACATACAAACTAGAACGAATCTTCAATACAAAGAGAAAGTCTAGCTATAACAAACAATACAAAAGGGGGAGAACATTTTACGGCGAAATAAGTTGTTGGACTATCAAAACCAACTGTTTGAAATCTACCGATTCTCAACTGCTCTGAACAGCAACCAGGATTATCTACAACATTAGAAAACTGAGATCCAGAGAATGAGGCTCTGTCATCTTCTTCCTTATCTCTTGGACCCGTTCAGTGAACCAGAAGATGAACCAGTAGAAGAAAAGACCGGAAAAACTTAACATTTGTTTGCAGCAAAAAGTCATCGTTATGATGGTCTTTTGAGAGGAAAATCATTGTGAGGGGAAGTTGATGCTGTTGATAGCCATGTATTCTGCTTCCATTGATGGATCAAGAACAATAGAGTAGATCTGACTGTTGGTGTTGTTGATTTTTTTAGGTCTGAATTTCTTGCTTCTCTCTACTCACCTAGCTAGATGGAGGCGGAAGAGAGTTACTTTTCTATTTATAAGGCTTCGAGGTTTAGCACATTCTAGGGTTTAATTTGTGATCGTTGATCTTTCTTTTGTATCAAGGGTATCCTATGCATGTGCTGCCACCAAACATTTCACCATCTCATAAATATTACAGTTGTGAAGTGTGGTTGGAAAATTACTGCAGTAGCATAAGCTTACTGAATTTACTGAATCATATTAAAACTGATTCTTTTATTAAGAAGATATTAATGGTCATCATCCCCCGCCACCAAACTAACTATTTGAGTACTAAAATAAGATTAATACACTATGCCATGAGGTTGCACTGTGATTAGATTCAATTATGCCACTGAAAATGGCACCCAACAAATTCAATTTCCTAACCTGGCCTAATGTCATGTAAAAATGACCAACCAAATTATAAATCACTGTCATACATATTTCGCAAGGCAAGGTCCATTGCACATTGAACTGGGTTCTCTGGCTCTATATTTCTCTGGATTTATCCGACTCTATGTTGATAGATCTAGTGTATGGGATTGTACAGCAGTCTCTTATGAAATTGTTGTTGTTGGTCTGCGCTTACTAATTTTAATTTCAAAAAGATATACACATATATAGTTTTTTTTTTTTTTTTTTTTTTGTGTCTGTGTGTGCATCTGTTCGAGAAAAAACCGACTCGAGGATAAAATGCTAGGCAATTTAGCACCAAAGCTGAGGAGAAGAACAGCAAAAGCAACACCAAGTTCATAAGTTTCCGGATTAACTGGAGTAATTTTGTCAAAAATTTTGTTGGATTGGAGTTTCTAAATTGTCCTTCCGGCAATGACGATTCTTCCTAGTATGTTCCTTATTTTCTGCCAAGAAAGGTAGAACTAAGGAATGTAAAGTCCCGAGTCTTGGTTTGAAATGGACCTGTTCCGCAAAAAATTTGAATCAGCTCTCCAAACTCAAGGAGTTAACACCCTCATTGATGATCTCATTTGTATGATCTTGACGCTAGCTAGTGACAAACCCATGTTTAACCATTCAGCTCATGTAGAATTAGATATACTTATTTGCATTTCTTGAATAGTTTCCAACAATGGATTCGTAATTGATAATGAAGAAGAAGCTTATTTGGTAATGAACCGCAGGTGTTGGCTGTGTTTGACTTGCAAAGGATAGAGAATGAAGCCATTTGATATATGGAGATATGGAATCTGATTAGGTCGATGAATGGTCGAGAGAGAAATCAGTTATTGGCATCTAAAATGATACAAAAAAAAAATTGGAAAAAGAAAAATTCATTCAATAAAAAGTGCTGAGAAAGCACTTGAAAGCACATACACATCAGAAAACATGTATTGGAAGCACATACTCATTGATGGTTTTAGTTTTATGACCGTGGTGCTAATGCCGAATCTCGTTTTAGCAATTCAGCTCATGTAGAATTTTTTCCACTTATTTGCACAGCTAGCTATTTGGTAATTGATAAATTAGAAGCTTATTGAATAATGAATTGCAGGGTTACTATGTACTTGTGTGTTCGACTTGCAAAAAATTGAGTGGTGGAACTTCACCAAAAAACAAACCATTAGAACATAAGACACAGATGATGCAGGTTAACTTAAACTATTCAAGTCAAAAAAAAAAAAAAAAAAAAAGAAAACTTAAATTATCCTTTGCTTTTTCACATACAAACCAGAAGGATTCTTTAATACGTAATATAGATCAACTAATACAAAAACGGTAAGGGGACATTTAAGGCGAAAGAGGTTGTCGGAGTACCAAAACCATCTAGTATAGCCAAGCGATAACATCGGCAAATTGAGATTGGGGAGGTTAAGAGGCTGGTCTGTCATCTTAGTCAACCTCTTCTCGAAGCCAAATGAGATCCCAAGAGCAAACTAACTACTGTTTGTTTGCCGCTACTAAGATGCTTAATACTTACGTTGATAATCTTACCGCTGTTTTATGCTTTGGATCTCGTGCATACAAGAACAACAAATCGACAACATCATAGTGTTTTGAGAGGAAAAATCATTGTGAGGGGAAGTATATTTTGCTGATGGATCATGTACATGATGTTTCTTTTCCATCGATGGATCATGAAGAACGAGATCTGGTTTTTTGTGGGGTTGATTTTTGGGGTTTTTAAGAAAAAAAATTCACTCTATAAAGCAGCTGGATAGATGGAGGCGGAAGAGAATTTGATAACAGTTTTTCTATTTATAAGGTTTAGAAATCTAGCCCATTTTAGGGTTTACTTTCTGATCGTTGATCTTACTTTGTACCAAGGGTATGCTATGCATGTGCTGCCACCAAACACCTAAACAACTGACATTTTACCAATCCTTAAGTATTACCCTACAATAGTAAAGTTTGGTTGGGAATTTACTAAAAAAAAAAAAAAAAAAAAAAAAAAAAAAACAAAAACAAAAACAAAACAGGTTTACTGAATTTGGGAGGAAGGAGGGCACATCACATGAAACAAAGACTTGTCATTGGTTTCTTCTAAACTCGAAAAAAAAAAACTGATTCTTCTATTAAGAAGACATTAATGGTCATTATCCCCCACCACCAAACTAACTATTTGAGTACTAAAGTAAAGATGCATAAGATTAATATAGTGTGCCAAGAGGTTGCACTGTGATTAGATTCCAATTACTCAAAAACCTATGCCACTGAAATAGGCTTATGCAATTGTTGTTGGTCTGTGCTTAATAAATTTTCATTTCCAAACTATATATATAATTTATATATTTTCGTGTGCATTTATTCTAGACTTGGGGTTGCAACCAAACCAACTTGAGGGTAAAATGCTGGGCAATTTAGCACCAAAGCTGGGGACAAGAACAGCACACTAGATTGTCCAACAAGTTTTAACACCTTAATGATGGTTTTATTTTTATGACCGTGGTGCTATTATTGCTGAATCTCATTTTAGCCATTCATCTCATGTAAAATTTGATCCATTTCATTTCACAGCTAGCAATTTGGTAATGTAGAAGCTTATTGAATAATGAATTGCAGGGTTGTGTACTTGTTGTGTTGGCCATGCGAAGGTTAGAGTGGAAGAACTTCACCAAACTCTGAACTAAGCCATTTCTGATATGGAAGTTGACCTGTAGTTCATGTCAAAGTTTGTTCTTCTGTTTTACATTGTTTCTGAAAGTGCAGTACCATTTGATTATATGTAACTTATTAGTAGGATACTTCAGAGGCAAATTTTGATCCAATAGACATATTCTGCTGTGATTTTGCGTAGGAAATTCATATCTTTACCACATTCAGTATATGGTGTTCCATTTTTCAGCTGCTGTCATATCATCTGCTGAATTGAATGGATTACACAAGTCATTTGGTTACTCTAACTTTTCTCACCCATTAACAAATGACCACTGTGATGGTTCTGCTGCCACTCCCAGTTTACTTCATATTCATCGCAACTCTCTCATATTAAAATTTAAGAAGTTTGAATTTTCAATATTAGCAGTAAAAAAGAAATGAAACAACACCGCATCAAGATTTCAAATGCGTTACAGTCAAACCAAACTGAGAACAAGAAAATAAGACACAGTCACACAGATGCAAAAAATAACTTAAATTGCTCTTTAATTATCCTTTTTTTTTTACAACCAAACTGAAAGGATCTTTAACATAAGAGTAAAAGACTAGAGACAAGCTAGCTAAGATGAATTAACTAATACAGAAGAGTAATTTGAGGAAAAGTAATTGAGAGGCCAGTTTGGGACCTTTGTTTGGAAGTATCATAGTGTTTTGAGAGGAAAAATCATTGTGATGGGAAGTTGGTGGCCATGTATTTTATGTTTCTACTTCCATTGATGGATCATGAACAAGGAGATCTATTTGTTTGGTGTTATTCGTTTTTAGGGTTTGGAGTTTTTTGTCTCTACACAGATGAAATGAAGGCGGAAGAGATTTGGAGAACAAATATTCTATTTATAAGGCTTCAAGATCTTTAGGGTTAAATTTTATTATCGTTGATCTTTTTAATCTAACGGCACACACATATTGGGTCCTAAGTATAAAGGCAGACCCCATGGCATGCCTTCAAATGGAGCATCATATATAGTCATTTTTCGGCACAAAACATTTGAGAAATCACCAAGGGATTCAACAACAATTACTTCACAACATATCAAAAGTGCCAACTTGGGCTGTAAAAATATCTAGCTAACAAATTTCATCCCCCAATCATCGTACAGAATTGGTTGATAGAGTTGGATATATAGAAAGGAGAGTCCGTCTACTGTCCTCCTTTGTGACATTTTACTGACCTTGTTGTTAATGCCGAATCTATGTTCAGCCATTCCGCTCATGTAGAGTTTGATCCATTTTTATTTGCACAACTAGGTTTTTGGTAACTGGTGATGTAGAAGCTTATTGAATGATGAAATTATGTCAAACTCAACAAAGGGTAGAACTTACTCTCATTTTTCTCATCCACCACTTTATTTATTTACATACAGAAGGAGTAAAAATTGGTGTATACTGTGTTGGTTCTGTTGCCACTCCCAGTTGGTGTATACTCTCTGATTAAAATTCAAAAGTAACAACTTCAATTTTAGTAGTAAAAAGTAGATCTCAATTCATTTAGATGAAATAACACCGCATCAAGATTTCAAATGCTGACAACTCATATCCCCATTTTATTCAATTTTACTGATGAACAAATATTCTTTTGACAATTAGAAAGTACTAAAAAGACTAGTGTTGCAACTCTCCCATACATCTTCTGTAGTAACAAAGAGAGACATGGGAGATTCTAGATACGTAAAGATAATGATATGTTGGTCTAAGTCTCTAAGAGTGTTGAAATTGATGCTGAAATTAAAGTTAATCGATCCCATTAACTACTTGGCAAAAGAGTAGAATTGTAATTGGGATTCTGATATTGTTAGTTTCTCCAACGATTCACGAGTAAAACCATATTTGGCTCCCGGAAGTGCTAATTTCATCATATTTTCCTCCTCCAATATGGTTTCTAACAATCCGAGTTGAATCAATTTCAAACACCTTCATGTTGCTTATGCTTTGTTAAGGCTGTGATCGCGGTTACATTGTCCATTGAAATTTTAAGATATCACCACAAGTTGTCTAAATGGCAACAAAAAAAAAAAAGGTTTTTAATTTTGTTTACCAAATATCATCATACTGAGATGAAAAATTAGACATACGCTGAAGAAGTATGTTTGTAGTAATTATATGTGGTAATTAACTTTTCGTTATTACGGGAGCCGGGTATGGTCTAATTCTTGGAACAAATGAAGGTTTAGCTGTCAAAGCTAAAGCTGGAACATTCAGAGCTACGTGAAGCTCACCAGTACTTTGGTAGATATGGTATCAGGTGGTGCTGTGCCCATTAGAATTCTTCAAACATATATACAAGTACCGATACTTAGATCTGTTGTGAAGATTGCGCTTTGTTTTTGTATACCTTTGAGATCCGTGCTAAACTAAGCAGTACTCTGGTGTTTTCTGGTACTTTCAAGGTGAGCAGTTCTTGGATGGTGGGTGTTGAAGTTGTGGTGGCAAAACTAGGAAATACCATACCAGTGCGAAGCTTAAATATTCAAAAAGGATGTGTAGTTTTTTCTGAATCTGTGGTACAATCATGGCGTTGAGATGGGGTAGGAGGTAGAAGGCTGGTACGCGTTCCAGTAGTGTGACTTTCCCCAAGAAAAGTCTTTGGCTAATTAACTTTATCCATACACGAATTTTGATCTCCATTAAGTCGAGAACTAAAAAGAGGAACACAAATATTTATTTTGCTTAGGAAATTCAGTACAGTGTGATCCATTCTTTACCTACTGTAATATTGTGTTACATAATCCATGTAGCCGAAATTTGAATCAACTATGCTGCCAATTACATTGGCTATGGTTACATTGTATTAAACTGGAACATGTAATGGCTGAGCTGACCCCTCCGCAGGGTAGCAGAAGCTTAATAAACGCACTGGACTTGCAAAAGGATAGATTTTTAAGGAAGCCATTGGAGCTGAACTGAATCCACTTTTGGCAACCCTATCTACGCTGCTGAATACATAATTTTCTAAAGGTCCATTTTTTTTTAATCTGTTCATACATAAAGTAACCAGTGATACTATTCAGAGACCACAATAACAAACCATAAAAAATAAGTAAATTGTGCTTTGATTTTTCAAATACAAAGTTAAACGAAAGGATTCATAATAGAGAAAAGAATAGCTAGCTAAGATAGATTAACTAATACAAAAAAGGGATCATATGGGGAAAACATTTTACTTCCAAAAACAACGGCTTGGAATCTACCGATTCTGAACTGCCTTGAGCAGCAGCCAGGGCCAGCTATAACATTGGAAAACTGAGATTGGTGAGATTAAGAGGCTCCGTCATCTTCTTTCCATTTTAAGCAAACCAGTAGAAGAAAACACCACTGAGAAACTGAATACTGTATTTGTTTGCAATAGCAAAGCAACCTAACAATCCCAGCATAGTATTTAGAGAGGAAAAATCATTGCGAGGAGAAGTAGATGGCCATGTATTTGATGTTCCTTCCATTGATATGGATCATGATGTAAGATAATTTCTTATGAGATTAATTATCTTTATCGGGCCCATGTGAGAATCTTGGTCATAACTAGGATATTGCTAAATATCTATAACCTGGTTTATATAAGGAGTCAGATTCTTAATATATCTCTTCCTTGATGGACGGTCGAGATCTAAAGGTAAAACTAAAACCCTAGGAACTTGGTCCTCTCTCTACCTATAAAAGAAACACAGTACTCATCAATACGGTGTTGAAGGAATTACCACTCATTATGCCTAAGGTCAAGAGAGAGAAACCATGACCTCCACAAGGTATTATCGCTACCCCAAAGATGATCGACGTACGATGGATTAACGCTACCAGGTATTCCGTATAAACTATTCTTGTATATAATTATCGTGTGATTATCATGAAGTTCAACGATCCTTAATCACGTATCTATAAAATTAAAACTTATAGTTGGCATCTAGAGCGAGTGTTTAGAACCCATGATCGTCCGCTGATAATATGTAATAATCGTTTGAACCATTTGTGCTTCTTGTTTGCGGCAATATCAAGCCAATTTTGATAAGCGATATTGATTTTAAATATCATGATGCAAGGTATAAAATGTTAAGGATAGTAGGTGATTAGGTAATTCCTCATCATGTGGAGGATTTTGATTTGTTATCACCAATTAACTGAATGAAGGGGTTTTGGCGTTTTGCGGCTACTTTTGCTTCTCCCGATTAGGTTGAAATCCCAAAATTGAAATATTAAACGTTTGGGCCTGTGTGGTTGTGTCAATGGGTTTCATTTTTGGCCTGGTTAAATTAATAATGTTAGACCGTTAAAAGAAAAGGTCCATAGTTCTTAAGTATGAAATAGTTTTAAGGGCATTATTAGTGAATTAATGATGGAACAACATTATTCTTTTCCTTCCCCGACGAATTATGTTTTGACTTTACTGTTTGATTTATGTTCGTTAACTTTCCCGTTGGCTTTAACTGGGACAAATTGGTTTTGACGGAATCCGATTACGTTTGTTTTGGTTCCATGATATTATAGATTGTATTAAGCTATCAATTAAGCCATAATCAGCACAATTATAAATGATAATAATATCAATGATAATATTAAAAGGATTATAAAATTGTTTTACCTAAAGTGAAACAGCTAATATGCTTCCGCTTTATTGAAAACTAATGTACATATAATCTGAGGCGATTTCTTACCGAATTTTTTATAAAAGCTTAATTCGAATCATGTTTGACACTATTAAATTTGTGTGTACATTATGATATGGTTGTGTGCTTGTGCGTTAGGGTATAGTTTCCTTCAGATTATTGTTTTTCTTTTTTGATTTTATGAGATTATACTTGAAATTATTATGGGACTCTTTAGTTATCACCAGCTGATGCTAGAGTGTTATATCTCAATATAATCATAATGTTATTATAAGCATGAATTTGCAAACCGTAAAGTGTAGGTTTTGCAGTTATGGACATCATGTGATAATGGCATTATTTTATTGATTGGCTATCACCACAGTGATGTCAAATCACTTTTGGCCATGATCACAATTTTTTCAAATGCTTGTAATATTGATTTTCCTAAATATATTAGAACAAAAATTTACCCACAGGAAATTGGAGTTCACATATTTAAGAAAACATTGACTGATATGATTGTTGATCATACATTATGGATATGAACTGATTTGAATCTTGAAGGTGTCTTGTGTCATCATGTTTCACTTTTCTCCCAATGTTGATGATAATTTCAATTGTATCGTATAAAATTATTGTGCTTAAGATTCTTAGGTCATAATTATTTAGTTATCACCACAGTGATACTAGAATTTTTTATCTTAGCAATAATAATAATTTTATTGTAAGCACGAATACGCTAAGCCGTAAAGGCAAGGTTTAGTAGTTATTATGGCATTATTTTTGAGTTGTTTGGCTATCACCACGCTGATGTCAAATAATTTTTCCAAATCATAATCGTTATCATGTCAAGTGCTTATAATATTGTTTTTCTTAAATGTATTAGAACAACAATTACCCACAGGTAATTTGAGTTCACATGTTTAAGATAACATTGAAGTGTACAATATCTGATCATACATTATGGTAATTAAATAATCATCACATGATTTTACGTTATTTCTTAAAAGTGCATAAAAGAAAATTTACATAAATTAACTCATTATCGAAGTTGAGTAACCTATTACGAATTTTTCATATTTTCATGAATATTTTTATTATGTTGTCCAAAACTTATTATCCTCTATGAAATTGAGGTTTTATTTTTGATAAATTTCTCCATATTTCTGAAAATGATATTCATTGACTATTTAACACTTTTCATATTAATTCATCATATATCCGTTATTTATCATGATTTTTAAGCTTGTATCATATTTAAATGAGCGATGTATCAAAGAATTTTTCTTCAATGAAATTTTATTATTGAATTATATTTATAGACTTGCTTCATGCTCGATTTTGGTTTAAGAAAAAGTTCATTATGTTTGGATATTTTTCGATTATAGGGTTTTGATTTTTTTTCACAATTTATGTATGGCATGCTTTTGAATAAATGTTCGTGATTGATGTTTTAGGGTTACTCATTATTGTTTATAAGCGACTAAATTTATGATCAGATCAAGTATGTCCATATCTTTGAGTGGGACTGTGTAATATCACAAGAAAGTTAGTGTGATATTTGCGATTGTACATGTTTGTGGATAGTTTAGTTATCACCACAACTGATGCTATGCTCTTATCTAGTAAGTGTTGTATATTTTGGGTCATCTTAGTTTGATTTAACCATTAGAACAATGCTGCTCACAAGTAGTTTTGGTTCACAAATTTAAACAAGCATTAAAGTTATCTAAATGTTTCATATACATGTGAAATAATAGCCACCCACAGTGACTACAACTCACATTATATTAGGTTGAACATATTTAGAATTATTGGAGTTTGTTAATACATTTTAGGACATGAGTTGCCCACAGTGATTCTAGTTATAGTATTTGACAGACATAATAATGTTAAATTATGAGAATGTAAAATATCCATGTATATTTTTCATGTCTCACATTGTTCCTGATAAGGTTTTACCCACAGGAGAATCTTATCAAGGTATGTAACTATTGTAAGCTTAATTGTCATTTATCTCTATTATAAATTTAAGCTTTTGTTCTTATTAATTGTATATTATGATTATTCTAGACTTTTAATGGTCCATTTTTGGAAGATAAAATTGTTTATCACCTCGATGATTTTTCAAGCATCGCGGTAAATCTATCGACAGCATTATGAATCTCAATCCATGGATGTTTTATCGAACATTCATTATTGAAATTGAGAGGCATTATAGATAAAGTGAAAATCATAAAGTCCACAAAGGTGGTGAATATTGTGAAAGGTATGACAAAACAGATAATATCCTAAATCTTTTGCATAATATCTTCAAAAGTTTGGAATTGTTGATCAATACACAAGGCCAACTTATCCTTGGCATAATAGTGTATATCAAAAGGCTAAATCATACTTTTATGAAAATAGTTAGAATCATGGTGAGCCATGCATAATGGCTATACATTTGTGGATGTTTGTTCTTTCTCAATCGGTAATTTAAATAGATTTCCTAAAGCAGTTTCAAAGACACACTTTGGACTAGAAAGGATGGAAACCTAATTTAAATCACATTTAAGTTATGGTTGTTCAGTTGGAGGTGAGGGCTTACATTCCCAAGAATGAAAATTGGATTTGAAAACTATTACTGGTTCATTGGTTTTCCTAAATAATCCAAATGGTATTCATTAATGTTATAACCGTAGTATGGGACTTATTGAAACCGAAAATATAAATTCGTTAATGATGGCATAATCAGTGGGAGTACGTGGATATATTTGTTTAAGAAATCATGATAATGATCCCTTTATTTAAGATTTCTCTGAATATTGTGAATCTTCTCATTATCGAATGTTAGATAATAAAAGACCACAAATTACTGATCCAATACTCCATAATATAACTAATGCTAATAAAGAAATTTTTGATAACAACATGAACCAAAGATTAAGAAGGTCTCAACAGAGATTGTAAGAAAGTTATTCATGTTGTTTCAAAGGATTTTCTTACAAGAATTTATTACATTTTGATATGGAATGGCAAAGACTCGGTTTTAGGTTCACAAATATTATGTGTAATAATTTTGATTAATGGATTGATGCTATGTGAGCAAAAATCATTGGTTGAAAGTCAAGTCTCGGATATTGTTTAATTGCTAGAAAGACACAAATCAGTTGTATGAAAGTGGGTCTTTCTGACCTAATCTGATTGTAATAGCAATTTTAAACGGTATAAAGCAAGACTTATTTCCAAAGATTTTACTCAAATGACGCATTGATTATAAATAAGTTTTCTCTCGTGTCAAAGAAAGACTTATTCAGAATTATCATAGTATTATTAGTAACTCAAGATGACCTAAGAGTTGCATTAATTAAATGAAATAGCCTTTATTAATGATAAATTTTAGTCTACAATTTTAAAAATCAAAGTATGAAATCTAAGTGCAGCCTCCCATAATGGTGTATGAAATTCAACAAAACTATAAATGTTTCAAGTTTTGGATGAAATTATTACAGTGTTTATGCATATACCTCAAGATCATTGGGAGAAATTCATACTCTTGGTCTTGTATGTTAAGACATACTACCTATGAGTAGTGATCTTGACTTTATGCATATCTCTATATTTTTTTGAAATAAAGGATATCATGAAGCTTACCATGTGATAGTAATATCATATGGATTACTAAAGCTCTCATATAAGGCATATATCGAATATTCAAGGAATTTTTAGATAATAACATATTTAACATATTTTATTTCATGTTGGATGGAAGATATAAATTTAACCTTCATTACGTCTTAATTCTCTATATGAAACTTATAACAAGTTGTTAATATGTTAACTAATTGCCTAAAGAATCGAAGAACAAATTAAGGAAAGCTATCAAGAATTTTGAGATACTATTTTAACTTATGTCTTATAATTAGTTAGCAAACCCAACAAGAGTTGATTGGGTTTTCGTACTTCAATTTTAGGATGTATGGATTCTATAAAGGAAGAATCCATTAATACTAGTCCCACAATTGAGTTTGAATATTTACGATCATGATACTTAGAG
The DNA here is from genome assembly GCA_023531295.1 of Papaver armeniacum. Classification (NCBI taxonomy): domain Eukaryota; kingdom Viridiplantae; phylum Streptophyta; class Magnoliopsida; order Ranunculales; family Papaveraceae; genus Papaver; species Papaver armeniacum. The sequence continues at coordinate 1,049 of JAJJWW010010966.1, read as the reverse complement.
ACTTAAGGTTTGTCTCTACATTGCCGAAATTTATTGTCTTAGCTCAGAAGCATTAAAGCACGATATGACAAAAAGGAACAAAACACATGAACCTTGAGTATATATGCGTGAATTAGGAAATTCAAACACCGCTTGTTCATTTATCGCTTAAGCACAATTGCATTAGGAGATGCACTTAATGAATAATTATCTTTTATGACCTCTTAAGAAAAGATTAAAATCTCGTGTCTGGGGAGTAATTGATTATTGAACTCACTAATTTATGTGCTTACTTTTGGACACTTTTTGAGCTCTTATTAATGTTATTCTGAATTATTTCTGTATCCATGTTTAGTATACACTTATGTGAATGGATGAATGTTAACAGAAATCGTCTTTCACAAAGACATAACTGGACCATTATGATACTCCTCTTAAAGGCCTAGTTGGGTAAGTTGTTTATGTTGTGGTACATGGAAGGGAACATGTTGATAACAAGACAACGTGCAACCGCTATGACTCACATGAGTAGCTTATTTAATCAAGGTATTACGTTAACCACTAATGTATTATGTTTAGCAATTACGCACACCTTATGAATCCTTAATTAACCATTACTAGATAATCACATGGACCAGTGGGAGAATGTAAGATAATTTCTTATGAGATTAATTATCTTTATCGGGCCCATGTGAGAATCTTGGTCATAACTAGGATATTGCTAAATATCTATAACCTGGTTTATATAAGGAGTCGATTCTTAATATATCTCTTCCTTGATGGATCTGCCGAGATCTAAAGGTAAACTAAAACCCTAGGAACTTGGTCCTCTCTCTACCTATAAAAGAAACACAAGACTCATCAATACGGTGTTGAAGGAATTACCACTCATTATGCCTAAGGTCAAGAGAGAAAACCATGACCTCCACAAGGTATTATCGCTACCCCAAAGATGATCGACGTACGATGGATTAACGCTACTGTGTATTCCGTATAAACTATTCTTGTATATAATTATCGTTATGATTATCATGAAGTTCAACGATCCTTAATCACGTATCTATAAAATT
>JAJJWW010010965.1:0-81388 GCA_023531295.1 Papaver armeniacum | reverse complement strand
GAGACTCAACTTGAGCAATAGCACATAAACCTTTGTTATTAACTTTCTCAGCATACAATGTTCTCAGGGAGCTTAAACCTCTTTTGTACTACATAATTCAATTCTCATCCTCCTTCCCTTCTCACCTACAAATCCACAAAACCAACCTATTTTAGATCTATACAAAAAAAACAAAGAAGAGTTGAAGAGTTTATTTTTTATATCAAGAACATTTTGAGTTCTAGTAGATCTAATGATAATCTCAATATGCATAGGTGTAATCCTAACTGCAACACATAGTATCCATCTTCAACTAGTTCTCTTGTCAATACTTCTTGGCTCAGCAAAGAGCACTCCATCAACAACAAACTGGTATAATAATCAAAACAATTGATTTAAACCTCAAGAAGTCAGAAAATAATCACAATCAATCAAAACAATTGATGTAAACCTTTAAAAAAAGAGGTTTTTTTTTTTTTTTTTTTTTAACAAAAGAAGTTTCATTAATAAAACTAGAGATTACAAAAAGTTGTTAACAAAAGCCAGGTATGGACAACATGTCCTAAGCCCAACAATTGGACAACAAGCCCTGTGAGGTTATCAAAAGAAAAAACCAAAAAGGCAGAACATGTTACACTTTTTTGTATGAATACAAGCAATATCAATCAAATCTGTAATAAGTAGTGTCCCGGCCATTCCATTACATTGCATGTTAGAGGGTCTTCTTTGAGTATTTCATTACTTGACCTTTTGAGAGATATACACCCTTTTTAGCAAAAAAGTCTGCTGAAAAATTCACTTCTCTATAAACATGATTAAAGTGAATATGTCTTAGTCTTGATCTGACAAAGTTCCACCTATTCCAGACAAACCAAGGTAACTTGTTCTCATGAAAGCAGCAATTGCAGCAGTGGAATCATAATTGATAAAATTTTCTCCTTGTGGTTTTTCACAGCCCATTCCATAGCACACAAAGTTCCCATAATCTCTGCAATGTAGTTTGTGGATACTACCAAACCTCCACTCTCAGCTGAAATGAAACTTCCTATATAATCTCTGACAATAAAACGATACCTAGAATTCCCAGGGTTTCCTCTAGATGCACCATCACAACATATTAAGAAATTGTCTGAATCAGGAAGGAAGAAAGCACATTCTATAGCCTTAGCAGATTTAACCTTCCTACATCTTATATCAAAAAAAAAATAGGATCGACAAATCATAAGATGTGTTATGCATAAAGCCTTTTAGTCTATTCTCACAATCATGTACCATTCTTGTGATTTTAATATTAGATTTATCACCGTCAAAGCGGGATATTGTCAAAAAACACTCTGTTCCTTGTAAACCAAATATCTACCATTATATTGAAGGCTGCTATGTACCATAATTCCTAGATAACTGAACTTTTATGCTTGCAGAGATTAATAACATCATCAAAAGTTTTTGGGTTTTTGAAAGCAAAGATGCTACCTATCCAGCTCCATAAGATTTGTCCATAATTGCAGTTCCATAAAATATGGTTCATGTTATCTTGATCTTTATGACAAAGAAAACATCTTGAAGCAAGAATCATACCTCTTTTTGTAGTGTTTTCATCAGTATTTCCAGCTCCCCTTGTTATTTTCCAAATATTGCTTGAAGTGGATGGATGTATACATGAATTCCAAATTTTTTTATACCATTTTAGCTTAAGCTATTTTTTCCTAATTACATTTATAGCACTGGACACAGAAAAATATCCATCTTGCGTAGCAGTCCAAACTAGCTTGTCCTTTGTAGAAGTAAGAATAGGAAGATCTTCAGTTGAAAACAAATTAAGCATATCTTCAGGTATATTCCAAGAATTATCTACAATCAGCTGATTAACTTTCATATTGATGTTCTGTTGAATGTAAGCATTGTCAGGAAAACATTTGTTTAGACTTGTATCCATAATCCAAGAGTCATTCCAAACAGAAATATCCTCACCATTCCCAACTAGCCATCTTGTGTTATCTTCAAAGTCTTGAATAATCCATTTAATACCTGGCCAGACTGAAGATTGTTTATACTAAGAAATCCAATGGCCATTTTTATCTTTATATTTAGCTAGGAATTTTTTTGCCAATTCTTCATATGAATTAAGAATTCTCCATAATAATTTCATCAATAAAGCTTATTAAGATCTTCAAATCTTCTTATACCTAAACACCCTTCTTCCAAAGGTGCACAAACCTTTCCCAAGCAATAGTAATGAATTTCTTATCTTCATCATTCCCACTCCATAGAAAATTCCTTAGAATTCTCTCACAAGCCATAATAAGTTTTTTAGGCCACTTATAAATGGACATGTTATAAAGAGGTATACTACTTAGGACAAATTTAATAAGGGTTAATCTGGCTTGGAAATTTAACAGTTTCCCTATCCAAGTAGCCAGTCTCTTTTGCAGCATCTCAACAAATGACCTCAGATGTTCAGTTTTTTATCCTTCCCTGAACCAGGATTACACCCAAATATTTATCGGGAAAACAAAAGTTTCATGTTCATGTAATCTAACTGCTGTGTTTTCCTAGTATCATAAGTCCCATCAATAAAAATCTTACTTTTAGCAAAGACTAATCGTTTGAGTAGAAGCGTTTTGATATTCAATAAGAAGCTGCTTAAGATTCACCAAAGAGTGTTTACATCCATTGCAGAAGATAAAAATATCATCAACAAAGAATAAGTGAGATAGATAGATACCTTTTCTGATAACCATTGGCTGAATTTTCCTCTCCTGAAGAAGTTGAGTCAGTTTTCTACTTAGAGTATCAGCAGCCAAGACATAAAGAATTGGAGATAAGGGGTCACCTTGTTTTACTCCTCTTCCAACCCCAAAATATCCAACGGGACCTCTATTCAGCATAATAGAAATTTTTGTTGTTTTTAGTAATACCATTATCCAGTTGGTGAATTTCTCTGAAAAACCATATTTCTTCAACACTGCCATTAAAAAATCCCAGCTTATTGTGTCATAAGCTTGAGAAACATCTAGCTTTAAGGCCACATTTCCTCCTCTTCTATTTGTATTCATTTCATTAACTAGTTCTGAAGCCAAAAGTACTTGCTCATGTATATTTCTTCCTTTGATGAAAGCACATTGTTGTGGGGAAATAATTTTATGCAAAAGACTGCTCATTCTTATTGTAAGGATCTTTGTAAAAATCTTGAAACAAAAGTTGCTTAAACCAATTGGTCTGAATTGAGAAGCCTTTTTTGCACCTTGAATCTTTGGTAGAAGAACAAGAAAATTTGAATTTAAACCAGAAGGAATGATTTGATTGCTCCAAATAGAAATGGATAGCTTTGACAAGATCTTCTTTAATAATATTCCAAGTTTCTCTATAGAAAATACCAAAAAACCATCCTGGTCCCGTGTGCACCATCCCGATTGAGACTAAAAACAACTTCTTTGATTTCTTTTTGAGTAGGAATCTGTTTAAGCATTTTATTATCCTCTGAATTGATAATGTCAGGAATTGCTGTAAAAATACTGTCACAACTCTGAACTGGTACTGCTGCAAATTTTTCCATGAAATGATTAAGAAGTATATTTTCAATAACCTGTTTATTTGTAAAAATTGTACCATAATCATCTTCAAGCTCAGATATAGTATTTTTTGCTTGTCTGAGCTTAATTTGAGTATGAAAGAATGCAGTATTTGCATCACCAAACTTGATCTAATTGATTCTTTCTTTTTGGCTCAACATGGTATGATAATTTTGAGCCGCCATATCTCTCGATACCTCTTGCGATAACATAACCATTCAAAGTAATTCCATATTAGTTGGATCCGCATCAGAAATAATGTTAGTTTCAGTTACCTTTTCTTCTGCTTGTTTGAGTTTGGTCTTAACATTCCCAAAAATCTCCCAATTCTATTTCTTTAAAATTATCTTCAATCTCTTTAGTTTGTTCATGAAAATGAAGATAGGATTTCCAAAGCTTGTTCATTCCTGTGATTAGGTGATTAATCTCATGAAATCAGGATGTGAAATCCACATCTTCTGAAATCTAAATGGAGAATTTAAAGGTTTGAGAACATCTGCAGTAGTACCAATTAGACAACTGTGATCTGAAATGCCTCTTGAAGTAACATGATATTTCCACCCATTGTATGTATTAAGCCAGTGCTGATTAAAAAAACTTCTATCAAAATTGCAAAGAATTCTTTTTTTTTTCCACATCTTCCATTAGACCAAGAATATTGTAGACCACTCTTGGGAGCTTGAAGAAGTCCACACTGATCAATCCATTCAGTAAAATCATTTAGAGATGTATTTAGTGGACTTCTTCCACTTTTTTTTTCATGTATAGAAGTAATAGTGTTAAAATCACCTATAACCAACCAAGGTTTGTTTAAGTTACTTATATTAATCAGATCAGCCCAATTCTCTCCTATTAACTGTGAGTACATCTGCATGAATACCAGTTACTAAAACCCCTCCAACATCAAGTGTAATACATTGTCTGGAAGAAAAAACAACTGAAGGAGAAGAAATTGAACAATTCCAAAAAAGCCAAATATTTGCTTTCCTACTATCACAAGTGTTGTGAATTATTTTATAATGCATACCAGGAATTTTTATTCTATTCTTTGTATTGAAATGAATTTTAGGCTCTGCAATAAAAACTAAAGAAAGATTTATTTGTTTAACTAAGGAAATCAGTTTATTTTTGGCCTTATCCCTCTCCAGGCCTCTGATATTCCAAAAAATTATTCTCATTGAGAAGGGTTTTGGGGAGAAATCCCCTTAACATACAATTTTTTTTGACTTTCTTTACTAGCTTTTCTAGTAACAGGAGCAGGTTTAACAGGCTTTGCAGGAGGTTTTTTCTTTTCAGTAATGATCTTCTTTGTAATCATTTTAGGACTAACAATATCATTCCTTAAAATAATGACAGGGGAAGCAAGTGTACTGCTATGAATTAAATCTTAAGAACTAACCTCTTTAATTTCACCATCTTCAGAACTTGAGTCACTAGAATCTTCATTGACAATAGGATGATCAATTTGATATGCAGTAATTGTTGCTTGAGACGAGCATTCAGAACATTGAATCTATTTAATTATTGAATCTATTTAATTAATCCACTAGATTCACCAATAATTTTTTGAGACTCCATGCCAGGCAGAGGAGGAAATTCACCATTGTATTCAGCAACACTGTTTTACAGTAGGTGGAATCTTCCAGAAGAGATATTTTGTTGTGAGCTTGCAGAAACACCGTTGACTAAAATTTTGTCACTATTAAGTTAATATAGTGAATCATTTCCACATATATCAAAACCCTTTTGCTGTGTTTGTATCTGTTTTGGCTTCCATTGTTTTTTTGGTTTGGATACAAAACCATCAGCAGAAGGAGCTTGAGCATTTTCCTTTCTTTTAGATCTACACTCAAAAAGAAAATGGCCTAGAGCCTTGCAATGACTACAATATTTGGGTTTATTAGGAATTTGAATAGATTGTTCAAATTTCCCATATTTAGAATTTACCCAAATAGTACTAGGAAGTGATTTAGAAACATCAATTTCAACAAGTACACAAGCATAATAACCCACAACTCTGTTTAGAGTAATTTCATCTACTTTAACTGATCTTCCAAGAATATTACCCATTTGCATTAAGATATTTTCCTTCCAGTATTCAATGCTCAACCCAGGAAAGATTACCCAAACATAAGCGGAAGTAGTTTTTTGAGCTGCTGGATTAAAATTTGGTTCCCAAGCTCTAAGATCTAAGATCTAAAATCTATAATTCTATTTTCCAAAGACCTCTCCAGATGTAAAAAAAAGGTATTTTGTAAAAGGGTCGTATGTTTAGTGCCTAATTAGGGTCTGAGTCGTAGAAGATGCAGTTGATGCGTTAGGGTCGTTGACTGACCATTGACTAGTTTGACCGTGTAAAATATTTACTAAAGTTCCCCTACAAAGTTAGTAAATGACTATATATATATCCTAACTATGTTTAAAAGTTGACTGGGTTTGTTGTGAAATTTTCACAAACATATGCCGTACATTATCTACGTTCGAAAATTTCGATCGAATCATTAAAATTAAAACTTAATAACCCATTGTAGAGTACTCTTTTTCGAAGTAAAAGAACAATATCAATCTCCCCTCTTTGAGTTTTTCCCGGAACATTCTATAAGATTTCTTGACATCGGTTGATTAAAAAAAAGGAGTCTTGACATCCAGGCAATACCAACAACTATAGAGTACTATCGGTAGAGCTATAGATCTATGCTTCTGAAATTAGTTTCGCAGTTTATGCACACTCCAAATTTCAATATTTTTTTAGTTAAACTAGTTCCACTGATCCACGGTACAATAAATAACTTCAGCAGAAGCCGAACTTCATGGATGAGGAGTTCTCATGTGTAATGTGTTTATATATAACATAATAGACATGCACCTATACAACCTAATTAAGATCATTTAGAGAGAAGAAAACATTTATAAGATTTGCGTTGGTTCCTTGGGTCTATGGGTTCTGGTTACGAACTGATAAACAATGAATAGATCATGATTTGGGAGCAAAAAAATCCTAAATATTACTTACTGATATTGATCCAGATAATAGAAGTTGATTTTGATGGGTTGGAGAGCATATACACGTTTAGATAGAAAAGAGTCTTTAGGTGGGGCATAATGAAAAATTCTATTGACAATATTTAAAAAGTCAACATGAGTCAAACAACCGTCAGGGTGTGTGACAAAATTTAGAAAGCCAATCAACGGTTTTCTAACGGTCTTTGGTCAGTCAACGACCCTAACGCATCAACTACATCTTTTACAACCCAGACCCTAATTATGCAATAAAGTTATGACCCTTTTGCAAAATATCTCTTAAAAAAATCAAAGAAAAAAAGAACAGAAACAGGGATTGAATTTACCTTTCGTTCTTTGCTCATCTGTGTCATCACGATGATATGTTGTAAACTGAAACCCTAAGAAAATGAATCTTAGCTTTCTTGAGAGGATGTTGGGGAGTGAAATGGTTTGGTTGTAAGGGAGATGAATGAGATTATTCAAAAAGATTCAGTTCTCATCAACTCACTCACTTATGTTTAGGATTCTAAACAAAGATCCAAATTTCTGGCATATGATTCTATGAAGTAAAAGTCTGATAATACATGATCCAAAAGTATAAAGTATACAAATTGAAAATTAAACAAACATTCATAATCAATATTTAAGAATATTAATTGAAAATTAACCAAATATTAATAATAATCAAACATTCATAAATGATAATTAAGAGTAGTAATTGAAAATTAACAAAACATATTAATAATAATCAAACATCCAGAAATAATAATTAAGAGTACTAATTTGGTCTTCAAGATAAATAACAATTAAGAGTAATGGTCTTCAAGATATACTAGTAACAAAAAAGAGGAGTTTACTTTAAACATAAAACTCAGTCTTCAAGAAAAATAATAATTAAGAGTACTAATTAGGTCTTCAAGATAGTATTAGTAAGAGAGGAGTCTACTTAAAACATAAAACTCAGAAACTCTATCCCCGATCGAACCTATCATCATGCCCTACAAACCTGACAAATCCTTGAACATTTGAGTTCTGATACCTTCTTTCCAAGTATCTGACTGTAACACTTAATTGGTCACCTTCCAGAACCCAATAGTGACCTACAGGTCCCATAAATGCCTTTGAACTGTAATCTACAACGTATGTCTCAAAGAAATTAACAAACCTTTCATTACCAGTGAAGTGATCAGAAATGATCTGCCTAATCTGCAAGACAAGATTCCAGCTGACCTTCCCAAATGCAAGGGTATCCGAATATACGAACCAGATGACTTACTTGCAAAGTTGGTGGACATAAGGAACTTTTTAATTAAACATTTCAGTGCTTAATAATTCGTCATTCCCTAACTACTGTGGGAATACAGTCTTGTCATTAACCGAAGCTCTTCTACATGATTCCCAAACAATTAAAAATCACCGTGTTTCCATCATTACGAAATCTGACGGTGGTTTTTTTCTTATAAAAACAAATGAATAAGATTGAGATGATTAAAAGAGAGTTTTTGTTACACACTAGTTATGGTTAACAAATAATTTTATTTATTAATGAATGTTGTATTTGACCAAGTTGTAGGTTGTATTTAGTCACTGCCCAAATTTATTAATTGAACTTCTCTTGTAAGTGACTACCACTTAATATAACATAACATAACATAACATAATATATTATTATGTTTATGTGTTTAATATAAGATAATGTTTAAACAATTCATATTGGTAAAGGAATATATTATTGTGTAGACTATATAATATGACATAAGATCATGTTTGGTAATTTATTGTAGACTACTTAATATAACATAACATAGCAAAATATATTATTATATTTATGTGTTTAATATAAGCGTACTGCCAATACATTTAATCAGTATATTGGAGGTTCTCTGATAGTCCGTTACCAATCAAATAAGATAGCATTATCATAGCCCTATATGGGCTATTAGAAAAGCTAAAAACAAACAAACTTTGCGAAGTAAGCGAACATAGCCCTATATGGGTTATTAGCGAACTAAAAAAAGAAAAAGAAAAAGCTAACATTATCATATTATTATGTTATTCAATTTTCATCTTATATTTTATTATAAGATCATGAGTCATGATCTTATGGCAGTTAGAGGCATCCTAGAAGTCTTACGTTAGTAGTTAGTTATGAGTCCTAATAAATTAGTTGATAGTTATTTGGATAGGAGACCCTGCTGGTATAGTCATGTTATAGCCTGCTTGGATGTGCATTCAGAAGTTACTTTTCGACTACTATAAGTCAAAAAGAAAAAAGTCAGCTTGGGTATCGAATTTCAAAAACGACTTCTAAAAGTAAAAAAGTTAACTTTTTGTGAAGCAAAATAATTTTACTTCTGACTTCTGCTTCTCCACTTCTACTTCTGATGTCCAAACGTGCTTCATATGTAACATCTTGTTGACCATTCAAATCTGCACGATATACCTTTCTATAAGAATCTGCAACAATATAAAACATAGACCTTATATTCCATCACTATAGCATGTGTAAGTAGCAACTACACATCCAATTAGCATGTGTAACTAGTAGTTTCACATCCACTTAGCATGTGTAATCAGAGGTTACACATGTTGTGTTCCTTCAGTGTAATCAGAAGTTACTAATTGGAAGTTACACATCCAAGTAGTATGTGCAATCAAAATATAAGTCTTGCGATGAGAAGATACACGCTGATTTTTTGTTCCTTAAGCTTAAGCATGATAAATGCTTAATTCTTACATATTTACTACTCAAATTTACATTTATTTAGTTATTTATTTTGTACATATTTAATTGGTTTTGGTTTAGTTTGGGGTTTTTAGAAGAAAAAAAGCTTGATGGACTGAATGGGGAATTCTGCTAGTAAAATTGAGGAATAAAGTGATTTAATGGTCTAGGACCAAAATGAAACATAAAGATATATTGGGCCAATTATTTGGATATGGGAGAGCGGTAAGCATGCCACGACGTGTGTAAAAGTGTGTCACGGCGTGTGTAGAAGTGTGGACCATTATAAGATATTAATTATGATAAAAGATATTTGAATATATTTTGTTTATTGAAAAAATAAGCAAAATAAAGAAGGAGATAAAGGATAATATATTTTCCAAATAAAGAAAATGGTGACTTCATGATGATATATTATTCGACACGTGACGCATTCTTATTTGAGGATTTTGTGTTGTCCTGACACAGTCGCATTCTCATAGGGGCAATGATGTGGTAATGGATATGAAAAAGGAAAGTGGGTTCCTTTGAAATACTGGTTGAAGCAGATGGAAAAGGGGGGAGACAGGCCAAGAGCCAACAATAGTTTTTAGGATTTATTTTTCTTTTCGTCTTTTTAATTCTTTTGTAATGGAAAGCTAGCTCTCTCTACCGGGATAAAGAGGAAGCCAATAAATCATGTAAGGAATTTATGTAGTTTTTAATAAATATTCTTTCGAGCTTAATTGTTTAATAATTTCTCTTCATATCTAGCTTTGCTCTTTCAACCATATTTAATAGTCTTCGGCTATTGATCTTTAATAAGCGAAGGAGATTATATCATTTTGGTACAACAAAACCTGTAGTTTATTTTACTTGTAATATTTTCCGAGACATGAGATTAGGTTCAAAACTGTCTTGAGTTATAAAACGAATATTTATTAGAGATTGATTGAGTAGTTTGCATAACTCAATTGGTGGAATCCGAAAACCTTGGTTCTCTTTAATTTGGTTTTTTATTAATTTTATTATTTTAATATTTTTCTCAATCCAATTCTTTTTATTTCTAGCATAATTTTATTAGAACTTAAGAGCAACAATAATTTAGTCTCCGTGGACAACCCGTATTTACACACTATCCAATAGATAGCCGTGCACTTGCGGTACACAATTTAAATCCCATCAGAGCACTATACAATATTGAAAGAGAAATTGCAAGATGCATTTCAATTCCCATACAAAAAATCAAATGTGGTTGTCTAGAAAAAAAAATCCATATTCGTCTACTCACGTGAACAAATAGGTTATACCAATAGGAAAATGAATCTCTACCAGAGTAGCATGCATTCTTTACCACCAAACATTTTCTCAGGTAATAATAGCATCCACTTGACAACTCATCAAACATTAAAATACTTGGAAACTCCAAGTATACCATCGAAGGTATAGCCTTTACCGCTACAGACTCCTAGATGTATGGACAAAATAACCGAAAATTCTACAATGGCAGCAACAATACCTTACTAGGTTAATATGGAAATCATATGGCTCATGACCTAATGGTGTCACCACACCCATTCATGTCACAATTACTCGCATTATGTATGAGATAACTCTAGTTTTTCCTGGTTATTCATAGTAATGCAATCAATACAATGACTATAAAACTAATCAATGGAATAATAATTGTTCAAAGATATACCACATTTATTTTCGTGCGATTTAGATCAGTAACCGCAGTATCATACTACTGATAATTGTTAAAGCACTTAGATAGAAATACGAGAATAGATGTGTAATCAGCAGTTACATATGCATATAACTTTTGTATTCGGAAGTTGCACATGCATATGACATGTGTAATCGGAAGTTACACATGCATATTGCATAACAAAGAAAAACACTACAACATTTTACCAACTGGAAAACAAAACTCTGATTCTACACGTTGGAATACACAACCCTAATAATGATAAATAGATTCTCTACAACCTTACACATAAGCTTTAGCAAGGATATCCACTTCCATCGTTGCATCAACAAGAGAACTAAAACCTATTAATACCATACTCCAAATGTCGTAAAATGAATCATAAATGCCATAAGATTACCTTTAATATAGCCATTCAATTCTCATGTATTGTTTAACTTGTCTTAATTGCTGAAACAAGGTTTGGAGTAAAGCTTTGTTACCTATTTGGCTACTCATGTTTCAAGATCTGTGATTTCAGAAGAAAACAACATTGATTTCAAGCATTGGAAAAAGATGTAAAGTTAGAAGGATAACATAATTCGCAGTCAGTATATTTCACAAAATGAAAATATGCAGAACGAAAAGTATTTCTTTACTTTCTTTGAAGCACGTCACGATGGAATATATTTGTACATCCATAAAATACAATCAACATAAGAAGATGAATCAAAAAACAACAACACCATCACAATAACAAACAATTGACTATCAAAAACCATAAAATCAAAGCTAAAAATCCATGAACATGCATGTTTATCAAATTAAACACACCAATTCAGATTTCTTCAAACTAGTTCAAATTAGCTACACAAAACATAAATTTAAATTGAGTCAAATAATCAAAACATAGAAATAAACAAACAATAAAATTCAAAAATTATAATAAAAAACGAGACTAAAAACATCAACAACAAAACTATGAGTATAATTCAATAATTTTCATAGATTTAAAATCGGTAATAGATTAAAGTATGTTGATTGTGAATCTCGAATCAACTTTAAAATCAAAACGAGAAATGAAGACTTATGACTGTTTTCATCAAAAAAGATCTTGAATTTCGTCATTTTTTTTAAATTAATAGTTGTAATTGAACTAAAATGATAGAAACAAATGAAACGAACTTCTAAATCTTCAAATTAATTTCTTCGATATTCATTATCATTAACTTTTCCACATTGATTTTGAGTTAATATTCGATAATAGGTATCGTTGATGATGAACTTAGGTCTCAAAGTTGAATTGACTTGTATTTGTTGATGAATATCCATCTTTAACTGGTGAAGATGGTTTTATTTTCCTTTCTTCCTCGAATCTTAACTATTCTTTAATAACAGATGCTCTAATCAAGTTACGTCAATTCGATTCAGATTTGAAGAAGGAAAATTAACTCGATCTAGGTTTTGAGAATGGAGTGTATCTTTTTATGTTGCTCCAAATTAGGTTTTCAAAAAGGGTAAATCAATTGATAGATCTATAAATTAATTGAAAGATGGAGAAGAAATTAAAAACCTAAAAAAGTCGCCGATCTCTGAGATTCATCTGGAAACAAAAACTAAATGAATGATTTTTTTCTTCTTCTAAAATAAAAAGGAGGGAAAGTTTGGTATTTAAAAATATTAATGACATCAACGATTAGGAAAAATTCAAAATCTAGCCCCAAAATTAAACGTTTTGGATCTAGGAATAACAAAATCTGAAAGTACTATAGAGTTGAGAATGAAGGATCCATTTTGTGGGGTTTCTTAATATATGACCCATATAGTATAGGGTTTAGAATAGGTTTCACTGATGGAATTGGTTTGAGTGTCCGAGGCAAAAAATCGAAGCTGCCTGCCTAGGAAACTAGGAGTAGGAGGTTAAGAGTGATTGTACTGTTAGGGCAGAGGGCGGAGAAAAGACAACTAGAGGTTTATCCCCGTTTAAATGAGCAAATCTCTAGATTTCTCATTTTTATTTTTATCTAGGCCATCAAAGATGCAATCATAAGGTTTTTTTCCTCAAATGCTTATGGATGGAGTCCGGTTCCGACATCAAAATGAGTAAAGCTAAATTCGTAACGGAAATGGCGATACGGAAGTAGGTCAAGATTTACAAGACGTATGACCGACCGAGACTCACACCCCTTATCCGAAATCATGACAAATAGTCTGCTACAGATGATCTGACGTTGCGTCTCTGCCATTATCAGCATTTGATACACCCCATCTTTCCCATCTTCTACTTTTGCCCCTGCAAAGTGCAACCTTCAATAATTTCTTGCCTCTTATCTCTTTTTTCATCCCCTGTTGTTTTCCTCACCCGCCCTTCCCACCATCTCTTTCTTTTCAAACCTTTCTTCTTCACCCCTTTGAAACCCTAAATTTGTGTTGTATCGATATTTATCGAGTCTGGTTTCTTTGCAATTACATCTATTGAGTTATGTTTTCTTCAATAACGTGTGTGATGAATTTTTTGGTTAATTTTTTGTCGAATTAAGTTGTGATAGTGATTATGCAGTGAATGATTGAGTTGGGATGTCGAATAAAAACCAAAATTCACAGTCAGCACCAACCGTTTGGTTTGGATTTAGTAACAAAGTTATGATTTCTATTTAGATCATACAACTACCCATACCGCTTATCTTTGGAACTTCGTAAGTGCGACATAGACATGATATTTGTAACTCGTTACTTGATTGTGTAGTGAACATAATTTTATGCCTAAAAACTATGTTTCATTACATGATTTTAAGGAAGTAGACGTACGAACTTGTTTCTTAGTTGAAAAGAAATCAGAAAAAATTAAGGTCCAGTTTTCATTGAATATCTAATATTGGACCGATCCTAACCTATATAGGGAATTAAGGTATAACCGATCCCTACCTATATTGGGAATCAAGATAGAATCGATCCTAATTTTGTGTTGGGAGTCAAGGTAGAACCGGTCCCAATAGGCGAAACCGCTTTTCATAGTCACGTACACTTTAAGGTTTGTGTGGTTTGGAAATTGGGTTTACAAAATAGGATAGTTCAATATGTCGACGTAATGAGTAATTTGAACATGTGATGAAATCTTATTTATTAATTGTTCAAAGATATTCCTTGATACTCAAGGTGAGATCCCAAACCGAAATATTCGAGAATCTTTTGAGATTTTCGAATGCATGTTTTTGTTTTACCAGCAAGCAAATCATATCTCTAGAAAGATA
This sequence comes from Papaver armeniacum, assembly GCA_023531295.1. NCBI lineage: Eukaryota > Viridiplantae > Streptophyta > Magnoliopsida > Ranunculales > Papaveraceae > Papaver > Papaver armeniacum. The sequence goes on along the minus strand of JAJJWW010010965.1, from coordinate 67,189 downwards.
TGTTAGTTAAATGCTAGCTAATATTGAGTTGTCCAAGAGGGATTTCGATTATACGATTTACTTGGTATTGGTTGGAATTAGACAAAACCGAATTTAGGTGCTTTATTGCATATCTTGAGAATATTTTCGGTTATGAATATTTCTTGGTGTCCAAACTACCTTGGTTTATAAATAGTGAAGTTTGTTCTTCTTACAAATTTATCCTTAAGCAAGCACTTGGTTTCGTAGTCACTGTTGCAGCCGACTAATAGTATTACTCGTGATACTATCTTGGAGAGGAGAGTAACCTAATTGGGCGAAATCTCTTACATCCGCTAGTTTAAAGACTTCTTTGGGATCAAGAAACGTTTACTAGTACCGTTGGTGGGAAACTAGAATCTGCATTGTTATTTTAGTTTTCGATTATTGATTTGATTGAATAATGGTTGTTCACTCTTGACTGGACCTAGTTTGATTATTCTTGAGAGTCTTCTCTTCGGACATAAGGTCACTCAAACTATATCAAGATATTAGCGGCAGTTCAGATATGATATTTAGATCTGACGTTGACTTGTGATCATCCATTGTTAATAGAAACCGTTCTGTGCATCGATCATAAGTTGGAATCAAGTTTGTTATTGTGCAGGTACAAAAAACTATTAAAGATTTGAAGACAAGAAGATTTTCGTATTGGTTTTTACGTATCTTTGTGATTTGCTGATGTACAAACTTGATTGGATGGGATCCAAGTAGATTGGTTTATCTTTTGATAGACTTGTTATTGCTAGTCGTATTTAGATCGACAAGTTATCATTTGGTGGTACTCTTCAATATCCGAATGTCTGTAACTCTTGTTTGACTTGATCTCTTAACTTGTTAATCCAGATCTTGGAATATCTAACCCGACAAAGGAGTTTAATTGATTTTAAACATAATAGCCTTTGCCACGCTCAACATATATATCTCTGATTAACTTCTTGAGATAAGAAGAGTTGTCTCTATATTAAGATTCACATCGTTGGCAGATTGGTTGTAGGCGCGGGGATTACGAGGAAACTAGGTAACTATGGGTAGTTTACTTGGTCTCAACTATCTGAAGTTGGTAGTGGTATTTGTATAGCGGCTTAATTATGAGAGTATTCAAAAGCGGGTAGGTACCGAGGTTTTTCTGCATTTGTGATTTCCTCGTTAAAAAAATCTTGTTGTGTCTTTACTTTTACTTTCCTCTATTATAATTATTGTTTTAGTTATAATTAAAAGTAAATACATTATACGTTAATCCCAAGCACTTGGGTTGGTCCCTATATATGGTTAGGTTTGGTTTCGAACTAGTAATTATATACCAATTGTATATCTTGTGGTTGCTATCTTCTTGAGCGATCTCTGGTTATAATTGATCACACAAGGTATTAGACTTATAAGTTGATATCGAAAAGATTGTAGTGTACTTGGTAACCTCGTCATATTAATTTGTATCAGAGCAGGCAAACACGAAAAGATCTAACAATCTGTGTTTGGTACGATCCAACCTAGAAGACTTGAATCCAAAAGATGGTCAATGAAGAACCAAATGATTCAATTAACGTATCACAAGATGTCAATAGTTTTAAATTAATATTTAATAAAGATATCCCATCTAAATCAATATCCGGAAACCATCATGTACAAAATACTCCTCATGTCAAGAATTTTTGTGGAGTAGTAATTTATTTTCGTATGCACTAATGTAGTTTTGGTAGACAGCGCGTGATTCGAACCCCTAATATATAATTTGGGAGTTCGACTCATGGCTAACTGGGCTCCTTGTTGGTTAACAGATCTCATTCTCTCCGACCTAAGATGGGAGAGTTATCGATGGTCCGTAAATATTTGGCAGCGCAAACAGTACTGATATACCCCTCCTTCAGTTAGATTCCAGATACCACCGTATATTTTTACACTTCCGCTCAGTCTTTTAACATTCTAGGGTTTCTGAAAGAACGCGCAATTGGGGGATAAAAAAAGTAATTGGGGGATACAAGAAAAGGACAAAAAAAAAGTCCAAATATCAATTCGGGGTCACCCTTATCTAAGTATTTTTTTAAATCCTAATCTACCCCTCACTAATCGAGGTTTAGTGGTTAATAATAATTAGTAAAAATCTTAAGTATTTGTTAAATGATTAGTGTGTATTTGTATTTGGGTGAATGAGATGAGAGTAGAAAGATGGAAAAAAAAATTTGAGAGGGAACTTTTTTGGTGGAAGTGGAGGATGATTGTGAAGAGAGAATTGTTGCTAAGAGGTTGAAAATTTGATTTTTTTTCTTTGAATCCACCATTGTTGCGGTGACTGAAAAAGCTTGGTGCCGGCATGGTATTCAACCAAAAAACCATGCCGGCATGTTCTGGAAATTTTTATAAATTGCCACTATCCGGGGGGTCCGGGGGGTTCTGGTAATTTGTTATCTTGAGATTCCATTTTTTTTTTATATTTGTAATTTTTATTTTGATTTTTCTGAATTACTGTGTTTGTTTATCAGCATAAAGGTGGCAGGGTTTAGAAGTTGTTCACATGTTTGAGCATAAATGAAGTTGTTTACTAGTCTTGAATCACAACTCTCACTTGTTGAATTTGAAATAATGAAAATACATCTTTATTAGTTTTCAAAATCAACAAAATCTCAAATCCATGAGTTTCTCCAACGTACCTGGATGAACATGTTTGAAATTATTTTCATGCAGCACCGGGTCAATTTAGGTTTGGCAGTAGCATATTTATTATCTTATTACAAATTACATCGTCAACCAAAAAATAAAGCTGTATGAAAGATGAAATGGTCTTTGTCCATAAGACTGATAGACGATGCTTCAAAATAAAAGAAGAAGAAAAGGGTGATAGACGAGTGCTCTTTATAACCATAAAGATATCACTCATCTACAATCAACTGCCTGCTTCATTTTTCCATTATGGTTCCTTCTGTTTTGATTGGTTGTGTTGGACTAGTAAACTGTTGGTTAATTCTATATCCATGTGCAGATTACACGTCTATTCTTATATATTGAGGAGAATCATGGGCCTCGGCTGGCGTTCCAGTTTCTGAGCAATGTGAGTCGGGTGATTTGCACTTTTTCTTACAAGTCTAATCATTCTGGTTTTGGAATTTAGCATAGTGGATCAGCAGGACATTTGATCTAAAGCTCTATTGTGTTTTGTAACTCTGTACATCTTTTTGCAGGTAAATAAATTGCGAAGCGAGGAAGATCTCACTGAAGAAACACTTGAGTCTAATTCCGGCACAGTTATGTGATTTTCGAGCATGCCGGACCTACTTCCGGCATGGTTTTTGCTTAAATTTCTATGCCGGAACATGATGAAAAGTATCCAGGAAACTTCAATTTTTTTTCACTTGACTACCGGCATTGATAGATTTCTATCGAGCATGCAAACAAATTGTTCAAGCACCATTTTCCCAAACTAATACTCTTCGGCGTGGTTCTTCACCAATTCCGGCATGGTCTTCATCACTTCCCGATGTAAAAAAATATTCCGTTTTGAGTTTTTCTGGTTTTAATCCCTCTGGCAGTCCACTTCGGCACAAGTAGTTAATTCTCGAGCATGCCGCACATAGGTTTCCACTCACAGAGCATAGTATGTTGCTTAAATTTCTTTCTGAAACTAGCTCCACGGAGTAATTCTCAAAACTTCCTCAAATTTCACAAAAAAATGGTGAAAATTTAGACATTTCTCTGGATAAACTTCCAATCAAACGATTGGATGCAATTGAAGAAAATGGCCTCGAAAGATTTGCACCGTATGATCTTCCTCTCCCCCTTCATCTTTTTTTCTCCAATTTTTTCTGAATTTTAATTGTTTGTTTGTGTTTAGTAAATTGTGATTTTTTGTTTTTGTTTTTGTTTGTTGGATTGATCAGTGATGTAGGTTATGATCAGAAGAAACTTGATTTAATTAGGCGAATTGATTTCGCTTGGGCAGTAGAGAAAGATACTAAGATGAAGCAGAAAACTGCAAAGGAAGCCAATGCACCATGGCCTTGGCAGAGTATGGTTGAGAATTTACAGTTAGGTCATCAAGAACTCTCTGTTATTATCGATATGATTAACACGGTGAGTCGTTTTTGTTGTTCATATGAATTGTAGTGTTAAAATTTGGAACCTAGGGCTAGGAATTGATTGATCCCAGTTACTGTTGGACTAGATATGGGGTGATGGCATTAAAGATCCATTTAACATAGCTTGGTAAACATTTCGCTTTCATTGGTACAACATACAAATGATTTTTAGGGTTGACATGGGTAGTTCTGAATTGTTAGAATATCTAAAAAGGTTAAGATCAATGTTATTCAATTAGACGAGGAAAGTGGGTTTTCTTTTTTAAGTAAGTTTAGTGCCATTCAACTAGGCGAGGAAACTGAGGTATTCGAGATTGAAATTTGGGTCAATCCCATGTAGTGAAGATAGGTTAAGTGTGCTGGACACTGGTATGAGGGCGTCTAATACTGACACGAGGTTTAGGATCCAAGACATGGATCTGTGTGGGTGATTGCTTGTCTTGTAATTATGTGTTTTTTTTTTCTTGCTTATGATTGTTCTGTTAGATCTAAACTTGTTCAAATATATGCAAGACATTAACTTAGGACAGTATATCATGTTTAAGCACAAATTGTATGCAAGTGTTACACACCAGATATAGAAACGACTTTTTAAATATTCTTAATTTGAGTAACTCATTTCTCTTAGGGTTTCTAGTTTTTGTTGATTGATAAGAATACACCTTGATTTAAGTTGTACAACATGTCAGGTTTAGATCTGTACTTTTGTTATATATATATTGCTGGATCATTTATATACCCAAATTGATCTTGACCTCGTAGATGCACTACAATACATTTTAGAACTTTGCTTAAATCAGTCATCTGTTGTAGCTCCTTAGTGATATATCTGACACGCATATTTTGAAGAATTATAGGTTGCAATAGAATTGGAAGGTGAAGCGACAGCGTTTGACAGTCTCAGCTCCCAGCAATGAGGGCTTCACCATTGACCTATTTGACAACTTGTCTGATTCGATGAGCTTATTTCGCCCTGTTACGCCTACCGTTAGTGTTGATCATGACTCTGCTGGCATGGTGGCTGTAAATTTACCTCCAAAGTCATGCCACTTCATGCATTTTGGATTTCTTGGTGTCAATTCAGGTAGTACAACAAAGGATTCCAGTAAAAACGACATATCTTCCTCAGATGCCAAGCGTGAAGCTGTAAAAGAAGATGTCGATGAATGTGTCAAAGAAACACATCTAGTACTTCGTAACGTTCATCGGGCAATCTTTGATGAACAGGTTCGTACAGCTGTCCTTCCATTCAGGATATTCATACAATATTGTTACAAATTTGTATTGGCACATCAAAATGATTTAAAGATTTAAAGGCTGAGCTGTAGTCAGGATGGTATGCAATTAACTCAAAATATATTAATGTGGAGACTAAAAAAAAAAAGAATCAGGTGTTCTGGGTTTTCACAACTATATTTTAAACGTATTTTTCCATGGGGTTTGTACTTTTAGAGGTGTGTGATGTTATGTATCTATTTCATGTGAGATGATGTATTGTGTGTAAATATGAGTGTCGGAGTATCCTTGCTCTTCATTTTTTTTTTAACTTCTCCATTTTACTTTTTCATAGTTGGATTTTCTGATTTCAGGTGTTTGATTTGGTGAATCGTGAAGGATTTACTCCATCTTGAGGTTTTAATGTCACTGGGATAGAAAACTATCTTGAACTTGGCATTGGCCAAGGAGCTTCTGTATATTTATCGTTTTTGCCCTCTGGTTAAGATGCAGATCAAACAGATAACTTGGCAGACACACAAAATTTGGAAACTGCAATAGTAACTTCAGAGACAACTGACAGCATGAAGCTGGTAGAAGACGGCAAGCTCCCTTAAAATTTTGTCGAGGTTCCCTAGTCCAACTAGTTGTGAAATTTATCTACAGCAAATTTTCCATGAACATAAGTTTGTACGAGAAAAGGATAAACGCCCTTATGATAGCAAGGCTCGAGTTCCTGTTCAACCTGCCGGGAGGATCTGATCTTCTAGGTCGTTTCTGTATGACATTAGCTCATAGAATCTTTTCGAACAAAGTTCTGGAAGAGCTGGAAAATCTGGTACTAATTGAATCTCAGTTGTAAAACCCCCTACTGAATACGGAGGTTGTTGATTAGCCTTTACTAATTGTTCTTCTGTTCTTGCAGGCTACAAGGGTCCCATATCTGCATTTGTTATCTCATCCTACATGGAGTTCTCGTACATCTTCATGGTCACTAACTATGAAGGTTCCTCGGTCCATCATTCGTGCTGGTCGTCAAACTAGACCATCAGATATCCCTAGTAGAAAGGATGGAGTTAGGATAGAGTTTCGAACAAAAGTGGTGGTAAATGATGACTGCATAAAAGTAGAAGAAGAGGGTGCACCAAATGTTGTTGGCTTATTCAACAGTAGTACTGAGAAAACCTGCTCCATGAACAGTTACGAATGTGACTTGGCAAATCTTCCCGTAATCCTTCTTGAACAGGTATGACTCCTATTTATCGTAGGCAGTAAACTGAAGATGAGAAAGCATAGTATCTTTTTTCTTGTTTCAACTATGTATTATATACTCTCCTTTACCCATTTCTCATACTTTGATCTAGGATGCTTACCTCTAGTTAGTAAATAAGATGTTACACACTCATGTTACCATAGCTAGTATTCAAGAGGAGCCACTATACAGATTCCAAGCCCAAATATCGTTTCACTCAACAAAACCTATACTTTTGCCGTGCTGTTATAGACCTATACAAATGTTTTATGCTTCACATGGCTGCAGCAATCTCTTCCCCCAAACGTTCGGATGTGCATAACTAGATTGTGATGATGTGTCCTAATTTCTTTTATTTGTTGGTCAGTATTTTGGTGAAGAATGGTGTTTTACCTCTGTCAATTCCAAGACATGATCTAAATGTAATCTAGAACTTCTGTTTTCCATCTCAGTAACAAACCTCTTTTTTCAGGTTGCCAGTCAGGTAGTTCGTTGGCTCCATGAAGAAGCTCTCGTGGTGGGTATAAATGCAAGTCGAGACTTTTTATGCTTGTCTTTTGAGCTAGACCAGGGAGATAAATTGTGCTTACTGGCACACGTAGACCCTAAAGATACATTGGGATGCATTTCACGGTGGTTGCTAATGGCCGATGGGTTAATGGAAGAAGGCAAACGTCATTCAGAAATAGCTAGTGGTGGATCAGAAAACATGAAATTCTTGGGTTATTCGTCTCTGTAAGCTTTGTATTCCATTATGATGGACTTTTGGTCAGTTGTACAATTTTTTACAAATTATAATAAATGGCATTGTTTTTATTTCCATTTATTTCTCTTCAGTTTTCTGTTACTTCTTTAGTTGTCAGATTAAGTGAGAACTGAGATTTGGGCAGATGTTTGAGAGAAGCCCACCAAATAGTCTTTCTAATCGTATAGCAATACAACATTTCAAGTAGTGACGTACACACAATCCTGAACAATTTGCTATACATGTAAAGAAGTTGAGTTGACAGTGTGTCATTGCAGTATTAGTGTGAATGATAATGAAACTATAGCTTCACAATCAAATTCACCATGAATTGTATGTTAATGCAATCGTTGGTAGAAGTGGGCTTGAACATCTAAGTTTGTACCCATTTATTGTTTTGCAATCTCAGTTCATTTTCTGCTTCAATATTGGGAGTAGACCTTGCGTGACCATTAGCTTGCCGAGTTAAAAGCTTGTTTTCTTATTTCTGCGGAGAATGGCAGAAATATGGAAGAAAAACAATGCCACCTGATGCATCTTGAAACAGGATTGCACTCACATTTCCTAGGTTCATCACACAATGGGAGCTACCATTTTATTATGCCAAAAAATTGCTAGCACACTCTAGTCTTGCTCCTCATACACGCCTGTCTTAGTTTTAATCTTCGGATGGATTAATGAACCCGTTTTAAACAAAATTGATGGCACAAGGTCATCTAATTCTATGCTTAGCTTTAGCTTTAAAAATCCAATCAATTCTCAACAGACCTCTCAACATCCAAAAGCTTCAAAAAATCACTTCCACCCAACACTTCGAGAATCAACTTAGTTTCATTACCGTAAAGTAGCTCTGATCATAATCTTCCACCGAACTATGAAAACACTGATGTTTTCTTCCTTACACAATCATGATCAATCCCCTTGATTCATTACATTCTCTGAAACCCCATTTCAAGAAAATCATTGGTTATCATAGATTTCTGCATGGCACCACTAAATTTCTTGAATTCTGTTTGGAGACTTATATTTAGTTAAGCTTTCTTTATCCTTCTTGCAGAAAATTCCTGTAGATTTCGTGCCAATCTCCCCCCTTTAATAAGCGCAAGCAAATCAAAAAATTCCCAAGAGTTTAGTGACAGTATCCGTTGGATTCACTTTCAATAAAATATCGACCGTTAGATAATGGAACATTCGTTGACAGATTCCCGTCACAGCTGAAAATTCCGTGTGGTTTTTACTCGACGAAAATACCCCTTCCCATAATAATCTTCTTCCCAAGTTCTCCTTCGATAGCTTCTTTCATATACGATTTTCCCAGTACGAATTTTCTGATGTTCCTTTTCCGAAACCAATCTTCCATCGGCGATAAATCGAATGCAAGATCTCCTCGGTTTTCAATGCAATTACTTTGATAGTAGGTATGTGATTCCGATATCATCATTCATCATCATTCAGTAGTGTAATTTGTAATTCTAGGGTTTATAAATTTTGGGGGTTTTGCATCGTTTTTGATTTTTTGTTTTTATGGAAGAATTTATTCAGTAGTGTAATTTGGAATTCCGAGGTTTGTAAATTTTAGGTTTTTGCATGATTTGTGTTGTTATAGAAGAATTCTGAAATCATGCTGTATTGTAATTTGGAATTCAAGGGTTTGTAATTTTTAGGGGTTTGGCAAATATCATCGCATAATTCTGAGTGTATCCCAATTTCGACTTCAAAGCTATATCTCAAATCACTCACAATCTTAATTTCAATTACAACTCTTTCACTTGTTTGTGCAAATTCCCAAAAACACTATTGTTTAACTTCAATTAATTTATAGACAGAGAGATAGATGGATGAGGTACGTCGAAGCCCAAGACTTATTGAGCTGCAAGATAGGCAAAAACAACTGTGGCCTCCTCAATACAAATCAAAACAAGAGAAAATGACCGAACAACAAAAACAGGCTTTCAATGAAAGACGACGTCTTACTAATCAAAATCGGAAGACAAGAATTGATAAAGCCAGTACGAGCTGTAAGTTTATTATTGACAAGATTGTTCTTGATTCAATAATGCTCATCACATAACCATAAACAAGGATTCTACAACATAAGCTTATTAAAGATAGGTTTTTACATGTGCAACAAGTGTTCAAGTGTCTAACTCAGCTGGAGGATTCATTCCTCGCCGAAGCCCGAGATTTATTGGACGCGAAAACACAGCCGAAACAAATGCTCAAGGTAATGCTGCAGTTTTCAAATTTAGTTGCCGAACTTAGTTGGCTAAAAACGTCATCACATAAACATAAGCTTATTATATGTCGCTTCTTTACATGTGCAGAAAGTGTACGATTGTCTAACTCAGCAGGAGGATTCCTTCCTCGCCGAATCCCAAGATTTATTGGATGCGAAAACACAGCAGAATCATTGGATCAAGGTAATGTTGTAGTTAGCAAATTTAGTTGCATAACTTAGTTGACTGAAAACCTCCTGCACTGGATTGGTCAGTGGATTAATCTACTAAAGGTGTGTGAAACATAGGCAACCTGTAGTCCTCTAAGAAAACAGGATAAGTAAAAAAGTGTCTTAGTTTGGTCGATCCATCTAATATCTTTATGTAGACTAGCAAAATCACACGTTTGATGCACTCTTTGTTTAAGTCGATGATTTGTCATCCAAAGCGATGCATAGAGTGTTGATACATGAAAAATAATACCCCTTAACAAGTTGGAGATGCCCCTAAGAATAGAAGTGAACTTGGGTTGAGATGTAGGACTTGGGGACTAAACCCAAGCCAAAATAGAAGATACCCATGAAAGATGGGAGGATAAAGGAGGAATTAATGAAGAAGGAAGGGAACGTCCATTCATGGTCAACCATGTCAGCGCTTTTCTCGAAAAATTCTATTGACAAAAAGGAAAGTCACAACCATAGACTGAGCAAGTCAATCGTAGCATAGGCGAGGAGATAGAAAAATACATCGCTAGATTAGCCTTCTCACTCTCGATTGCCATGAAGATGTTAAAGAAGAAGCGTTATTGGAAATTTGCGCCCGGGGGATGACTCCATCTTTCAAAAGAATCACAGTAAACTTTCGCTTCCCCACATTTGTAGAAGCGGAGGAGCGGCCTCAAGGATCGCCGATTGTATTGAAGAACCAAGCTCGGATTATGTTTGGCGAAACTCGGTTAACACTGTATCGACCATGCCAAGAAATACTCGTGCAAATAATAATCGCGAGGGTTGGGGAACACAAGCGCTCCGCCACCTCTCGCCTTGCAGCAAGGAATAAATTGTCGGATTATTAGAACAATGGGTAGCAAACAAGGAAACCCAATTACCCCAGACAAAAGTGGATCCTAGCAATCTTGACAAAAATGATGCGCGCTATTGTCACTTTCATCGAAGAATACAACACCCTACAATCGACTGCTTCAACCTGCGAAGGATGTTTCAGAAGAAGCTGGAATTATGAGAGATTGAAATGAACAAAGCGGAAGATGTCAAAACCGCCCCACATCAAGTAATGATGCTTTCCCATGACGGAGATGCCTGGAGGCCCTGGACCGAGGATGAAGGAGAAGCATGCAAGGTGGATATGGAGAATTCTACTTTTGCTAACACAGACGGCGTGGCTCATCAATTAGCTAAGACATTATTGGCTCAACAGTTCTTCGATTCGCTCGGCTTAAGCGAAGACCAAATCAAGAAATCGTCTAAGGACATAGCAGCAGGGAGGCCCTGTGGGATTCTTCCTAAGGAGGCGATCGTATTCACCAACGAAGACATCTGTTACGCGGGAGAGCACCTCAGGCCTCTATATCTCACGTGTACATCAACAGACAGCCGATAAAAAGAGCTTTTGTTGATTGGGGTACGTCCTTGAACCTGATTTCGATGCATACGCTCGATGTTTTAGGCATACATCGGTCCGCGATAAGAATGCGGGTTACCACGGTAAAAGGGTTTGGAGGCCACGCCCCAGCATTATTGGAATCATAAACCTAGCAATGAAGGTTGGTCATATCCGAGGGACCACCCCATTTTATGTTCTATAATATGACACTACCTTCCATGTGCTACTAGGGAGAGGCTGGTTACTCAACCACAAAGTAGTCACGTCGACGTACCATCAATGTGTAAAAACTAACATAGGAGGAAAGCACTACTCAATTCCTTACACGAGCAACCCTTTCGACCGGAGGAAGCATATATAGCGGATGTAATTTTCTATGATGAGCCAAAAGAAGAGGACGAAATGCCTGAAGCTCGACTCACCCCGTTGCCGAAGTGGGGAGACGAAGAAAAAACGGAACCCACCAAATCCGTGTTCAGTCCGTCAAGGATGGTATTACCAACGGAAATAAAAAGGAAGCAAGATGAGCAACCCAGTTTCCAATGCTTCTCTAGGCCCGATGGTGGACATGTGTACCGATTATAGCAATTAGCGAGGAATACCCGCAAATGAGCAAAACCATGCTGACGAGTTGATGAGTGAAGCAGGGGTTCCTGATGAAAGCACAGAACAAATCTTGTCCGAGCTTCCCTACAACACGATTGATGACGAAGAATTGCGATCAGTTGGCAAGCGTCACTACGGGAACCAATGAGGAACGAACGCAGCAAAAGACCTCACCATGGATGAAATGGAAGAAATCAAAATAGGAACATGAAAGACAAAGCGCTCCATCATCATAAGCAAGAATCGGACCAAGAGGAAAGGGCGCATTGATCGCGTTACTTAAAGAATACAAGGACGTCTTCGCTTATGTTTATGACGAAATGCTTGCGGGTTTAGATAGCGACCTCGTGGTACATAATCTAGGAGTATCGCCTGAATTCAAACCCGTGAAGCACAGAAGCCGCGAGTTTCCTAGGGCTCACCGCCCTTGCGATAAAGGAGGAAGTGGAGCGGCTACTTAAAGCCAAATTCATTAAGCCAATACAACACCCCACTTGGTTGGCTAACATCGTACCCGATAACCAAGAAAAATGGAAAGGTTAGGTGTTGTGTAGACTATAGAGACCTGAACCGGCTTTCCCAAGGGACGATTCACCGCCGCCAAACATCGACATGGCCCGGACGTGGCCTTAAAAAAGAAGAGATATTCTTTCATGGATAGCTTCAGGATATAACCAAGTAAAGAGGACCCTGCGGATGCAAAGAAAACTGCCTTCCAAACCCCATCGGACAACTTCTACTACGTAGTAATGCCGTTTGGATTGAAGAACAGCCGGTGCCACGTATCAGTAGCCATGACATCCATCTTCCACGACATTTGCACAGACGGTAGAAGTATATGTTGACAACATCGTAGTCAAGACATAAGAGGCGAGGATCACATCTCTCACCTAAAGACGGCCTTTGAGAGATCACAGAAATTAAAACTCAAGATGAATCCTCTCAAGTGCGCATTTGGGGTCACATCCAAAATTCTTGGGCTTTGTAGTGACTAATGAGGGAATTCAAGTAGACCCAAGCAAAGTTGAAGCAATCACAACAATGGCACATGCGGCAGCACCAAAGAGTTGCAAGCCTTTATGGGACGAATATCGTACATACGACGCCTCGTGCTGGTTTAGCATGGTGATGACTACGTTCATTCCCTTCTTTGAAAAAAGGTATACCCCCTTCGTATGGGGAGAGGTACAGTGTGTCGCCTTTGAAAAGTTGAAGCAGTGTCTTGTCAGCCCTAAGATTCTTAGACCTCCCGATACGCGTAGTCCCTTTTATCTCTACACGGCATTTACCGGCTCGGCCAATCGGCGCGGTTCTCGCGCAAGACATGGGGAACTGAGTTGTCACCTGTCTATTACGTGAGTCGGGTCCTACGAGATGCGGGAATTAAGATACCCGCGTGTAGAGCAATCATGTTTGGCCTTCATATACACGACTCAAAAGCTGCGCCCTGCCTCCTAACATGTGAAACCATTTTGGTGGCAGCGGCGAACCCGATAGCGTACTGGATTGGCTTGTCCTTACAGTACAACCTTGCGATGGTTGCTTCAGCTGTCGGAATTCGAGCTCAAAGTACCGGCGTTCGAACGCTGTAAGGGGACAAGCAATAGCCGACCTCATGGCCATGTTCCCAAGAGCGGGAGACGATGAAGTACCACGAATACATACGGAGAGTTCGCGGCCGCGGATATTGACAAGCCTTGGACCATGTTCTTTGTGAGGATCCTCTTACGGGTCCGTGGGAGGAGCAGCGAGGTAGTCTTGAAGCCCCTCGGGAGAACTACTCTCATACTCGTTCAAACTGGATTTTCCATGCGGTAATATTGTGGAAGAGTATGAATCCTAATTTTGGGACTCAAATATGGCGAAATGATTAGGTGTAGAATACATCTTATTTACTATCTGTTGTTTATGCTTTCTTTGCTATTTTTCTTGTAAATTATGTATTTTACGCTTGTTTTGAGTTTTATAGCTACTTGTGGAGTCACACGGAGGAAAAGGAGAAGAAATCACCATATTTTAGCAAAAGGGTAAAATTATCATTTCACCAAGGAGGAATACTATATGGAGCCCACCAAGGTTAAGGGGAGGTCAAAGAGGTGTCCCTTATCCAAAGAAGGGAGTGAGAATAGCACAATTGGGGTGTACTTATGGTGGGTGTTTGAATCCACCCACACCTAAACTTCGACCCTACCCAAGCCCATGTCTGAATCCACCCATACCACAACCTAAGCCCGTCCATCCATACCTGCTCCATACCCTGCTGAAGCTTGATCCATCGGCCCGACCCGGATCCGTGTAATTATAACTTGAACCTAAAATTGAGAATTGATTTCTCAATCATTTGAAAAGAAAAGGCGAGATCGAGAGAAAAGAAAACCTGAACGATGGCTGCTTGCTGTCGGTCGAGGAAGAAGGAGATAGAGTGCTTCTTATTTCAATAACAGATCGAACAAGAAATCGGGGAGTGAAAAAGAGGTGGAATCGGATCGAGAATGAGTTTCGCTGGTGGATTGAAGGAGGTGACTTGCGGTTTAGTGATCTTCTTTGTGAGATCAGAAATTAGAAGGAATGAATGGGTTTGTGATGATTAAGGGTTTGAGATCGATGTGTGAACGAGAAGAAGAAGAAGAAATTTGAATTAGGGTTTACTTGTGAATCGGAGAGGGGTTACCGTGCTATTGAAAGCTGTAGATTGGCAATGGTGTTGTGAAGATTTGCAACTGCAATGGAAGAGACAGATCAGGCGAGGGATTGTGTTTGAGTTGAGGCTGGTAATGGAGGCCAAATTGGTTGAGCTCATGGAGGATATGAAGCATGACTCAGTCTTTGGGCATGCTGAGATGAGTGGAACATGAAGAAGGGATTGGAAAATGGAGTCATTGGTGAGAACTAGATGATCTTTGCTGAAGCTTCTGTTTGCCATGGCCTGATGGCGATGAAGTGGTCTTGTGTGTTGCCAATGACAGGATTGCGGTGGCTGCAATTGGAACTTCTTTGGTGGCTCGGGGCAAGGAAGGTGGAAGCATTTAGTGATGGTCCATAGGCATTGCGAGATGGTTAATTGTGCGAGAGATGGCTTAATGGAGATTGCGGGAAGTAATGAAGCTACAACCCAGGCTGGAAATGGGAATGCTTGGCAATATGCAAAGCAAATGGAAATGAAACTATTACGGTGGAGGTGCGAGGCATGAGGAAGAATGGAGTTGCAAGCGGCGGGAGTAATGAGCATTGCAGGTGCAATTGGCTCAAGGTGGTGTTTGGCTAGAGAAACAATGTTGCGGTGTTTGGGAATAATGCGGTGAGATTGTTGATGAAGCTAAGTTGCGGTTACACTCTGAGGGTTACAGTCTTTGCGAAAGAATGACTGGTTTGAATGATTGAAGATGGAAAGTGGTTTGCGAGGGATGAATGGGCTGCAAAATGCACGCCAAGATGGCCTGTGAAGAAGTCTTCGAGGGTGATAGCCATCATGGTGGGAGAGATGCGGGGAAGGCATGGCCATCTTGGCGTGACTTCTGGCTTTGTCTGCAAAGTGGCACAGCTAGAGACCCGGTCGGTAGAGTTAGCTAGATGACTTCAGTTCCGACTCGATGATTTGCTTTGACCGGTTGACTAACGAGAAGACCATTAAGTCAACCGTTATCTCTAACGGTGGGTTGACGGAATATTCAAAATCGAATATTCCAGCAGACGGAGAAAAATTTGCAGGTGGCGGCGGTGACTTTTCCGGCTGGATTCCGGCCATAATACCGTTTTCGTGAGCCAAAAATTCGAAATTTTCTATGGACTTCTCTCATGGGTGTGAAGACTTGGGCTAGGAATTGGATGGAGAATTGGGCTCAAATTTGGAAAGAGAAGATGGAAGAGTTGAGAAAAGCTTGGATTTGGAAATTGAATTGCTAAAAGAAAAGGATTCTAATCCTTGGAAGATTTGGAGAATATTGAAGCCTATAAATAGAGAAGTTTTCTACACCTCTCTACACACATCTCTACACACAACACTTTTCTTTTCTTATTCTTTGTGTGAACTCTTTAACATGAGTAGCTAATTTAATTATTGATTGAGGATGAATTCCTAGTTCTTAATTTATGCTTTGAGTTTTGTTTTCAATTCTATCTTGAAGTTTTTCACATGATTATCGTTTGTTTTTACTAATAGGAATGATCTTAAAGACATTCATGATTGATTGATAGATTGTTTGGGTGGCCAACTAAATTGATTTGTCGATTTAATCTAATGCTAGTGAAAGTTAGGGGATAAACAATCGTTTCTTGACTCTTTACATAAGTAGCAAACACGAGACCTTGCGGAGGGATTAGTGGAGCAATTGTGTGTAGAAACAACGCTAGAAAGTGAACCAAGCGAACCGAGTTTAACTACTAGTACTAAACCTAAATTCATAGATCTTAATGCATTCGGGGGCATCTTGTAAGCGAACCTCAAGGTGGTTCTTTTGAATAGAATCGATAACTAAGCGGACTTGTTACTCGGTGAAATTAGGGATTTTGGGGCTAGCTAGCGGACCTGCTATCCTACGGTTGGTGATAATCTGTGACTAATAACAAGTAGAAAAAGAACATAACTTTAATCATTGTTTTGCAACGAAGAAGGATTCCTTGATCTTATCTCTCTTATTGCTTTCAACTTTCAACTTTATCTTTTAATTGTTTTGCTTATTTTCTTTTGCTTTTTACACCCCCTTTCGTGACAATTTTTTACAACTAGAATCTCTTGCTCCTCGTAAGCAGAACTTGACTTCCATTATATTATTTTTAATTGAGTGGAAACATTAATTAATTTGATTGCACCTACGACACGCATCACGAAATAGCTTAACCTTGGAGGCGTTGAAGTCAAAGGCTATTCCCGACTTGTTACGAATCAAGTGAACGGAGGTTTCCACGTCAAAGAGCCGCACCTGGCCCCTACCGAGCGAGAGGCCCGGATGCTAATGAGTCAAGCGGGATCGACTTTAGATCATCTGGGGAGGAGGGAAATAAACACGCAGACTCCACTGGCGACCTTGGCAAGCAAGGTATCATTAAACAACGAAGAAGAGGGAACAGTGCAGTACGAAGAAAAGGGCTTCCTAGTACTTGGAAGAGGACATGTCCTTCGAGGAGGCGGACGACCTGGAGAAGGCATACATCGAAGACTTGACGCGGATGGACGAAGAGCGAGTGATTCCTACTCAAGCCTTAAAGCATTTCGTGATTATCCAAGGTGCGCTATATTACAGGGCGGCCGTAGGATCCTTTTCGCAAGATGTGTAAACAAAAGGGAGGCGGAGAAGTTACTCCGGGAACTACACATGGAAACATGTGGGCAGACCTGTGTCGTTCATCTATACAGAAGGCTTCAAAGGATGGGCGTATATTGGCCAAGTATGTCGGCTCAAGCAGCAACACTCCAAGATAGTTGTGCCGATTGCCAAGCCCCGCCACAGCCCCGCGAGAGGTGCTGCACGATCGAAGAAGTAGGCTGAGACAACCTTACATCGATTTCATCCAACACGGAAGCTGCACGGTGACCAGACAAATGGCTTTAAAAATACAAAAAGAAGGCAACACGTTTCTTCATGCATGAAGGCATTCTCTATCCGAAAAGTTATGGTAATGCAGCGCTGCGTGCTGTATCAAATCAAGCCATAGAAGTCGGGACCCGATCCACGATGCTGAGCACCGGGGATGCGGAAGTTGTTCCTATAACTCTGAAGGAGGGTTTTGCTTGGCCGACCATGGAAAGTGATACCGCAGAACACGCCCGAAGATTCTTGCAGTGCCAGACACATGGGAACTTGATCCAAGCCCCTCACGCACTATTGCATAGCATAATAACACCCTGGCCGTTCCACAGCTGGGGGCTAGATCTTATATGGACAATCAACCCAACATCCTCAAAGAGACATAAGTACATAATCACCACACCAGAAGTCGCAGCGTCGAAATGGGTCGAGGCGATACCCCTCAAAGATTACGCAGGTGCCACAATAGCCGCATTAATATATCATTTGCAGGTTCGGCGCGCCCATGATAATCAGGGCAGATAACACGAAATCATTCGTGAACAAGGATATAATTGATTTACTCCTCCAATACAATGTAAGGCTCCACACGTATACCCCTTATTATCCCAAAGGGAATGGGCAAGCGGAGGCAACAAATAAGACGCTCATCCGCATCCTTAGTAGAATAGTGCATGACCACCATAGAGAGTGGCACGAGCAGTTGCCGTTGGCACTCCGGGTGTATAGGATTTCTAAGCGCAGTTCTACAGGCGCATCTCCCTACTCACTGGTCTACGGAGAAGATGAAATCCTACCCGGAGAGATAGCAATCCCATCTGCAAGAGTGGCAATGGCTAGCCATACCACGTCAGATGAAGTGAGCCGCTTTTCCCATTTAGACACAATAGAGGAAAGAAGAGCACGGGCAGAAAGGTTCGCGGAAGCTTATAGGAAGCGTGCAGCTAACTACTACAACCAGAGTGTTAAGGAGATGACCTTCAAGGTTGATGAGCTAGTCTTAAAAATCGCCCATGCGTACGGAGAAATGCTAGTCTTGGAAAATTAAACAAATTGGGAAGGCCCATTCACAATAAGGGAAAGTGGCGAAGCGGATACTACAAGCTTCGGCGCATGAATGGGACCAAGGTAAAAAACCCATCAATGGAAAGTGGTTGAAATTTTTTTACGCTTGAGTCCTACCTTGTAAATGCACTTTAAGCAATAAAGTAAGTTGGAAAAATTGCGCATGCACAAAGGTCTCGGGGGCAGCCAAAGGCGCCCGATCGACTGACAAAATTCACAAAGGTCTCGGGAATGCTAATGGCACTGATTGGTTTGAAAAAGTTCACAAAAGGTCTGAGGGCAGCCAAAAGGCGCTGATCGTCGACAAAATTCACAAAGGTACAGGAATGCTAATGTCACCTGATTGACTGACAAGTTCACAAAAGGCCTCAGGAAATCCAAAGGCGCCTGATCGACTGACAAAATTCACAAAAAGTCTCAGGAATGCTAATGGCGCCTGATTGACTGACAAGTTCACAAAAGGTCTCAGGGCAGCCTAAGGCGCCTGATCGACTGACAAAATTCACAAAAGGTCTCAGGATTGCTAATGGGGCCTGATTGACTGACAAGTTCACAAAAGGTCTCAGGGAAGCCAAAGGCGCCTGATCGACTGACAAAATTCACAAAAGGTCTCAAGAATGCTAATGGCGCCTGATTGACTGACAAGTTCACGAAAGTCTCGGGAAGCCAAAGGCGCTGATCGTGACAAAATTCACGAAAGGTCTCGGGAATGCTAATGGTGCCCGATTGGCTGACAAGTTCTGAAAAGGTCTCGGGACGGCCAAAGGCGCTGACCCGACCGCCAAGTTTCATAAAACCTCGAGAACGCCCAAGGCGCCTAATCAACTGACGAGACCACAAAGGTTCCAGGAATGCCAAAGGCATCCGAACGACCAACAAGCACAAAAAGAAAAGCGGGAGTAGGCGCGTTTAAACAACGCCCGACATACTCGGTTCCTTTGAAAATAAAAAAAAGAGAGGGGGAATAGGCGTGTTTAACCAACGTCCGCCCCCCTTCTCCCTTAAAAATAAAAAAGGGAGGGAGTAGGCGCGTTTAACCAACGCCCGCCCTACCCTTATCCCTTGAAAATAATAAAAAAGGGGGAGTAGGCGCGTTTAAACAACGGCCGCCCTACCCTTCTCCCTTGAAAATAAAAAAGGAGGGAGTAGGGGCGTTTAACCAACGCCCGCCCTACCCTTATCCCTTGAAAATAATAAAAAAAAAGGGGGAGTAGGCGCGTTTAAACAACGCCCGCCCTACCCTTCTCCCTTGAAAATAAAAAAGGAGGGAGTAGGCGCGTTTAACCAATGCCCGCCCTACCCGGTTACTTTAAAAAAAAGAAGGAGAATAGCGCGTTTAAACAACGCCCGCCCTACCTTCTCCCTTGAAAATAAAAAAGGAAGGGAGTAGGCGCATTTAACCAACGCCCGCCCTGTCCAACTGCCTTGAAAATAGTGAGAGGGGAATAGGCGCGTTTAAACAACGCCCCGCCCTACCCTTCTCCCTTGAAAATAAAAAAAAGGGGGGGAGTAGGCGCGTTTAACCAACGCCCGCCCCGTCCAACTCCCTTAAAAAAGGGGGGGGGGGAAGGAGTTAGAATAGATACATGAAAAAAGGGGGATAGAGAGAGAAAAGGGAGGAATAACCGCGCCCAACTAATGAAAAACCTTACCCAACAACCCTGCAAGAGAAGAACATGTCACAGACGGACCGAAGGCACGATATACTCGTATACAAGCAAATAACATCACCCTCGAAATTGAAAACAAGGACTTTATTCACACCAATCTAGTACAAAAGACGTTTGAACTAAAAAGACACTCCTGAATGATAAACTTAACCAGACCATCGATTGCTCGACATCTAGCAATATCGGTAGTCTAAGGCTTCCACCATCAGCGACCATCTCGCACATTGTGCGAAGAGCCAAACGAAGGTCTTGATCGGCTTCATGCACCAACTGAGAATGTCACGGATCACGTTATCTTCAACACCGGCCCCGCGAGCAATTGAAAAGAGTATCTTCATGCTCATAGTACTCCTTGCGCGCCTTATCTTGGCGAATTAGCCTAAGCGTCTACAAAGACCCGCCTCTTCCTTCAAAATCAATAAACGAGCCAACTCGTCCTCAAGGTAATGTTGAGGTACAAGTGTGGGCATTGCTAAAGTCAGTATGGCCAGAAGCGGTGAGGCCCCCGATAAGGGACCCAAAGATGACAATCGGAGATGGCACGATCCATAGTAGCCACCATCATCAAAGAGTCCGCGAATAAGCTCGATTCGTTGCGTCGCGGCGGTGATAGCTTCGTCCAGTGCCTGTTGGATCTCTAATGATACCCGACCGGGGACTCGGCTTTGGACGATTTGATACGCCTCGTCTGGGCTCTACGAAATTCGCGCGTTTAGCATCCATGCTTATCTTTCTTTGTGTCCAAAGTTCCTCAACCTCGGCCTTTACGAACAGAATCTGTTTCAACTCGTCTTGTTTGAACGAAGCCGAGACTAACATGGAAATGGGCGCTAAGGACAGCACATACCCGTGAAGAGAGTTAGCCATAATGGCGATTTACCAAGCAAAATATATATATGATAGTAGATGTAACGATAAACAAGATTAAGAAACGAGAATAGCATGGGAGTATTATATACACATATGAAGGAAGAGGGCGTGGAATACGAAGCAATTGCTCATACCCCTTACGCATCTTTGAAAACGTGTCAAAACAAGGTTAAGAGAGAGGATAATCTCGACATAGATATTAGAGACTCGGGAACCAAGGCCTAAGACCAATGTGGCAACGTCCATGAGGTTGGGAATTATGAACCACTGGAGGAGTAATGTGAATGTGCATATCCATTTGTTGGCGATGTAGTCTTAGTTGCAAAAATAATGATCCTCTTGTCTATAATTTCCACAACTCGGGCCAGTAACCCGTAGTTTCCCGATAGGGTCAGCTGTAAACCACAAGATAAGACCTCCTGTTTCCATCTTACAAGTTAACCAACGTAATGAAAGTCTCTTCATCTGTCATCCTCTATTCTTACATTGCAATCCGTATTCTTGAATTTTAGTACCCATAGGTAAAATTCAATACTTATTAAAAAAAAAATTAATAATATTGAGATGAAAAATATTCAAATGAGAGAGAGACAAGGTTAAGACCCTCAATCGATGTTTGCCCATATCATATTTCCACATTTATTGCATCCTGTCACGCGTTCCTCACGTTCTTTGTCTTTACACCTGTCATTTGCCACAAATAGTCGTTTTGTATCTATGTATCCATCCCACGTCTGCTTTAGTAGACGTTTATGGAAGAATCAAAATAATATCATATCCTCACTCACTCACTCACTCACACACTTCAGAGTTAGGGTTTTGAAGTGCTTCTGCTCTCTCATTAGTACAATTACAAATAAGGGTCTCTTCTCTCTCTGGTTCTTATCTAGACATTGTAATAATGATTCTAGGGCTTGCAGTCTCTCTACCACAATACCTTATGGACCATCATTCAAGCCATTCATAGAATCCTCCAGTTAGATAGAGAGTTATCTCCTAGCCATTCATAGAATCCTTTAAGTGGTGTACTTAAAGGAGCCATATGGTATTTGGTATACACAAATATCAAAGATAGAACCTTAACCTATATAAATAAGCCAAATTTTCCTATAACCGAAAGTTGAGAGGCAATCTTCTAATTGCTAAGTAATAACAAGAATCCGAACAATATACTAAACTCAACAAATTATTCATGGATACTAATGGGGTACCAGTTTATCGGGCCAAAATCCATATGAGACGAAATAGAAAGTATCATGTCTTATACTCCCTCCGTCCCAAATTAGATGAGCTAGTTGGTTTTAAATTTTGCCAATGCAGAAGATAACTCTCCCAACTCGAGAGTATAATCTTAGAGTTGGATTATAGAAACTCCAACTCAAATTACCTTTCTATGAAGGATTATAGAAAAAACTCATTTTGGGGAAACCTATAATCGGAAGGTTATAAGTAATCAATCCTACCGATTATGGTAGATTTCAAAATTCATTACATGAAGGATTTTAGATAAAACTCATTTTGGGGCAACCTATAATCGGAAGGTTATAAGTAATCAATCCTACCGATTATGGTAGATTTCAAAATTCATTACATGAAGGATTTTAGAAAAAACTCATTTTGGGGCAACCTATAATCGGAAGGTTATAAGTAATCAATCCTACCGATTATGGTAGATTTTAAAATTCATAACATGAAGGATTTTAGAAAAAACTCATTTTGGGGAAACCTATAATCGGAAGGTTATAAGTAATCAATCCTACCGATTATGGTAGATTTCAAAATTCATTACATGAAGGATTTTAGAAAAAACTCATTTTGGGGCAACCTATAATCGGAAGGTTATAAGTAATCAATCCTACCGATTATGGTAGATTTCAAAATTCATTACATGAAGAATTTTAGAAAAAACTCATTTTGGGGCAACCTATAATCGGAAGGTTGTGTAATATATTTATCTTCCGATTATGGCTACATCCAAAACACGAACCCCGGATAGTTATGGCTACAATCGGGAGTGTGTTATCTCACAATAATACACAAACATAATCGGATAATACTTAGATTATTATTTTAAACTACTGGATTATGGTTTTGGCTACCGATTAGACGAAATATCCACACATTAATCGGTAACTCTTTAGTCTATAGTTGCTTTCTGAGTTATTTTTAACTACCTATTGGGGTGTTGGTTACCGATTATAATATGGCATATTTGTTGCGCCCCCAAAGCTAGCAGCTGACTAATCCAAGAGATTAGCTAAATAATAAGGCACTAAGAATCTAAATCATAAACTTAAGCATTCAATTAAGAAATCTGTTATAAAACTTACCCCAAAAACTAGCCCCACTCAGAAATATAAATACAAGAACTCTTCTCAATTGATACATATACAATAGTCATTTGGTTTACAAATAGAATATACAACATAATAAACATAGCAGAAGTTAACCAACTAACGAAGTCAACGCTTGAAGCTTTATTTACGCAACTCGATCATCTGCAAGCGAAAGTGGGAATGGGTGAGCACATTGATAGGCGTGATAAACACCTAATTTTATATCGAGTATTTATGCTTTCTTTGTGAGTTTTCGTGTGAATTATGTATCTTATGTTTACTTTTGAGTTTATCAGGTGTTTTGGAGTCATTTGGAGCAAAAAGAAGTGGAAATGGCTACAAAAGTGAAGTCACAAGTGAAGAAGGGCCAAAGACCCAGTGGAACTCGTTCAAATACAAGATTTCTACTTTTCATTGTGTAGAGGACGAGAAGATGAAGATAATGGCGAAAAACTCGGAATGGTAAACCGGTCATTTCATCGGCTAATATTAATGGGAGCCCAGCCACATATTAAGGGGTAACCAGCTGACAGAATTACTAAAGGCAGGCCGACAGTTCGTTAAGGGCCACCTACCTCTCCTTTACTTAAACTAAACAGAATTGGGTCAAGTGTAGTTCATATCGAGTTTTTGTTGTTCCCTTACGGATGCACTCGAGTCCTTTGCGACTAGGTTGTTTGTCAAGTTTCTTGCCGCAGCAGAATGTGGGTTCGTGTGAGTGTTACCCAAGTCGAGACGAGTACAAAGCTTGGTATATGAATGCATAATTTGGAAAGCAATTCCAACCAGTCACAACGAAAGTGATGTCATTAAAAGGATAAGAAATTGGAGTTTTACGCTATTGAAGAATAAAAGAAGATTTAGAGTGATGAATGATTATAAATGAATGGGTTTGTGTGATTAAATTATCTTGTGCGGGGAAGGAGGTTTAGAATGGCTTGGAGATCAACCTCGGTGTTGTATCTCCATCATTAGCAAGACAGAGACAAGGTGTTTGTGTGAATGCACGAATGACTAGCGACTTATCTCTACCGTGTTGTCGTGAGTTTGGCACTGAGAGAAGAATACATATAAGAGGAAGATACCCGGGGAGAAGCTTGATAGAGCATGGCGAGAGGGCAATAGAGCTGATAGGAATGAGCTTGAGCTGGAGATTTCAAAGGGTGTCTTCTTTGTGACATTGAGTGATCTGAGAAGGCTGGTTGGTGGTCTTTGTGAGACGAGAGAGCTTTGAGTTGTTGGTAATCTGTGATGGTGCGCTGATGTGTGGTGCGGTGAGAAGGCTGCGGGAATGGATGAAGTGTGCAAGGAGGAAAGGTGGTGTTCTTTGCGGGGAGATGGCGGGTGGAACCAGTTCGGTCTGAGGTTTCAGTGAGGTTGACATAGGCTTGTGAGTGCGGTGGTGCTTGATGGAGTGAACTAAGAGGGAAACCCAGGCTATGCCGAATCTAGTGGTGCTAGAGGCGAGAGGCGGGAGCGGAATACAAGGGAGCGGAGGTGGTAGGCAGTACGAGAATTTGGCGGAGAAGATGGGGTGCAGCAGAGAGAGCTACGGGTGTATGATGCTCTTATTTATTGAAATGGTGACTACATACGGGGAGTGCCATTGTTGGCGGGTCGTAGGTTAACGGTGGTGATTTGTGTGTGGGAATGAATGCGAGAGATGCATAAGATAATGCGGGAGTGAGGGAGGAGCTAGTGATCGAGTCTGATCTTTGGGTAAACTTGTTAATGATGGGAAGGAGTTGCGGCTCGAGATGGAATGGTGAAGCATGGAAGAATGAGAGTTTGCCGGGGATGCTAATGGAGCTGAGATGGACTCGCGGAATGGTGAGAGGCACTATGAAGTCGGATGGCATTGGTTGAGTTTTTTGAAGGCTGCAGATTGGCTGTCTTTGCGATGTCTTTGTGTTTATGGATTAAATCTAGGCGAGAAAAGGGATCAAGGCAACAATGAGATGATGGTTGAGGTGCAAGGATGGATGCAATGGAAAGAAGCAAAGCGACTCGTTCTTTGGTTCCGTTGAGTTGGTGCAGTATGAGTTTAAGATGGACTGGTCTTTGGATAGCGAAGCGGCACTGAGTTTGTATTAATGAACTACGGGACACAGGATAGTATGAAGCATTGGTTGAGGAGCCTGAAATGTCGATGGTGCTGCGAGGCTAAAGGGCTGTGAAAGATTTGCGGTGGTTTGGTGGTGATTTCGATTTGAGAAGGACTTGAAGCTAAAATGGGTGTCTTTACGAAACTCTTTGTGATGTGTAAGAAGGCTGAGATACACGGATATAGTTCGAGATGATGATAGAATGAAGATATGAACTCAAATTGCGGGAAGGCGGTAGATGCGGTACATGCAAAGTCTTGTGTATATGAAGGCTGCAGAAGTTGTGCGAGAAGTGAGCATAATTGGTGCGGCTGGTGGTGCGTGGAGGAAGCTGGTTAATCGGTTGCTAAGGCGACAAGAAAGAACAAGAAATGAATGAGAAGCTGAAATGGTGAATTTGAGATAGAGGTGTAACCGAATGCACTGATGGTTTGAATGGCTTTAGCGGGTTCCAGCAATACACTTTGAAATGTGACGAGGAAGAGATGAGCTTGATAGTGGAGAATGGACGAGTTTGTGGCACGAGCGTGTAGCATGCGTCGCAACAAAATGCATAAAGCTGTGCAAAACGCGAGCGAAATGGCGAGACAGTGAGCATAGCCGGATGTCGGATTGCGGAAGTTAAAGTGTGAATCATAATATTTCTTTGAATCATGAAAGGGGTATAAGTCGAATGGAAAAGTTGGCGGCCGGACATATGAGCTACGGACCACGCCTTTGGGTACATTTTCGCAAGAAACAAGAAATTGGCTAAATTGGTTTTTGTGAATGTGTGGACTGCAGAGAAGGAGAGTTGAGTCTTTGGAAGTTTCTCTTGTGACAGATTTCGATGGCGGGAGGCAAGTTCGGGTGGTTTGAGACAAATTTCCGGCGACGGGAGACCCGACCGGATTAAGCGATGACGTCGGCAAATCCGCGACCAGTTTTGGACCCAAAATTCCCGAGACATATTTCTCACACATGGGCTTGGTGGACGAATTTGAGACGGGTTTGGAGAAGACTTAACCTACTTTTGGGTATCCTTTTGGGAGAGGCATATAAATAGAACTTTTTCTCTAAACCTAGATATATCTCCATGAGGGAGACTTCTACTTTTGGTTCTAGGGTTTAGAAACATGATAGGTTTTCTCTTTCTTCTTGCTATGAACTCTTATGCCATGAGTAACTAAGTTTTTATTATTGGTTGAAGATGTAGTTGGATTTTGCAACCAAGTTATGATTTTTATGAATTAGTTTTCTCTCAATATTATCGTTTGATTTCTACGGGTTATAATAATTGCATGATTGAAGTATTGCAATATGATTGAATGTTTGTTTAGTTAAGTCTAGAATTGATTGAACTCACATCCATATCTATAGCTATTTTAGGGTTTTTATCGAGCGATAACCTTGAATACGAGTAGCATGATATGATTCTAGTTTGTAGTGATACATCCTTGTAGTCATATGTAGAAATTGACCTTTGTCCGAATTGTTTGCGCAATGTATTTCAATTGCATTGATTAGCCTATTTCTGAAACTTAATGCTCCTAGGAATTGAATTTGATTAGCGCAAGGCGTTAGGTTATTCTTTAGGTAGATTTCACATACGCAGCCCTAATGTGTGTGTTGATAACTTTGGAAATTACGGAGTATTCTTGCAATAAGATATTCTATGGCTTTTGATGATAGCGAGATTAAATACGAATTCTATTCATATATTCATAAACTTGTTTACAATTGAAGATGAAACCTTTATCCAATATTTTCACATCCTTGATTTGCGTACTTTATTTGCTTTTTGTTTATTTTTATTTACACAATCAGAAATTCTCCGGGTGTTTTATATAGGAAACCATAACAATTTGACAACCTAGACCTCTCTGTGGGATCGATCCTTTCTTGCCCTTGCTATATTTATATTTTGAGTAGTAAGAAAGTGTAAATTATTTTTGACGCTTACGACCGCGATCAAATTTTGGCGCCGTTGTTAGGGAGGCAGCGGTTGTTAATTGTTTTTGGTTTCTTATTTTTTTTTTACTTTTTCTTATTCTTTGGTTTCTAGCAGAGTTTTGAGAATCTCGTTTCGGTACCAATTTCTATGGACCGGAGCATATTGGAGCAATCAATACGGCCTTCAACCTCAACAACATGAACACTATCACCCTTATGGGGAATACAATCAAAACCAATCCTTTGGTTATGGTCAATATTCCACGTACCCTTTTAGTTGTTCTCATACATTTCCAACCTTCTTACGGTGGGTATGTAAGTGAGCAACCACAAGGAGGGAGACTAGTTGTACTCCTATTAATATTTCTTCTAGTTTGGTAGATGAAATGCAACAATTTATGGACAGCATGGAGTCAATTTGTGGACAACCAAGCGTGGAACCTATTTCATCGACCGAATGTGCTCATGGTATGTTTGGCCCAATTTCTGATCGTAGTTATGATCAGCCACCCATTCAAAGGGAATATAATTGGCCTAACAATACTGAAGTAAGTAATTCTACTTTTTCTTTGTCGAATGAGCTTTACCAACAAATGGAACACTATTTTCAAAATTTGGATGGATCACTCCAAGAGCTTCAAAAAGGTGTTTCCGCTTTAAGACAAGGCATTGAAGAATACAAAGAGGACATGAAAAATTCTGCGAAGGACCAATCTTTGGGAAGTGGTAGCCAATCTTACAATGACTATGATAGTGATGATGATTATTATGCAAAAACATCGTTTGAACAAATTTATGGTGGCAACCCCGAGGAGTGTACAATGGAGTCTTTTTGCGGTAAAGTTGATTGTGTTGAAAAGGACCAACCTTTGGAAATATTTGATGACATTAGTGTAGTAGACTCAACTCTTGATCTTTATAATGATCAAGAACCTATTCAAAAGGTACATGAGTATGATGAAACTAGTGTTTTACAAGATTTTGCAACATGGTTTGAGTTTAACAACGAGGAGTATGTTGAGAATGAGACCGTTATAACCAATATTGTGGAAGACCCAATTGAGCTTGCATATAATTGTAATGATGATGTTTATGTCGAGACTTTGGTTAAGGCAGAAACGGACGAAGAATGGTTGCAAGGTTTGATAGAGGACCATGATATACAAGAGGTGAATAATTCACTTGAGTTCTTCAAGGATGAAGAGGATTCCGTGATACAAGAGATTGTGCAAGGTTTATCTAACCCTTTGCCTATTGTTTCTTCTCCTTTACCTCTTATTGGTTTGAATGTATGTGCTTGAGAATATTGTTGAATGACTTTGTTTCTCGTTTTCCGCCATTAGAGATACTTGATTCTCATACTATGCAGGTTATGGAACAAGAAACCGTGGAAGTACCCGACTTCTATATTCTTTATACACTTTCAAGTGTGGACAAGAATAAGTGTGGGGGAAGCTTTTATCGGTCAATAGCTTCACTTTTGCTTTATTGTACTAATATTTTTTGAAGTTAGTGTTTCCAAAACAGGTTCTATGGAAGGATCCCCAACTTTTCAGATTATTGGTGTACGGGAATGAATCTTACAAGAAGCTAAGTCGGGTCAGTCGACTTTAAAACAAGCGCTAAGTGGGAGGCAACCCACCGGTTTTGTATCTTTATCCTTATCTTTTTATTTTTATGCATTTGCTTTTATCTTTATTTTCTTGTTTTTGCATATCATTTGCGGAATTTCCCACCTTGGACTCTCTTTGGAAGATTCAATTTTACATTGAGGACAATGTAAAGTTTAAGTGTGGGGGAGCATTTATATGTTTTAGTTTGTTTTATGTATAAAAAAAAAAAAAAAAAACAACAAAAAAATCAGAAAAATAGAAAACCAAGAAAAAAAATTATTATGCTTTTTGAACTCAAAATCTAGAAACTTGTGCCTTTAGGAT
Source organism: Papaver armeniacum (assembly GCA_023531295.1). NCBI lineage: Eukaryota > Viridiplantae > Streptophyta > Magnoliopsida > Ranunculales > Papaveraceae > Papaver > Papaver armeniacum. The sequence goes on along the minus strand of JAJJWW010010965.1, from coordinate 38,004 downwards.
GACACCATTAGTGGATGGAACCATTTTGAATGCGGGGAGTTGAGGAACCAATTAACTAAAAGGGAAGAAGATAGCTCAGAAATCACAAAATAACATGATAGTTGTTACCATATCTCGGAATATCACCATATCCAAAAGATCTAATCATGCCGTCTAAAAAAAAAAAAAGAAATTGGATCCAGTTTGATCCAATCATATAAAAAAAAAAGAGAAGAAATTATTATTGTGTTGAATAAAGTCACTCTTGGTTCCCTTGTATATGCCAATTGATTTGATGTAGCATTCAGCACCAGTGGCTCAATCCAATAGGATTAGGTTCATCTTAGCAGTGACCTTCAGACAAATATGGGAAACATCGATCACTTGTGAATATTCGCCAACATCTACATCTATATCCATCTTCTTAATCTTTTCATTGTGATTGTGGTTTGTTAGGTTCCGAGTATTGTGGCTTGTTCAACTATCTAATTAGAGTTTACTAATATATGAATTGAATTTGCAAGGTACCTCCTCTTGTAGTCATTTTGGATTCGTTCATTGATTTGTCACAAATAGACGGAGTTGGAAATATAGGTTTTGTAGGTATATCTCTAGTAAACCTTCACGAGACTATAACTCGTCCACTAGGGACACCTAGGGGTTTAAAGGCTTGTTATTTATGCTAAAATTAACCGTAGCTTCGACGTCACGGAGTTGTTGTATTTTAATTTTGTTTGATTTGCTCGAGGACTAGCAAAGTCTAAGTGTGGGGGAATTTGATAGGCGTGATAAACACCTAATTTTATATCGAGTATTTATGCTTTCTTTGCGAGTTTTCGTGTGAATTATGTATCTTATGTTTACTTTTGAGTTTATCAGGTGTTTTGGAGTCATTTGGAGCAAAAAGAAGTGGAAATGGCTACAAAAGTGAAGTCACAAGTGAAGAAGGGCCAAAGACCCGGTGGAACTCGTTCAAATACAAGATTTCTACTTTTCATTGTGTAGAGGACGAGAAGATGAAGATAATGGCGAAAAACTCGGAATGGTAAACCGGTCATTTCATCGGCTAATATTAATGGGAGCCCAGCCACATATTAAGGGGTAACCAGTATGTGAAATTACTAAAGGCGGCGGCCCGATTCGTTAAGGGCCACCTACCTCTCCTTTACTTAAACTAAACGAGAATTGGGTCAAGTGTAGTTCATATCGGTTTTTGTTGTTCCCTTACGGATGCACTGAGTCCTTTGCGACTAGGTTGTTTGTCAAGTTTCTTGCCTAGGGCCATGGGTTCGTGTGAGTGTTACCCAAGTCGAGGCAGTACAAAGCTTGGTATATGAATGCATAATTTGGACAAACAATTCCAACCAGTACAGGAAGGTGATGTCATTAAAGCAGATAAGAAATTGGAGTTTTACTGCCATTGAAGAATAAAAGAAGATTTAGAGCTGATGAATGATTATAAATGAATGGGTTTGTGTGATTAAATTATACTTGCGGGGAAGGAGGTTTAGAATGGCTTGGAGATCAACCTCGGTGTTGTATCTTCATCATTAGGGTAAGACCTTGCAGACAAGGTGTTTGTGTGAATGCAGAATGACTAGCGACTTATCTCTACCAGTGTTGTCGTGAGTTTGGCACGAGAAGAATACATATCGAGGGAAGATACCCGGAGAAGCTTGATAGAGCATGGCGAGAGGGCAATAGAGCTGATAGGAATGAGCTTGAACTGGAGATTTCAAGGGTGTGCTGCTGTGACATTGAGTGATCCTGAGAAGTCGGTTGGTGGTGTTGTGAGACAGAGAGCATGAGTTGTTGGTAATCCGTGATGGTGCGCTGATGTGTGGTGCAGTGAGAAGGCTGCGGGAATGGATGAAGTGTGCAAGGAGGAAAGGTGGTGTTCTTTGCGGGGAGATGAAGGCGGGTGGAACCGGATTCAGTACAAGGTTTACAGTGAGGTTGACATAGCTGTGAGTCTGGTGGTGCTTCAATGAGCTGAACTAAGAGGGAAACTGAGCTATGCCGAATCCTGGTGGTGCTAGAGCTGAGAGGCAGAGCGGAATACAAGGGAGCAGAGGTGGTAGCTGGTACAGAATTTGGCGAGAAGATGGGGGTGCGGCAGAGGGAGCTACAGGTGTATGATGCTACTGCTATTGAAATGGTGACTACATACAGGGAGTGCCATTGTTGGCAGGTCGTAGGTTAACAGTGGTGATTTGTGTGTGGGAATGAATGCAGAGATGCATAAGATAATGCAGGAGTGAGGGAGGAGCTAGTGATCGAGTACAGTGCTGGGTAGCTGTTAATGATGGGAAGGAGTTGCAGCTCAGATGGAATGGTGAAGCATGGAAGAATAAGAGCTGTTGCCAGGGCTGCTAATGGAGCTGAGATGGACTCGCAGAATGGTCGAGGCACTATGAAGTCAGATGGCATTGGTTGAGTTTTGAAGGCACAGATTGGCCAGTTGTCTTTTGATGTCTTTGTGTTTCTATGGATTAAATCTAGGCGAGAAAAAGGGATCAAGGCAACAATGAGATGATGGTTGAGGTGCAAGGATGGATGCAATGGAAAGAAGCAAGCGGCTCGTTCTTTGGTTCCGTTGAGTTGGTGCAAGTATGAGTTTAAGATGGACCGGTCTTTGGATGGAGCGACGGCCGAGTTTGTATTAATGAACTGCAGGACTGGGATAGTATGAAGCATTGGTTGAGGAGCTGAAATGTCGATGGTGCTGCGAGGGCTAAGGCTGTGAAAGATTTGCGAGGTGGTTTGGTGGTGATTTCGGTTGAGAAGGACTTGAAGCTAAAATGGGTGTCTTTGCGAAGCTCTTTGTGATGTGTAAGAAGGTGCAGATACACGATATGGTTCGAGATGATGATAGAATGAAGATATGAACTCAAATTGCGGGAAGGCGGTAGATGCGGTGTGCAAGGGTCTTGTGTATATGAAGCTGCGAAGTTGTGCGAGAAGTGAGCATAATTGGTGCGACCGGTGGTGCGTGGAGGAAGCTGGTTCTGTCGATTGCTAAGGCGACAAGAAAGAACAAGAAATGAATGAGAACTGAAATGGTGAATTTGAGATAGAGGTGTAACTGAATGCACTGATGGTTTGAATGGCTTTAGCAGGTTCCAGCAATACACTGAAATGTGACAGGGAAGAGATGAGCTTGATAGTGGGGAATGGACGAGTTTGTGGCTCCGAGCCGTGTAGCATGCGTCCCATGACAAAATGCATAAAGCTGTGCAAAAAGCAAACGAAAATGGCGAGGCAGTGAGCATAGCCGGGATGTCGGATTGCGGAAGTTAAAGTGTGAATCATAATATTTCACTGAATCATGAAAGGGGTATAAGTCGAATGGAAAAGTTGGCGGCCGGACATATGAGCTACGGACCACGCTTTTGGGTACATTTTCGCAAGAAACAAGAAATTGGCTAAAATGGTTTTTGTGAATGTGTGGACTGCAGAGAAGGAGAGTTGAGTGCTGGAAGTTTCTCTTGTGACAGTTTCAGTAGCCGGAGGCAAGTTCAGGTGGTCGGAGACAAATTTCCGGCGACGGATTCCGGCGACCGGCGACCGGATTCCGGCGATGACGTCAGCAAATCCGGCGACCAGTTTTGGACCCAAAATTCCAGAGACATATTTCTCACACATGGGCTTGGTGGACGAATTTGAGACGGGTTTGGAGAAGACTTAACCTACTTTTGGGTATCCTTTTGGGAGAGGCATATAAATAGAACTTTTCTCTAAACCTAGATATATCTCCATGAGGGAGACTTCTACTTTTGGTTCTAGGGTTTAGAAACATGATAGGTTTTCTCTTTCTTCTTGCTATGAACTCCTATGCCATGAGTAACTAAGTTTTTATTATTGGTTGAAGATGTAGTTGGATTTTGCAACAAGTTATGATTTTTATGAATTAGTTTTTTCTCAATATTATCGTTTGATTTCTACGGGTTATAATAATTGCATGATTGAAGTATTGCAATATGATTGAATGTTTGTTTAGTTAAGTCTAGAATTGATTGAACTCACATCCATATCTATAGCTATTTTAGGGTTTTCATCGAGCGATAACCTTGAATACGAGTAGCATGATATGATTCTAGTTTGTAGTGATACATCCTTGTAGTCATATGTAGAAATTGACCTTTGTCCGAATTGTTTAACGCAATGTATTTCAATTGCATTGATTAGCCTATTTAAAACTTAATGCTCCTAGGAATTGAACTTGATTAGCGCAAGGCGTAGGTTATTCTTTAGGTAGATTTCACATACGTGTACTAATGTGTGTGTTGATAACTTTGGAAATTACGGAGTATTCTTGCAATAAGATATTCTATGGCTTTTGATGATAGCGAGATTAAATACGAATTCTATTCATATATTCATAAACTTGTTTACAATTAAAGATGAAACCTTTATCCAATATTTTCACATCCTTGATTTGCGTACTTTATTTGCTTTTTGTTTATTTTTATTTACACAATCAGAAATTCTTAGGGTGTTTTATATAGGAAACCATAACAATTTGACAACCTAGACCTCTCTGTGGGATCGATCCTTTCTTGCCCTTGCTATATTTATATTTTGAGTAGTAAGAAAGTGTAAATTATTTTTGACGCTTACGACCGCGATCACACATCATCCCTAAAAGGGGTGCCCAGTAGGAATATAACATTTAACTTTTAAGTAATCATGCACAAGATTTGAAAAACAATACATGTTTTCCCAAACATTAAGAAGTGACTAAGTCACTGAAATAAACAAACATGTATATGGACAAACTCATTCTTCAAACAATGTATATATTGAGTGTCGACCACTTCCTTACACACCCTATTAGTTTATATTAGTGTCGACCAATTCCTTACACACCTATTAGGCATAAAAGCTCGAATTCATGTAGATATAAATGAAGGAGCATATCCTATATACCACACGTGGAAATTCTCATTTCCCATAACAATTCATATTGACAACAAAACATAACAGGTCCTTTCCAAACCATGGAAAGATTAAAAGAATCAACAGAAGAATCGAAATTCAAACTAAATAAAGCATGGAATGCACAAACTGACAATGGATGAGTTTAATAAACAAAACTTTTGTAAAAGAAACAATAATGGTTACAAAAGAGTTAAATGTATTCCCACCTATTTTGATGCCAAGCCACGCCTACCTCGAGATCCACGATCCACTGGTTCATCCTTTGAATCGATCGTTGTTAATAAAGACTAACTGTTAATCACACAAGAACTCTAAGAATCTAGCCAAAAAGACTCACACAAGAATCATATTATTATATATAATGGTTCTAGGCCCCTTTATGGTTCTAAACATCTTCATTATCCATCTCCTGTATATCTAAAGATTTCATAATTCAATTACGTTCTACCTATATTCCGTTAGCTAAGTCTTAAGAATATCTACAACTTTTTAGAAGAAGTCAAAGTCTAAGGCATGCCAACCATGCTAGCCGCACCCCTGTGCCAATGGCAAATCATGCCAGCCACACCTACCGCGCCAAAGCATGCCAACCATGCTAGCCGCACCCCTGTGCCAATGGCAAACCATGCCAAGCCGAACCATACCTTGCCTTGGCCCTAGCCATGCTAGCCGCACCATGCGCCCATGGCATGCCAAGCCCTTGCCCCCGCCATGCCAAGCCAAACCATTTACGCCAAACCCTTGGCCACACATGCCAAGCCAAACCGCACCTTGCCTTTGCTCTAGCCATGCTAGCAACGCCATGTGCCAACGGCATGCCAAACCCTTGGCCCCACCATGCCATGCCAAGCTAAACCGCACCATGTCTTGGCCCTAGCCATGCTAGCCGCACCATGCGCCCATGGCATGCCAAGCCCTTAGCCCCCGCCATGCCAAGCCAAACCATTCACACCAAACCCTTGGCCCCACATGCCAAGCCAAACCGCACCTTGACTTGGCCCTAGCCATGCTAGCCGCGCCATGTGCCAACGGCATGCCAAACCCTTGGCCCCACCATGCCAAACCAAACCGCACCTTGCCTTGGCCCTAGACATGCTAGCCGCACCATGTGCAAACGGCATGCCAAACCCTTGGCCCCACCATGCGAAGCCAAATCGCACCTTGCCTTGGCCCTAGCCGTGCTAGCCGCGCCATGTGCCAACGGCATGCCAAACCCTTGGTCCCACCATGCCAAGCCAAACCGCACCTTGCCTTGGCCCTAGCCATACTAGCCGCACCATGTGCCAACGGCATGCTAATGCCAAACGCACCTAGCCGCGCCACCATGCTGGCCTTCCCTACGCGGCTACCAAAAACGAAGGCGTGCGATGATCAACGGTCCCCCTTTAATCCCCGGAGCAAATCCTAGCCATCCAAGGTTACCGACGACGATGGTAACCTTTGGCCCGTAAAACCTAAGTTTGGCCACGCCAAACCATGCCATGCCAATGGCATGACAACCTAGCCGCGCCACCATGCTGGCCTTCCCTACGCGGCTACCAAAAACGAAGGCGTGCGACGATCAACGGTCCCCCTTCAATCCCATGAGCAAATCCTAGCCATCCAAGGTTACCAGAAGACGCATGGTAACCTTTGTCCCGTAAACCTAAGTTTGGCCACGCCAAACCATGCCATGCCAACGGCATGCCAACCTAGCCGCGCCACCATGCTGGCCTTCCCTACGCGGCTACCACAAAGGAGGCGTGCGACGATCAACGGTCCCCCCTTCAATCCCAGGAGCAAATCCTAGCCATCCAAGGTTACCAGACGACACATGGTAACCTTTGGCCCGAAAAAATTAAGTTTGGCCATGCCAACGGCATGCCAACCTAACCGCGTCACCATGCTGGCCTTCCCTACGCGGCTACCAAAACGAAAGCGTGCAACGATCAACGACTATCTTTCCTCTTGAGATGTAAAATCTCGACCGTCTAAGGTCACCAAGCTAGCAAGTCTCCCCAGTGCGACTTGCCAGGAAACAACAACATGCTACATGTTTTCCATAAAAACATTCGAGACATCAACACATATCACAAACTGGGGGATCCTCTTTGGGTATTGGTTTGGTGGTTTACAGCGTGCGGCGTACACTACGCCCGTCATAAGGAACTGCCATAAGGATGAGGCAGTTAGTAAATACAGGGAGTTAATGGTGAAACGTTCTTTTTATGGAACATCAATTCCATGCGTTAACGGTTTTATGGAACATCAATTCCATGCGTTAACGGTTTTGTGGAACATCAATTCCATGAGTTAACGTTACCACCTCCTCCCATTTATTCACCCATTTATCCATTCCTTAATTAGACCAGAGTACGTTTCACTTCGACTTGTATAAATAGGTCTTACCTATTTCCACCGAACAACAAGTTCAGTCAGGAGCATACACCACTCAGAAAACATTTGCTAGCTTTTCATACGTTAGCTTCCCATTTTCTGATACAAGTCGTAACACAACTACTCTTCCAGAATCAACTATTCTGGTCTCATCACTTTCCTTGGTTTAGGCCGGAGCCCCCAAAACCAACCCATTCTCCTCCACTTTGTGACCGAAGCAAATCTGGAACGGCCATTTCTTGGTTTAGGCCGGACTTGTACAGATTGATCTCTCGAATCTAAAGTACTCCCTTGCAGTACATTGTTTAGGGTTTAAATTCGTTTCTCAACCACACACCCGAAATTATCGAAATCAGCAGAAACCATTTTCACCCACAAACAATTGGTGACCACAGTGAGAGGTTGATCTTTCGGTTACAATGTCAATTTCCAACCATCAATCTCATGCTTTGACCCAGACATCAAGATGATAGATGCAGGCGATCCTCTCATGGATTGACGACTCAGATACCAGGCGATCCGATTATAGTCACGACACGAAAAGGGATGACTGGGGACTTCCCAGAGGGTAGAAGCAAACGATCCGCCTGAGAATCAACGACTCGGTTATCAGATAACTCGGCAAGAACGATCGGACTTTCCACAATCACGGCGGTGCTTCCCATAAAACTCGGTTTTACACCCGGAAGGTTTCCTTTTCATCAGGAGACTTAAAAAACCAAGTAAGTCCTACCTAGACAAGATACGTGGCTTGCTTTTTTCGAGTTTTCACGAGAATGATAAAACCAATAGCCATGTTATGTTTCATCCCATGTTATCTACCAAACGCACAGTTCCATGGTTTTCCTAGGATGCCTGCAACACTTTCAATCATAACCAAAAATAGCCTCATCCTAAAATGGTTCATCCCGAATAATAATCCAAAACCCTCATAGCTAACACTTGTCTATCAACCCAAAAAATCCAGAAAATCAGAACCATGAACTAGGCGTTTCATTTGCCTTTCAAAAAAAAAAAAAAAAAACTAAAAATAAGAAAGTTCAAGAATTAAATGCATTCAAGGAAAGTTTTTCAACAATGGCTTACTATTCTTAGCAAGAGCCTCCTTCGTGCTTTGAAGAGCCCTTTTCAACTTCAGCTTCCTGACAATTTTTCAATTTCCGCTTCCCCCGCTTTTTCACCATATCCGCGAGAAGGACCTTGAATGTTTCGACCGAAACTTCTCGACCTCGAGAGAAACCTTCAACGAACCAAAGAACATTGAATTCAAAGTTTACACATGTCACGATGGAACCTCCAGCTCGGAGATTACATCCTCGTGTCGTATGACCAATCCGCGTTGCACATGTCGTCAATCGAAGACAAAGCTTCCTCCACCGCTTACCATACCCAGATACCCCGACCGACGCTGGCGATGCCGTGACGCGCTTACCGAGACGCGCACGCATGCCGCTTGCCAGACGCTTACAGCGCCATGCCGGGACGCGCTTGCCCTCGCTTACCATACGCGCATGCCGACGCTCTTACCAGACGCGCATGCCGAGACGCTTACCATGGCTACCAAACGCGCCTAATAAACGCGCATGCCGTAGCATGCTAGGCACATGCCATACGCACATGCCAGCCACAATACCACACCCTGCGCTAACGGCTTGCATCCTTCCAGCGCTAACATCTTGCGCCCTTCCAGCACCATCTTCTCCGCTCCACAACCAACCAAAGCAGAGCCATCCTCACCATTCGAAACAGAGCCATGGCTCCAGCACTCTGTGATCAAAACCGTGCCATCTCTGCGCGATACACTTACGATCACCAGAACCAGAGCCGCTTCCGCCCCCAACGTTTCTTCAAGCATGATAGCTCCAACCGTCACCAGAGACGCTACTCCACCATCGGGGGCAAGATACTGGAAGAGCTGGAAGAAGCCGACCTCCTTTTACCACTGTTGATTTGATGAAAAGACAAAAGGCACTTCAACAGGACGCGCGTTTATAGATGAAGAGGCTCGCATTGCTCTTGAACCCCCAGTAGAAGGGAATCAACAATCCAATTTCATCACACGTAAAGATCGGGAACGACTTCTCCAAAATCGAGGCAAAGTTATGTGAGATTCTATATTTTTCCAAGGCGTAGCGTCAAGACATATTTGCATCCCTCAACCGCACCTTTGCATCGGGAAGCCTGTTTCCGGCCGAGGAAGCCGTTCCCAAACCTCAACCTCTCATGAAAAGCACGATCGATAGATGGAACTGGGGACTCCTAACCAATGTATTGTAACCGTCAAGCCTCTGAGAATTTCAAGGCGCCGTTTTGACTTTCTCGTCAGAAGTGGCTCCACTTCAACGTTCTCCAGCAGCGGCTCCGCTTCAACGTTCGCTTCAAAAACCGCTCCACTTCAACGTTCGCTCCAGCAGCCACTCCGCTTCGGCGTTATCTCCATAAGCCGCGGCATTTGGCTCCTTAAGTTTCAACGTTCTCTCCAAGAGCCGAAGCCGCTTCAAAACCACTCCTTCCTGCAAAGGGTCGTGCCACCACACTCCCCACGTCAAGGATCATGAACGCAGCCAGCCAATCTTCGTAGTCATGGCCACCTTTTGATCCATCCCGCCAAAACTCATGACCATGGACAGTTTGCTCGCTTACGCATCCAGCCAACCCTTTTACTTCCGTGGATGCCCATACGATTCTAGCCAACCTACTTTGTTCCTACGACAATGTAGTCTCTTCTGATTACATCTGCTACCAAGAACTGTTGCCGCTCATTTTTTGATACCAGCCAGAGCTTCACCGCAGCAACAATCACTACGAAGGTAACCCGTACTCCTCCATATTTTAGTTTCACGTGGAAGAAGTAACAAAATCACCAAGATGAACATACTCGATGGTGATATCTTTATTATGGTCAACTCACTGACCATACAAGATGGAAATATGTAAACCATATTTAGGGACTGGGGATCTACACGAAATCCTTTCACTGTCAGAGCTCAGAAGACACGATCAACCATCAGGTCACGACCAGAAAAGTTAAAAACATACAGGAAGTGCCTTATTCAATTACTCATGAGCTCTGAAGGGAATGGAAGATCGAACAACATATTCTAATGGAAGATTGAAGTCTTTCAAATAAGAAGTTTTATTCAAAGATGTGAAACCGCAAGTGGGATGCTAATTGGCGAAACCCTAACTTCGCCATGAATACCAAGAAGATAACAATAAGTCCGCAAAAAGCACCAAGACGTCTATACAACAAAGAAAACAACAGCAAAGGGGAAACTGGTCATAGAAAGCGGATGCGCGAGTTGCCAACGACTGCATCGTGAGCTTCTTCAAGCACTTTCCCCAGCAATCTCTCGGGCAGAAAGTTTCCATCTGAAAGCATAACACTCTCGGAATTTGGATAAGGAAAGGATTTCCTATTTTGGTTAAGTAAGGAGGAAAGGCAACCGGTCCCGCGAAGACAAGCCACCACCGTGTAAACAGTACGCACCTTTGCTTCGCCAACGCCATGCTTGGGAAACGCTTTGTCAAGCAGCCCATGCCTATTCCAAGCCAAATCAGTGCTAATGGGTCCCTTTCATGCCAAGTCTATGTTAGCAGCTCCACCTCGCATTCCAAAAGCCTAGCCTTGAATACGTACAACCACACCAGGATTTACGCAAAGCTGCAAGGCGCAAGGATCGCAGATTCTACTTATCTCTCGGAAAAAGGAGGTACGATCGTTGCTAGGAGATTCCATCACAATACCAAACCGAGGGAGGAGGAACGACCTTTACCCTACCTTCACCAACGAAAAACTGGAAAGAGGAAGATGATACAATTTCACCAAAGAATATATGTATTGCACAAACCCTAAAAAGGGAAAGGAGAAGTAACGTCTCTTATGGGTGCACGCTTCCGGATTTTTGAATAAGGAAAAGAATTCACCGTTAAAGCCACGCATGAAGAAAGGCAATCGGTCCCACAAGAGCAAGCCTTGCCACTCCCAAGACATCCGCGCTTTCCTTGCCAGTGCCAGTCTTGCCAGCGCTCCACGTTGAGCCAGCGTCATGATGTTACCTAACCCAGCCAAGATGATGCATGGCTAGACTAAGCCGACGATCTTCATCTCACCGCTTCACGGTCTACACCACAAATAGAATCTATGCAAGGCTTCCAAACACAGGATCATGAACTCTCCTTACCTCTCGAAAAAGTCGTCACCTTCCCACAAAAGCCGAAGCAAGTTGTTGTCTTCCCGAAGCCAACGTCACGCCATGCCGGCCAACGGATCCGCGCCGCGCCAAATTTACGCTTAGCGGTCCTATTTCAAAGACGATCTAGTGCTAACGGCTCCTTTCCAAGCCGTACGATACCTGCGTCTCCCATTCCAAGCCGATCCAGTGATAACGGCTCCAAGTCCAAGCCGACCAGTGCTAGTAGCTTCCATTCACACCAAATCTGCACTAGTGGCTCCGTTCCAGCCTAACCTGCAAGTACCACGAGCAGAATTTACGCAAAGCCGCCAAATACGAGGATCACAGATTCTCCTTACTTCCCGAAAAAGATTAGACGGATCTTCGTGACCATCTTGCATGATTTACGTTTCGATTTTGTCCTTGTCTGTCACCATCTTATGCTTACCTCGCAACAACGCCCTTGTTCCGAGCTAAGTAGGGGACTTAATGTTGATGGTGGTTTGTAACTTAGGGGTAAAATCGTAAAACCCTAGTCAGACAGTGACGTCACAGGACTTAAACGCATTTATTAAACCCTTTAATATGTCTCCAAGGGAAAACACTAGGTACCTTTTTTAATGCTAATTAGGGTTTCGACAAGCCAAAACCTAATTCTCACACCACACGTGCTAATGGCTCATCATGTCAGCCACATCCTACCGCGCCAAGGCATGCCAACCATGCTAGCCGCACCCCTGTGCCAATGGAAAATCATGCCAGCCACACCTACCGCGCCAAGGCATGCCAACCATGCTAGTCGCACCCATGTGCCAATGGAAAACCATGCCGCCCACACTCTACCAAACCCTTGGCCCCACATGCCAAGCCAAACCGCACCTTTCCTTGGCCCAAGCCATGCTAGCTGCACCATGCGCCCATGACATGCCAAGCCCTTGGCCCCTCCATGCCAAGCCAAACCATTTACGCCAAACCCTTGGCCCCACATGCCAAGCCAAACCGCACCTTGCCTTGGCCCTAGCCATGCTAGCCGCGCCATGTGCCAACAGCATGCCAAACCCTTGGCCCCACCATGCCAAGCCAAACCGCACCTTGCATTGGCCCTAGCCGTGCTAGCCGCACCATGCGCCCATGGCATCCCAAGCCCTTGGCCCCGCCATGCCAAGCCAAACCATTCACGCCAAACCCGTCCCACATGCAAGCCAAACCGCACCTTGCCTTGGCCCTAGCCATGCTAGCCGCGCCATGTGCCAACGACATGCCAAACCCTTGGCCCCACCATGTCAAACCAAACCCACCTTTCCTTGGCCCTAGCCATGCTAAATCATTCACCATGCCATCGACATGCCAACCCGTCGCACCGCCATGCCAAGCCAAACCTCACCTTTGCCTTGACCCACCATGTGCCAACGGCATGCCAAACCCTTGGACCCACCATGCCAAGCCAAACCGCACCTTGCCTTGACCCTAGCCATACTAGCCGCACCATGTGCCAACGACATGTTAAGCCCTTGGCCCCACCATGCCAAACGCACCTAGCCGCGCCACCATGCTGTCCTTCCCTACGCGGCTACCAAAAACGAAGGCGTGCGACGATCAACGGTCCCCCTTTAATCCCATGAGCAAATCCTAGCTATCCAAGGTTATCCGACTACGCATGGTAACCTTTGGCACGTAAACCTAAGTTTGGCCATGCCAAACCATGCCATGCCAACGGCATGCCAACCTAGCCGCGCCACCATGCTGGCCTTCCCTACGCGGCTACCAAAAACAAAGGCGTGCGACGATCAACGGTCCCCCTTCAATCCCAGGAGAAAATCCTAGCCATCCAAGGTTACCAGACGACGCATGGTAACCTTTGGCCCGTAAACCTAAGTTTGGCCATGCCAAACCATGCCATGCCAACGGCTTGCCAACTTAGCCGCGCCACCATGCTGGCCTTCCCTACGTGGCTACCAAAAATGAAGGCGTGTGACGATCAACGGTCCCCCTTCAATCCCAGGAGCAAATCCTAGCCATCCAAGGTTACCAGATGACGCATGGTAACCTTTGGCCCGAAAAACTAAGTTTGGCCACGCCAAACCATGCCATGCCAACGGCATGCCAACCTAACCGTGTCACCATGCTGGCCTTCCCTACGCGGCTAACAAAACGAAAGCATGCAACGATCAACGACTATCTTTCCTCTTGAGATGCAAAATCTCGACCGTCGAAGGTCACCAAGCTAGCAAGTCTCCCGGTGCGACTTGCCGTGCAACAACAACATGCTACATGTTTTCCACAAAAACATTCGAGACATCAACACATATCACAAACCGGGGATCCTTTTTGGGTATTGGTTTGGCGGTTTACAGCGTGCAGCGTACACTACGCCCGTCATAAGGAAGTGTCATAAGGATGAGGCGGTTAGTAAATACAGGGAGTTAATGGTGAAACGTTATTTTTATGGAACATCAATTCCATGCGTTAACGGTTTTATGGAACATCAATTCCATGCGTTAACGGTTTTATGGAACATCAATTCCATGTGTTAACGTTACCACCTCCTCCCATTTATTCACCCATTTTTCCATTCCTTAATAAGACCAGAGTACGTTTCACTTCGACTTGTATAAATAGGTCTTACCTATTTCCACCGAACAACAAGTTCAGTCAGGAGCATACACCACTTAGAAAACGTTTGCTAGCTTTTCATACGTTAGCTTCCCACTTTCTGATACAAGTTGTAACACAACTACTCTTCCAGAATCAACTATTATGGTCTCATCACTTTCCATGCTTCCCTCCCCAAAACACACCCATTCTCTTCCACTTTGTGACCGAAGCAAGTCTGGAACGACCATTTCTTGGTTTAGGCCGGACTTGTACAGATTGATCTCTCGAATCTAAAGTACTCCCTTGCAGTACATTGTTTAGGGTTTAAATTCGTTTCTCAACCACACACCCGAAATTACCGAAATCAGCAAAAACCATTTTCACCCACAAACAACTCCACAATATAAACTTCAGCTTAACACTTTAATCATACATTCACTGCACATAAACTCCATACTTCACTAACCTTGTTAACTGCAACCAGTTGAATCAATTAGCAGCCTACAATACCCATGCTCTCTGCAACCTTCTCAATTACAGACCAACCCACAACACTTACAATTTCATATACACAAACACCATGCCACCATTCACAAGTCATTAACACCACTAACTGCAATTCAACATACAACTACCACCATAAACTCTTCTCTGCCATAACAATCTGACCTTACAAACATCTATACATTCCACAACAATCTCAACTTAAATATTGTTCTTCCTTTTAACCCATAACAACAACAGTTCACTTCCATAATTATACAAACTATGAAATCAAAGTAATTCAACTCAAACTACTACAATTAAAGTAAATCAGAGACTTACCCAAGTATTAGCATCCTCTTCTTCATCATCTCAGCATACTTATCAATCCCAATTAAACTCAAAAACAACTCCATCAACCCTAATCGGTTCACTATAACCCAACACAGCTCCCTCAATTCAACCCCAAGTCAATATCACCACCAAGAACTCAACCACAGTACCACATCCTTCAACTCTATCTCAATCCTATTTCATGCATATATAAGCTTCAACTGGGATAACATTGTCCATCTGTAATATCTACATTTACCCACTCACTCTACATCTGCTCAAATAGCACATACAAGACTCAAATCTCATAATATGTAACGAGTTATCCCTGCACCAATAAACACCAACACTGACGGTTTGTGCAACACCACCATCAATACAAACATGTTCATCACCACAAGCCAATAAATATTCTTCCCTGCCAATCATCACAAAACAACATCAACAGCTAAACAATTTCTTCTTCATCACATACCCCATTTATCTAACTCAACTATAAATCCATTAACAATCACACAACTTCAATATAAACACAACCCCATCTAAATATCATCATTTCATCCTCAATTCTATGAAAACAGATTGAAATAAGAGAACCCTTAATTACCATATTCGATTCTTCTTGAATTGAATCAATCACCTGAACTGGCACCACCATCACCAACTGGTTTCCTCCATTGTATTCTTCTTTTCTCGATGTCAGACTCCTAATCTTCATCACCATCTTCTATTCTCAGAGGACTCCAATTCAATTCTCAATTCTCAACACCGAAACCCTAATTTCCAAATTTGGGAAAGAACATGAGTAATTGAAATCAAAATTAAACTCATACAGATATTACTACTTCTTACCTGATCAAAACCCATCTCAAATCAATCTTCTAAATTATCAATTTCATTTTCTGGTTCTTCTTTGAACTCCTTATAAACCCTAACTTCATGATTTATCATTTAAACAGCTTCTGAAAATCAATCAAACACTAACCCAATCTTTCTTCATCTTCCAACCACTCGATTTGTATCTTAATTCTCAATAACTCAAACTCTAGACTTAAATCCCTAATTTCTGTTTCTTTCAAAATCCAATCGGAAGCAACAATATCACCTTCTCTCTCAGTTCAACATGTTACTAAGCTTAAGATAGATTGCTCACACAAATTCATGCTCAAATCCTCGAAATCGAGATCAACAGAGAGAAGAAGAGGAAAGAAGAAATAAGAAGATGAAAGAAGAATGAATTCTTCGATCGGGTTTTTGGTGAAGATAAGGCCGACCAAAACTTTTAAAGGCACCCGTCCAAACGATAAGGGCATCCAGGCGGTTTAAAGAAAAATGAATTATTTGTCCTTCATACAAAATGATAATATCTTCTTCATCTGATATCTGATTGACAAGTTCGAGTAGTCCATTCCGTGTAACTTTTCGAGATCTATCGAGTGGTACTAATTTCGTGTCTAGATCGTAGTTAGATTAATTCCTATTAATTAACGTTCGTGTTAAACTACTCGAGTTATTATCGGCTAATTCGTCACCTGACCGGTCTAACAGCATTGACGAGCTTGAGGGTCTTTACAATATTAGTCGAAATATGTACACATTAATCGGTAACCAACAAGGTATATATATATACTACCGATTATTGATTAACTACCGATTGTTGTGTTTGCTACTGATTATAAAAGGGCATATTAGCCATTTCGAAAAATCGGGGATAAGGGGTAGCTTAGATTTACGCTTGGGTGACCTTTTTTGTCCTTTTGTGTCGCCCTAATTCATTTTCATATGGATATAGTTAGGAGGTGGGGGTTCAGAAGTTTCTGTGGTGCAAACCTCTAAATTGAGGGTCAAGAACTGCAGATGAGGAGCAATAAGATATAATTGCATAATTTGCATGGTTTAAAATATCATGGTTTGTGGCTAAACAATTAAGTGTAATGGAAAGGGATCTCTGGTTCATGCTTACTAAGAAGATCCTTCAACTCATCAGGGAATTGATTTGGTTGAAGAAATCTCTTTTCCTCCCCAGGGCAGTCTACCATCTTCGCAAGGAAGTCAGCTGGTCTGTTCCATTCTTTCAAATATGCATTTAGCATACCACGGCTGGGATAATAGCGTTGTCCCTTCGCCACTATCAGCCGCACGATATCATCAAAATAATCTTTATATACTCGTTCCTCCAAGGTCAGCTTCCTAATCAGACATGTACGACATACCAAATCAAATTGCAGATCAGGGTGATTGCGACATCGACCCTCATTGTTGAACATGAAACACTCCCAGAGTGTCTCGAAAACCCTCTTTGAATTACACGCAAAGAAGACTGCCGGAACATTGGCAAGTACAGCTATCCTTATACCAGTGAGGAACCCCTCCAAGTTATGATAAAATGCTGAGATACAACGTTGGGAACCTCCAGCAACAGCAGCAACAGGCCTACCATCGTGACAACGCAACAGTGCCCCATAACCTCCGTTGCTGTTCTTTTTGTGATGCCCATCAAAAGTGACTAAGAACACACTCTTAGGGTCATGAGGAGGTAGGATGATGCGGTCTCTGCTAGTTGACCTTCCAACATCCATGGCAGATAGCTTATCTGTCATACATGCTACACCTGCCGAAGTTGTCTCAATTGCAGATTCCTTCTTCTCAGCATCATCACCATCTTCGGATACCTCATCGTCACTTCTAAAATGATCATCCGGATATTCATACCCATGACTATTTTTAACATAGTTACTGCACCTCCAATTCTCTTTACACGGTGGAAGACGAACTTTCACACCATTAGAATCCACTCTGAAAAGAGCAAATTAAAAACAGTATATCACAAACTATGAAATATCTAAATATAATTGATTCAAGATAAATGAAGGACTTAAGAGACTAAGCATCCGATCATCATTACTTAAAAAGAAGTAAATATTACCTAAAAAGAGGAGTATCCTCCTCAGAATAAACAATATCAATTTTTTGCATTACGCCGCTAGGTCCACTAGGCTTCCAGCTACAATAAACAATATCATTAAAAAAGGCAATATATATATATATATATATATATACACATTACTATCTGTGGCACAAAGATGAATAGATGTAAAGGATTTAAGAGACTAAGCATCCGATCATCATCATTAGATTCATTACCTAAACAGAAGTAAGTAATATTACCTAGTATTAGCTATACTTGCTGCAGTTGGCTCAAAGTAAACAAATTCATTATTTCCTACTTTGATGCATCCATGATTAGCAGGTCTACGTCCACCCTCCATACCAGCGTCACTGAAAAGAATAAAAAGGCAAAATACATACATTACAATCTGTGGAACAAAGATGAATATATGTAAAAGATTTAAGAGACTGAGCATCCAATCATCATCACTACTTAAAAAGAAGCAAGTAAATTTACCCAGTCCTAGTTTTATTTGCTTCAGTTGGCTGATTATTTCCTACTTTGATGCGTCCATGATGAGCAGGTCTACTTCTACCCTCCATATTAGCTTTACTTGCTTCAGTTGGCTTTTCAAAAACTACTTTGATGAGTCCATGATGAGCATAAAAGGTGGGATCGGAGCTCTGGAGTTACCAGAGAAGATAGATCTAGAGGAAAAGCTGCTCAAGGTAAAAGCAGAAGGGAAGACGGAGAGAAGCTAGGGCGTATAAATGAAATGAATTGGGGATTGTGTGACATGTGTCAAATGGATGCTCAAAAGGGTGTAAATTGGACAGGCCGCGAACCCAAGCCCGTTTCCTAATCCAGGCCTGACGGACCTCGTATTTAACTACCAAAAAAGCCCTCCAGGCCGGGCTGGCCAGGTAAAATTAGGCTTTCTAGTAATAGTCTAGGCCAGGCCAAAGAGGTTTCAAATTTTCGTACTTTTAAAGTTGTATAATAACTGATTTAACTCATGTTTGGAATTTGGAGATTGAAATATAATTTAAAACAATCTTAAGCAATTGATCTTCTAAATGCATAACAGAAATGAAATAAAAAAATTCAAAATTCAACCAAATTACATAATAATTTACTTCAACGTAAAATTAAAATTCTTAGTAAAAAATTTCAAACGGGTACCAAGCTGGGTTGTTCTGCGAGGCTACTAAATTTTAGTGAAAGGTCCCATGGAATTATAAATTAGCCCGCAATTTAAGATAACCGATCAAAGGACCATGATGGGCTTTAAAAGACTTTAAGCTCCCTACGAATACAGGCCCAAACACTAATAGCTCAGACAGTATTTTCCACTTTCGTGATATTTACAGCCCTAAATTTTAAACATAACATGGCTGCTACTGCCAATGAATGGAGTCAATGGACCCTGACATTAAAAAACTAACTACCCATGCATATTTTCAACCTAGACATTATTAACTAGAGCGTGATTAAGAGCAAAACAACAACGATCCAACAAAATTCGTCGGCACCAATTCTCACTCTACCATAATTTTATTTTATTCGTACTTACGTGAATGGATCTCCTGCACAGCAATAACATATAGATTTCATGTCGAGGAGAAGCTATCTTCTAGCTTCTGTCTTCTATCTCTTACTCTTCTTCGGTGTGCATGTCACCGGACATCCTCTAATTATTCACAAAAAAAACATCACACTTTCCTAGTTTTACCCCCTTGCCTCCTACACCACTAGAATCCTAGGAAACCGATTAAATTTAGGAAATTTGCATCACTTATTAGGATCGCGCAGCAAGCAACACTTAGAGAAGTTAGCGCTCAAACAAAACTAAAAAGGGTTTTGATAAAATCACTGGGCCGCTGCTCAAACCCAACTGCAAATATGACGTGTTCCTGGTCGATTCCGTCCTTGCATCTTATTTTGGATTGAACTTTAGCTTTAATCCTAATCCCTGAATTTTGGGTGTTCTATATCTTATTCTTCTTCGGTGTGCATGTCACCAGACATCCTCTAATTATTCACAAAAAAAACACCACACTTTCCTAGTTTTACCCCCTTGCCTCCTACACCACTAGAATTAGGAAACCGATTAAATTTAGGAAATTTGCATCACCGCGCAGCACGCGCTCAAACAAAAACTAAAAGGGTTTTTGATAAAATCACTGGGCCGCTGCTCAAACCCAACTGCAAATATGACGTGTTCCTGGTCGATTCCGGTTTTTAATGAACTTCCTATTGTAGCCGTGTCGGCACATAAAATCTATATTTTGCGACGTTTTTCTTTTTGAAAAGATACATATGGTAAGGAAACAACAACAAAAACAAACATTTAAGTTCATTGGTTCATGATTTAACAAGCATGCTTAACTTGAGTGTCATTCCAGTTTTTGGTGTATGCTAGAATAAGACAACTAACTCTGTCGAGCATTTTTCATATGACGTTTTCAATAACCGAGAAAGTGTCACCCATTATTCAAGAGGTCCAAAAACTGTTTTAGCAACTTGATTATGCTAAAAGCACAGTCACAAAAACTGACTCGTAACCGGCTATGTATGTATGTTCCGGCAATTTGGAGGGAGAGCAAGTGTCACTCGTAAGTAATCAGAAGGAAAACATGGACATACATCGACTAGGGTATCAAACCCGATATGCTGCCGTCTTGATATGGAAATGGAACTTGGCACACCACCCAATGCAAGAGTATGAAACTCAATCAGTTTAGTCAGCTATAGGATCACAGTTCCGAAATTTGTATCACCACCACGCAGACGTTGCGTGTGCCAAATAAGAAAACGAGGTGAGGATGCCACGCTGACATCCACACCCAAAATTCAGCAACATTGCATGGTTCTCGTTGCCCCTTAATGCATGCCTGGCATGGCTATTTTTATCTCCATTTTTGGCAGACTCGCGGGATAAAATAATCACCTTAATCTGAGTACAAGAACCAGCTGGCGCAAAGCTTCTTCCATTCTAGTTCTCCAATGCCGTCAGTTTTCTACGTGGTTGTCTTCTAAAGACATCCGGGAGAAGAAATCTCCACGACTTAAAAGATTTAGACAATAAAGCTATCTACTTGAATGGCGATAGAATCTTCGCTTCCTACCGGCCGAACAAGACTTTTCTAAAGCAGGTGCTCCGGTGAGGACTCTTGAAAAAGTTTGACCGGAGTAAATATTCCATGGTAAAGTAAACACACTTTCGAATTGGTTGGTTATGGTTAAAATTATTACACTTCTTTTACAACCTCGTCATCTACTGTGGGTGGACAACATCTCGTATCCTCAATCTACATTTAATCATTTATAACAAACGGTTATTTTTAACTCGAAAATATTGTGTTGTACAAGAAAAACAAAAACCGCCACTTCTAACTAGTTGATAATTGAAACTCAATACTCAATCCTCATTCATTCATTCCACTTTATGATGAGGTGGACAATTGTGGTGTGAGTATTAAAGAATAGAGCTTTCTCATTCACTCTAGCCCTACACCAATTAATAAAAATAATGCTTACGCCCTAATTACACCTTTCGTATTATCCTACTACTCCCACTTTCATCGACTAACCGCCCCCCACTTCAATTTTCAACACAGAAAAGTGAAAATCCATATTCGCCTACTTCTGTTCTTCGTCATAAATCGCTCAAATCTCTGTGAATTTTTTCTTCACAAAAATCAGTCTTCGATGACTTAAAAAATGGCTTACGAATTTCAATTTCATCAAAGATCGCCAACTCGATAAATCCTAAGTCACAAAACGTAATTCTCTATCTTTCTTTATCTATGAATCAAATTACTATGAATCAAATTACTAAAAACCAATTAATATGAGAAATTGGTAAGCATTTTTGTTTTACATTCTTCTAATTTAATTTTTTTATTGTGGGTTTTATTTTGATTGTTGCAGGTACAGGAAAGAGGAACCCTTTTTCAAGTCCGTGTTGTTTCCGATAGGCTTGAATGGGGACTTCATCAATAGCGGAAAGAACAGTCTGTAAGAGTCTTAGATTCGTTATCGAAGGATCTAAGCAGTATGCAAAAGCTCTATTCTTATTGTTATATATAATGATAAATACCGGAGCAAAAGATGCTTTCCACGGAGATGTTCGTTGATTTGATCTCAAGATTCAGACTTCAAGTGACAGTAAGATGATTTACTTTACCCTCTTTCATTAACCGTATTGCTTATAAATTTGATGCACATGTATATTATGTTGGAAAAATTGGGTAAAACAGAGGATGAAATAACACAGGAAGAGATTGTTGTACTCCAAACTTTCAAGGCTCATAAGATTTCTTTTAGACGATTATTTCTACCCTCCCAATATCAATTGGCGATTGCAACAGGTATGCGAAATAATGCCTTCAGAATACAATGAAAGCCCTCTGTGAGAAATTGGATTCAAGGTTTGCACCCCTTGACCCAATCAAGAACACACTAGAAAAGAATTCATGATGCTTTAGAAAGAGAGAAAACGAAGTTGAATAGATTGTGAAGAATGGGAGAATGCCTTCACTATTTATAGGGATATTCATGCCTATTGGAGATGCCTCTTCACTTCCAAAAGACACATAAGGTGTCTATTGGGAATGGTTGTCTTTATGAACCATCACACCTATTAAAGGTGTCTCTTCATCTCCAACTAACATCCATTGTGTTTATCCAACACGAATACTTCCCCGTCATAGCGGCAAACCAAAAAGAAAACCATTTTATTTTCTAAGATATTGAAAATATCCAACAATCTCCCGTATTTTCAATAACCAAAAACATGAAAATAAAAACAAAACTTTTAAATCAGTGGTTGCATCACACAAGTGATCGCCTACATACCTGAGTGGGATCAAGCCAACGTAGTTCAAGCACAATTGAGACTAAGCATCATCGTTGAAATCAACACATAAATGATAGGTATCTTTGGATTTGAACCTTCACTTAGTGTAAGAAACTCAAATCCTTATCGAGATTCTATGGTGAAACCAGGTCTTGAACCAAGTATCCCTTATGATAAAAACCGGAGTCTCCACACATATTGATTTCATAAATCATGTGTTCAGTAGCCAAGCACGTTAATGGCCATGTGCTTATATCCTTGATTCATGAGTCTTCTTTAGAGAACGGTCTTCTTCTCTTAGGAAACGGCTGATTTCCATACTCATATAGGTAAGTCTCGAAGGTGTTTCGCGATACACCTTTTACTAATCACGAGACTCATTAAGGATTTACATCCATCCTATTTTCTTGCAGAACCCAGCACTAATTAGAAATGGGAAGTTTTATATTAGTGCTCCATAATCTACATCCATAACTTGTTGGTACCACATTGAACCTTGTTTATATTTTTCAAAACATAGGTTGGGTTTCTACTATGGGAGATCAAAATTCTTTCACAGACCTTAGTCCCATTTCTTTATACTTCATTGAAAACATTTCCTTTGGGAGACTTTCCATAAATATGTCACTTAAGTTTTTCTCCGTTTCAATGGCTAACTGCAATTACTCCTTTCTTGAGTAATTGACTTACCGTTCAATGTACAAGATTTGTATGTCTTGACCTTTCATTATAAGTCTTTGTTAGAGACATTATAGATCATAGCCTGATTCACAATTAATCAAGACCGCTTGAGATGGCTTCTTCCAAAAATGAGATCTCTACAAGTTAGGTTCTAAGCCATTCTTCCTCGTTATTTATTAATTGCATCTAGTTATGCAATCAATTTTGACAATATTATTAAAATATCCTTATTTGATTTTACAAAATAATTGTAACTTCTCTAGGAATCATAATTAACATCGACTGTTAATTCACAAGAAGTCATCAAGTCATTATAGACTTGCATTCACTAGAGGCATAAGAAATTTGTAGGCCACTTGCTTGCTATTTCAACAAGCACAATATCACGATGAGTAACTCCTCTACTCATGCCCAATCCTCTACAAATTTATACCCAGGTACATAGATAATGTCTATTTAACATTTTACATTATGTAATGCAAATGTTCATAATTTATGCGTCGGTAACATTGTAACACCCCATCGTTGGATATTTGGTCGGCCGCCCAATCTTCCAATATGTTACAT
This sequence comes from Papaver armeniacum, assembly GCA_023531295.1. Classification (NCBI taxonomy): domain Eukaryota; kingdom Viridiplantae; phylum Streptophyta; class Magnoliopsida; order Ranunculales; family Papaveraceae; genus Papaver; species Papaver armeniacum. The sequence goes on along the minus strand of JAJJWW010010965.1, from coordinate 14,123 downwards.
ATTAACCGGTAATCTACTTCCCATTTGATGTCATTTAAGACATCCCAATTTCCAGATTTTGGAACCTATAATTCTTATCACAAGAATTATGCTCATGTACTGCAATTGTTATCTTAACAATTATGATGGTTACAGACTTTAAAATTTATAATTCCTATCGAAAGAATTATATCCGTACCGAAAAATTGTTGCCTAAACAATCATTGGTGATCTCTATTGATTCCCTAATCATAGAGCATTCATGACAATACTCCTCTATTGTCACGTGACCAAATGAGTGGAATTTACATATCACTTGTTTGATCATCAAACATGGACAAACCGTAATTTCTAAAGAAATCTTCAAATCCAATTTCTTGGACTTGGCATGAAAATTCTCAATCATTTTCCAATCACCAGAAATACCTAAGTATGGACAATATGCTTATTCAAGATATTAATTGTGCAATGTTTTACGGTACGTAGTCTATCCACATATATTCCAGTAAAGTTACTAGAAATGTTGATCCAAATCAAAATTTGGAACCAAGTGTCCAACGCATACACAAGTACTGATCATACAACATCTTCAAATCCGATAGAATTGTATCTATAGTTCCTACGGATTTGGCTCTTATTTGGCCACTTAATGGAAGCTGTCTACTAGTGACATCCTATCCTTGAAATGATAGGAACCCTGTCTGGCTTAACTTTGTTTTGCTGGTACATTTTGATGTCATTTCAAAATATGTAAACGCTCACAAAAAGAACATGACCCGTCAGCGTAATGCGAAATATACTTTTGCATTAACTGTTGGCAAACAAAATGTAGTCTCATGTACTGCGAACCATCGGTACATAGAAAGGATGGCACAATTCAATTTGTTTACAGTGGATTCTTTATGTACCTTGTATCCACTACATTGGTTGAGAAAACTCAACCAGATCACATGAGAGGGTAAATGAAACTTAGTGATCCATGTGCTCACTTAACCCCTCTGTAAATTGAAATCTTCAAATCCGGACTATATAGTAAAACAAGTTACTGTCACTTCGAATTTGGCTATCTTTTGGTCGTTATTGGGGCAACAAGAGAACTTGTCTTACCACTATACTCAACCAAGATCACGTACATAAGAACTCTATCAAAGGACAGCTCTACAACACTATATAGTGTTCATAAGAAACTCCACATGTATGACCATTTCAAAGACACAACCGAAGGTGGGAACCTTATTCATGTTGTCAGTTCACAACAGAATCCTCTTTATTCATGAGCCACAATAACTGGTCATATAAAGAATGGTTCAGCCACCCTTCTCTTGTTTCCTTATTCACTAATCCAAAATGACAGTGAATAGATCTAATTTCTCAAGAAAATGTTGTATAATGGAACCCTACAAACTCTATAATATACTCTAACTCAGACATATTCACTATGTAGTTTGTTGTCGCAATACTAGATTTGGGTACAACAACATTTTCTGACCTAATCATTTATCCAAACATCTAGTATACCAACTAGTCAATACATGATTACAAACTCCAACAATGAGATGAATCGTTCAACGGTGTATTATATCATCAATGTATAAAAATTAAATTATACTGACCGTTTCTTTACGGTTAGTTTTCCACGGCTAATTTGAAAGATACCGATTCATAAACTAAGCCCCAATTTACGAACCGTTTCCTTCATGAAGTACTAACCGTTTCCTTCCCGTAGGTGTATGTCAAGGTCGACTGACAGCCGCACTGCATAGTTACTCTTTCTTGTCCTTCTTTTTGTGCATTTGTTCTGATCACCATCAATCAGAAAACTTATTAACCAAATTATTGGTCAATCCTTAAATGCATGAATTACAAAATAAGAGAAAGAACAGAGAAGTTGGATACTTATCTCAAATTTCAAGTGAGAATGACGCTCCACATATCGATATACCAATATATCAATCCATCATTGTTTCTCCTCTTCTGCAGAAAATCCTTGTAAGGGGATAAAAGAAAACCCAATTCAGAATCTAGTCACTTTGTCTCTCAAGATTTATGACCCGATCAAGAGTAGTTGTGCCGGTCTCAGATAGCATCAAATCTTTTGGTGTATCAGATACAATCTCATCCTCCATTGCTGAAATTAATCGTCTAAAACTGTTGGAAAAATTAGGTAAAAACAGAGGATGAAATAACACAGGAAGAGATTGTTGTACTCCAAACTTTCAAGGCTCATAAGATTTCTTTTAGACGATTCTTTCTACCCTCCCAATATCAATTGGCGATTGCAACAGGTATGCGAAATAATGCCTTCAGGATACAATGAAAGCCCTACAACAGAGAAATTGGATTCAAGGTTTGCACCCATTGATCCAATCAAGAACACACAAGAATAGGATTCTGGTGATGCTTAGAAGAGAGAAAACAGAGTGTACTTGATGTTCTTCATTTTTTGAATGAAAACAAATCATCACTACTTATAAGGAACTCATGCCTATTAGAGATGCCTCTTCATTTCCAAAAGACACCAATAATGTCTAATGGGAATGGATGTGTCTCTTGTGAACCATCACACCCTTTGGAGATGCCTTTTCATCTCCAACAAAAATCCATTGCATCTATTCGGCACCGGATGCTCCCCGTGATAGTGGCAAACCAAAAATGAAAACCGTTTTATTTTCTATGTTATTGAAAATATCCAACATATTATAGAAATTAATGTGTGATTTTCATTTTCATAGGAACTATATGTAGAGACTCTATGGGTGCAAATGTTGGACCTATCGCTTAATAGAGATATAAAATCTCTGATAGTTTTAATTTCAGTTTTGCTTTGTTCATCCTACAAATTTGGGTGTTAATCTTTTCATAGTGTGCAAATTTCTATGTTTAGAAAACTGGGTTTAACAATTGTACTTTTGTGGGTGTGGTTGTAGTTCTCTACATGTTCAATCATCATCCCGAGCACAATGGAGACGTTTACAAGAACCAATCTTTAAAACGGTGAGTAAATAACCATAGTCCTAATTTCCCTTTCTATCAGTTCACTGAAAATATTTTCCTCTAATTCTTTTATGTAACTTCTTTGATTATTCAGTATTTTTATGTAGTTTACTATAATTCCGAAGCTAATTCTAATAATGGGGGCCTCTTCAGCCGGGAAGAATTTTTTTTCCCCTTCATTGTCATCGGTACTCGCACTTTTTTAGCCTTACTTCTTTGTATGGATATTTGGCCATTAAAATCAATACAATCAGTAAGCAAGTTTTGAATATGATCTATCGACATAGTGCATTATAGAAATCGGTATTTAATTCAGTTCAAACTAACAGAATAGTGAATTGCAGATTGCTACCTAAGACCCTTTAATGCACAATTCTTAATATCCATCTTGGTTGAATTCTATGAATTATTTTTACTGTGGAGATTTTTCTTCTTCATTATATAGATCATTGATTCATTTAATGTTCTTTAGTTTGAATCATCCAACAAGGAAACAAAAGAAATTTGTGAAAGAATTGGTACATCTCTCTCATAATCGTGAGTGGCTATTAATGTACGTTAAATCTCATTTCTATTAATTTGTGTCTTAAACTGAAAATTCACATGGATGAATCTGTATAAATGGTTGAAAATCGAATGAACTTCCCTGTGAAATATTATTTATTTTACCACCATCTCTTGAATCTTGATGATATGTATATTGTTTATATATTTGAACCTGTGTTGTTTCAATAGATGCTCTCCAAACTGATCCTATGAACCTGTGTTGTTTGGGTTTTCTCTTTATATATTTGAACATGTCTGTGAAATATTATATATATAGTTGGTGCATGTTCGTTTAGATGATGCATCCGCAAACTATTTATGCGAGCTAGGAGTATTTTGCAATCCAAACCTCCATGAACGAATCATTAGACTATTGAAGGTCATTTCGGTTGCTTTTTAGCTGATTTGGAACCTCAAACAATAACAAGGTCAACGTTGCATCATATAGGGAGAGTTTCCAAATTAAAAAGGTCACAACAAATGCTCAAATTCAACTGCAACAACCACGGCTCTCTGAGACAATACTTCATATTTCTGTTGGGGTGTTTACATTCTTTTGCATGAAAAAATAGAAGGATTCAACATATCATGTTTGTATGGGGAAGAATACTGCAGAATCTCTGATGGTTGTCTATATTCTTATGTAGGAAATGTAGAAGGATTCAACTTATCATGGTTGCATACTTGCATGGAGACTGTCCAAAGGCTAAATGTTGATGATCTGTTAATGAAAACCGATTACTTTCGGCCCGGGGTTATTGGTGGATCAGTGGGGCTTCCACAATGAAATCACTCGATGTCGACAAGTATGTTTCTATCTTAATAGGTTATTGTGGTTTGTTTGTTTTTTTGATGTGCAACTAGTTAATGGTTATTGATCCGATGTTCGTACTCTGTGCCTTCATTCTGTTTTTGTGGAGGTTTGTTCCCCGCATTTCAACCGTTACAAACAGACGGCCTACGTTTTATGGGTGTATCTTCCTGGTGTTGCTTGGAGTGGAACCTTTAAGTTATGTGGTGAAAGGGGTGCGAGTTACACAGTAGAGTGAAAACCATTCACAGTGCAACGTTATAAAGGATGTAAAGCATGTATAAAGGATGTAAAGCATGTATTTTATCTTCTTAAAGATTGTAGCTGATATTAATGGTAGCAGTGCGACCCTTAAGCTACAGGTGTTATTGTAATTATTTATTTATTTGATGTAGTTATTAGAGTTATTCATTTGGGAAATTTGATTACTGTTGCTAAACCGTTTTGGTACAAGGTTTGAGAGGTTTGTGCTTGATTTATCCTAAAATAATCCCTGGAGTCATTCATACTAAAACTAAAAGGTCTTCTTTAAATATATGTGATAATAAGGATGATGATGATATGACTGCCAAGATAATGGGCTAATTCAGGAATTTAAGTCGATATAAATAAAAACCCGAACAAACAAAAAAACATTATTTCCCGGTACGGAGCACGGGTTCCTATCTAGTTAGTTATGGTATCATTCAATCACAAAGACTATTAAACCCTGTCGAACTCTTAAAAATTGTACATTCTGATAATTTCAGAGATTTTCTCCACGAATGAACTTTGATCCATCCAACGGATACAATATCATTTTGTCAATTTCTTTTACTCAAGTCTATGCACAACATTTTTGTTTTATCATACACATCGTGTTTTAAAGGAGATAAAGGGTCGTGCACCAATCCGTCCAAATTCCTTTTTCTATACACATTTTTTTCTTCTTCTGGAGATCGGCGAATAAAAATTATAATATGGTATTATGAGAGTAAAATATTCGGCTGCCACACAGGGTAATCTCAGAGCATTGAAACACCGAGAGAATAACACTGAGAAGGATGGGATAAAGCTGAAAAATTACCACCCGTGGTTCGAGATATCTACCACTCTCATTTGAGAAAGGCACGTGGAAAACATCTTAACCACATCAATGACTGATTTTGAATGTGAAGACGGTGCATTCAATACAAGTGGCATGTATGCAAGGTTAGGTTTGTCAGAAGCAAGTAGCGAAAGAAGACAAGACACGGAAAAATTCTGAAGGAGTATGTGACCCATGTATACCCAAGCAAAGATAAGTACTTAAGCGATAAGAAGTATGCGACCGAGGAAAACACTCAGGCGAGGGATATGTCCACCCTAGAGTAGTTGAGTAATATAGTGTATCAAGTTAGATGGTTATAAGGATAACAAAGTATTGTGTTTGAACAACTTGTCAAAACTACCAAAGAAATATCAAAAGAAGTTCAAGTAAGTTCAGAGGAGAGAAAAATGAAAAAAGCTCTGAGGCGAAAAGTCATGCGATTAGTCCTGCGACACTGACTTTGTCAAACTTAAATCTTCTTCCTCCGTCTTCTTCGATCTTCTTCAAATCTTTTCAAATCTATCAGTAGACTATGTTAATCTGTTAATCTGTGAACTTTTTCATAGCACTTTTTCATATTTTTGTTACTGTTTTTTTGAAAATCTGAAAACCCTAGTTATGACCTAATTTGATTTTCTTTTGACTGCGTTGTTTTTTTTTTCATCTAGCCTTTTGTTTATTAATGATTTCTGCTAAGTTTTAATCACTGATTTTCTCTAGAATTTTTTGGATTACTCTCTCCTAACTTTATTGATTAATTTTATCCTATCCTTGTTCTTATTTTAGGTCATGAGCTAATGGAGGTGCAATCATAGAGTTCCAGTCCATCATCACAAATCTGCAAAGGAATATGGGTTTTGGATTTAATTTCGATGACAACAATTAAAGGTTCTTCTTTTTTATGGTTTGAATTGAATTATGAATCTCTTTCTTAAGGGATTGGTGCTTTGTAACTTTTACAGAACTGATAAGGAAGGTTCTTTGCTTTGAAGACATCTGAGAAATGTGAGATCCTACATCTTGTAGGGATTAAGGGTGCACAGAAACCGAGCCGAAAAACCGGACCGTCCCGGAACCGGTGGAACCGTACCTGTTTTTGTACCGAACCGAGGAAGGGGGTACAGGTACCGGTCCAAAAATTGAGAACCGACCTCTAGGGAGTACAGGTACACGGTCGTATCCATGTCACGTACCGTCCCGTCCCGTTTGTACCGACTAATATTAACCGTTAGATTTAGGGGTTTAATCTTATGTGGTATATATAGAAAAATTAGATAGGGACATAGGGTTTCTATTCTTTTTTTTGTCCATTTTCTTTGCAGCTCCTCTCTCTGAGAAGGAACACCGATTCACCGAACACCACCTCTTTTATTTTCCAATTTTTCTGATTCCTTAATTATTTGATTAGGGGGATTACCATCGATCATCACGGGATCATTTGCTTCACAATGAGGGATGAGCAGATGAAGCAAACAATGCAAAAAGCGAAAGGAGTCTAGAGTGCGAGAATATGAGCGGGTAGAATCATTAGGGCTCTGCTGCTTTGTGGATGAAGACGAATAAGGAAAACATGCAGGGGCACGATGAGACTTGAAACCATGTGGTGAACAACGAGAAGTATCTATGAAAGTAGAACAAGGAAAGTGGATTACGACATTTTCCAAGTCCGGTATAGGTAATGTATGAATCAAATATAAGTTCGAACTATCACTAGCAATAAAACAATGGAGAAGTTGTACTTTGATAAATCCAAAGAAACGAGAAACAAAGCAAATGTATTTTGGCCATTTTCGTATCCATCAAGAATGTTTTAATAAGACAAATTCTCCTATGTTAATAAAACAGAGATACTTATAAGCACTAGAAGAGTTATATTTTTTTCCACTTTAACAGAAAATGGGATGGAAAAAATTAAGGACCGACACTGGTACCGGAATCGTTCACAGTACCCGTCTTTGGTCCAGAATGGTACGGAACCGAGGTAGTGCAGTGCAGTACCGGTCCAAAAAATAGGAACCGAGGCTAGGGAGGTGCAGTGCTCGGCCTCGGCAAGAACCGAGCCGAACCGTACCGTGTGCACCCTTAGTAGGGATTAGTTGCTGCTTCAATTACTTATGCCAATATTTTATATTTACTTATGCTGAGAATATTTTGGAAATGAAACATCTAAGTTTGATTCTCTATCAAAGTATCATTCTCTATTAGGAGTATAGGAAATGATGTGTCAGTCTGCATAGCAGCTCATTTAAGCAAAGTCTCTCTCCCAAGACATCAAAAGTTGTGTTTTTAATTTTTAATTAGCAATAAAAAGGGATTATTTATTTCAAAGTGGAAGGAAATCTTCAAGAGTTACATAGAGTAATCAGTTTCATTATGATTCTAGCGAGACTTTGAATTACATTTGGCAATGTTTATCCTTGATTTCTCTCTCAGTAATGGGTTTCTGGCAATCGAGGGAATGAGAATATTTAGTTACTAACATTCATTGGTCACTTCTCTAAAATGGTGTTATAAAATTTGCTGGTAAACTAGATGCTTATTTTATTTAATCTGGTTGGTTTTATTGAATAAGGGATGATCATACAAGAATCTATTTACATTTGGCAATTTGCTTTCTTTTCTCAACTGTCAATTGGTCTGCTGAAGTTATGTATCAAGTCATTTAGTTTGCTCAGTGTAACCCAGTTATATGTCTTTCCTCAAAGATGGTGTTGTCAACTCACTCTTTTAAGCATGCTACTCATTTAATCCTCCTTGTCTGGTTATTTCAGCTAGGATTGATGCTTTAGTTAATTGAGGCTTTATTTTGACAGAACATGATTATCTCTCCTAATTCATTGCTTTATCTTAGTCATGACTGCATGGATAAACATTATGGATTCCCTTATACCTGTATAAATTGATCATTTGGTTTGCTTAATTTCATCCCATCACATCTTTCGGTACTCTTAGAAAATTTTCTTTATCCTTTGCTATACTCTGATCACTCTCTTCTTATCTTATCTAGGGCAATGGCAATGCCTACTGCTCAGGTTAGAGTACTAGACTTAGATGAAGATGTTGAAGACTTCCCAATTAGGTTTGCTGCACTTATCTGTGATGATTCAAGAAACTACTATAAAAACTCGGTTAAACACAACCTCAATCGAATCTGGACCATCAACTCTCCAAATTTTAAACTATCAAAACCTTTTATTCAACGAAATGGAATTCAAAACCTTTTTGATGTGATGTTCAGAACCAAGAAGGATATGGAGATTGCATATGCTGCAAGACCAACTTTGCTCTTTGGTCAACTGTTTGCAGTTCAGCCTTTAAGAGACATGGAGTCGATTTTTGAACTGGTTTGGGACAAAACTTTGATGACAGTTATGATTGATATTCACTCTGACTTGGTTAATAAGGGTAGAGCTAGAGAAGTATTGGATCAAATAGGGAATTTTGTTTCGGCTGATTCTCCAATGGGAAATCATTTTGAAGCAAGACTGATGGTTCCTCTTAAAACACCTCTGACTCGAAAAGTTGTTATAAATACCACTAAGAGAACTTATATCATGTGTGCTTTTTATCCTAAGTTACCTTTCGGGGCTTGTAAGAAATTTTTGTGTTGTATCACAATGAGAATCAATGCATGGATATCCAGATGAGGATCTTCGTAAGGGCTTTGCCTGTTCCAACTAGAAGAGCTTCACATGTTGTTGTAACCAAATTCCAGTCAACTTCTGAAGCTGGAGAATCCTCGAATTCAAAGAGTAGCAATGCTCCTTCATTAGTTATCAATGATGCTGCAGACTCTCTGATCCACGACCATCTTGCATTTTTACGTCGACCTCCAACTGCTGCGGCATTCAAACACGGTTCTTCTTTTTTCTCTCCTGATTCCTCAACTGTTAGGCCTATGTTTGCTCCTCTACCTATCAGAGAGCAAGTTACCAAGCCTTTTCCCTCTTTGTTCCTCACACTCTATTTTGAACCGTCTTGGTTTTAGTCAATCATGTGAAAATATAGCTTTTGATCTTGATGGACTCGTGCATGATAGGAAGGGTAAAAGAACTAGAACCTCTTTTGAGAATGTTATACATGGAAATAGCTCAGGAACCTCTTCCTTTATTATGATGCCGACTCCCCGTTGGCCTCCATTGACATCAGTTCCTCCTTTTAGCCCCCCTGCTGATATCTCCTTCAATTCGGGTTGTTCGAATTTTACTGCAAATCATAGTATTACTGATGCTAACATGGTTTGGTCAACTTCGACTTCAGCTTTTGCTCAGACTGTCATCTCCACTCCAGGATATATCTTTACTTCTGCATCGGAGATAAGATATTGTTCAGATTTGATTATGCATTTAAGCTCAGATGTTGGAGGTTCCTCTAGTGTTGCTCATGAGGTAGCTCCCATGGAGTCATTGATTCTTGAGCCTATGCCCTTATCAATGTTGCCACCTGAACCTGAAATTTCGGATGAAGAGTTTGAAAAAGAAGTTGATTTGATGATGATGGAAACTGACTCTATGGATGCGGAACCTTCAGATGCTCATGACCTAGTGAGTTCATCTACTTTATCTGTTTTCTTTCGGATTCGTTGATATTTCTATCTAAATTTTTGCTTTCTTTACTACTTTTGATTAGTTAATTATTTCTTTATTAGGAAATGAAGTTCTTGCGTTGGAACATAAATGGTTGTTTCTCTGATAGGAAATGGTTGCACGTTTTAAACTTATATAAGAAATTTAAATATGATGCTATCTGCTTAATTGAGACAATGGTAGATGGTGACATTGTACGTAAATATTGCCATCACATGCCCTTTGATGCTTGGTTTTTGTTCCCTCTGTGGGTAAGTCTGGAGGACTAGATTTAGGTTATTTTGAAAAATCCAACATAGAAGTCATTAGCTCTTCTTTCAATATGATCCATATAGTCTGTGACATAACTCCGCGTATTAAGAACTGTCTTATTTCCTTTGTGTATGGGTCGCTAAGCAACTCAGGTATGAGAACATAATGGAATATTCTTAGTAGCATAAACGAAGATACAAACAGACCTTGGTTGCTTTTAGGTGATTTCAACTTCATTATGCATGAGTCGAGAAACAGGGAGGAATTCTTTGAAAACTTCGATTGTTCCCGGACTTTGTTAGAAACAAATTGATTGGTTTAAATCAATGAAGTGTTCTCTTTTGGAAATCCTTTTACTTGGTGTAATAGAAGATTTAAGGTTCCGGCTGAGCTTATTTTTGAAAAGTTGGATAGGGTTTTATGAATGATAGATGGGTATCTTTACTGCCACATACTAGAGTCACAAATTTAGGGCGTGTATATTCTTATCATTGCCCTATTTTGCTCAATTGTTTTCATCTTGAAGAAAAACTTAACATTTTGTATAAATTTTTTAAATATTGGCAACTGAGTCCAGATTTTATGAATGTGTTGGTTAATTCTTGGTCTAAGTCAGTTAGGGGTTCTGCGAGTTTCATTCTTCTTTAGTAAGCTTAAAAATCTTAAGCATGACTTAAGCAATTGGAATCGGGATTTGTTTGGGCATATTAAAACCACTATAGGTAAGTTAAACTCTGAAATTGAGAAGCTTCAATCTATGCCATATTCTCTGTCGATTGGTTCATTCATTCTGAATTGTTCGAAATAGCTTGATTATTGGTATGAGGTTGAAAATTCATTTTATAAATAGAAATCAAGAATAGACTACTTCAACCATTATGATAAGAATACTCACTTCTTTCATAATACTGTAAAACTCAGAAATATGTATAGTACTATACATGCTCTGCGAGATAACCAAGGAAACTGGCTGGAATGCAGAGATCAAGTTTTCTCTCTTCTTTCATGTCATTTCAAGAACATTTATACTTCATCGCAGCCAAATAGTAATATAATTGAGGAAGTTCTTAAAGACATTCAAATATAATAACGGATGATATAAATAAATGATTAAGCTGTCATACCTACTTGGATGAAATTTTTGAAACCATTAGAAACATGGCTCCGTGGAAATCGCCAGGTCCGGATGGTTTCCCTGGTGGGTTTTTTAGAGACAACTGGAATGAGGTATCTTTAGAAGTTATAAATCATGTGCAATCGTTTTTCCGAAACAAGTTTCTTCTTAAGCAGCTGAATCATACCTTTATTGCGCTGATCCCAAAGGTTAATAACCCTACATCTCCCAAAGACTTCAGACCTATTAGCCTAACAAATACTATCTATAAAATCATCTCAAAAATACTTACAAATAGGTTAAAACCTTTACTTGATTCTCTTATTTCGCCTTTTCAGTCTGCGTTTATATCAAATAGGCAAATACAAGATAATATATTAATCAGTCAAGAAATTTTACACTCTTTTAAAACCAGGAAAAAGAAAAATAATAAAAATGGGTTTATGGCTATCAAGTTAGACTTATCAAAAGCTTTTGATCGTCTTGAGTGGCCTTTTATTCTTGTTGTTTTTAAAAAGCGCGGTTTCTCTGAAGACTGGTGTCATCTAATTTCTCAATGCATTAGTACAGTTTCTTACTCAGTGCTGGTTAATGGTGCTCCTGGTGAGATCTTTTGCCATCTATGGGGATAAGGCAGGGGGATTGCCTTTCTTCTTACATTTTTATTATATGCATGGAAAAATTATCTCAACTCTTATTAAAGGAGAAAGAGATAATCCGATCCGAGGCTTTAAATTAAGGAAGCACACCCTTGATTTCTCACTTGTTCTTGGCCGATGATCTGCATCTTTGTTTTCGAACGCCTCCTTAACTTATGCTAGGAATCTTATGAAGATAATTGACTCCTTTGCTCAAGCTTGGGTCGGCTATAAATTTGAAAAATCTGGTTTCTTTACTAGCAATAAAATGCATCATAAGCATGTTAAATTATTAGCTAGAACCCTCGGAATTAAATTTCTCAGCACTTCTGAGAAGTATCTTGGTACCCCTTTGTTTGTTAATAGGGATAAGACTAAGACTTTTCAATTTCTCATTGATAAATTCTATAGTGATTAAGTAAATGTAAGAAAACAAACTTAAATGTTGTTGGTAGAAGCGTTGTCACAAAACATGTCCTTTCTAGCCTAGTTTGTTTATCATATGTCTTGCTTCCCTTTCCCTAAAAAGATCATTGCTAAGATATATTCAATTCAAAGAACCTTTTGGTGGTCAAAGAAAGACCCTAGGAGAGTTTGCTTATTATCGCTCTTGGAGTGATATTGGTAAATCAAAATTGAATGGTGGTCTTGGTATTAAAAACTCTTATGCTACTAGCAAGTATTTATAGCAAAAATTGGTTGGAGAATGTATAAGAAGCCCGATCTTTTAGTAACTAGGTTCTTCAAGGATAAGTACTTTCTAAATCAAAATCATTAGAGATTGATAAAGCCTGAATACTTCATCTTGGATTTGGAAGGGTATTGTAAAAGGTTTGACTTTTATTAAAGATAATATTGTTTACAAAATAAATGATGGTAAGGCTACAAGTATACGGTCCTCTAACCGGTTACCTTTACGTAGCTCTCCTCCGACTTCGATTAACCCAAATTTTGCAAACTTCAAATTTGTCTGTGAACTTATTGATGTGCAGAATAACTCCTGGAATATTGGTCTTATTACTTCTTTGTTTTCTCGGGATGATGTCAACAAAATTCTTTCTCTTAGAATAAATACAACTAAACAAGATAATATCATGTGGGCTCACACAAGAAATGGAAATTTTACTATAAAATCTGCTTATAAAGTGTATATGAATGAATCTATAACTGCTGAAGATGCTTCTTTCTGGAAGAAAGTTTGGTCTTTAGATTGTCTTCCTAAGATTAAGTATTTCATGTGGAAATTTTTTACTTATATGCTACATGTTAACTCTCTTCTTATGCTTTATAATCCTGCGGTGGATGACTGTTGATGTCTTTGTAAGAATTCTTCTGAGACAATGATGCACTTGTTTTTTCAGTGTCCTATAGTGTCCCATATATGGTTTGCCCTCTCTTTGCAGCATATCGTAAGTGGGGATTTTGATTGGGTGGATGATATTTTTCTGAATTGGTTTGATGATAATCTGGGTATCTCTCATTATGCAGTTGATTGGCCTAGTATTGGCGCTATAGTTATGTGGTCTGTTTGGAAATTTAGATGTGATGTGATCTTTAAAAATTCCACTATTAACTTGGACAAGGTTATTATGGATACTAGAAGGCTTTTCAATACATTTATTGCTCCTCCTTCTTTGAATACTTTGAGTAGAGTGAATACTTTAAGTAGAGTGAATACTACAACTCCACTGCAGGATGTTGACTTTGTTATTTTTGTTGATGGTTCTTATAAAGATCTTAATATGGGTATTGGAATTGTCTTATGTGATAATGCAGGAAGAGTAATTCGAGCAAGAGCAGACTTTGGGCTGATTACGGTCTTGTTGGTGTTTGAGGCAGCCCCTAATTTTGGCTATCTCTTGGGCGAAGAGATGAATGCATCTAAAGTTATTGTTTGTCGTGAATGCCTTCAATTAGTGGATTTCGTCAAAGAAGGCAAAGGTGAAGTGGATTGGCGTAGTAGTGATCTTTTAGAAGAATGTCGGTTTCCCTTTCAAATCGTTTTAGTTTTAATGTTGTGCATATTAAGAGACTCAAAAATAAGGTAGCGGACCAGAAGCACACGTCGGGCTAGAAATTTTCTTTTGAAAACTTCATGGGTTTCTATTCCTCCATTTTTGGACTCTTTGTTGAG
>JAJJWW010010964.1:0-164478 GCA_023531295.1 Papaver armeniacum | reverse complement strand
AGGAGAGATACCAAGAAGTAATTGGAGGAATAATTCATGAAAATGAAGAGATTGCAGGCATTAGAGGCATTGAGGCAAACAATACATGAAGAAAGGCGGTTAGAAGCGAGAAGAACGTGCGAATTTGACAAGGCAAAATCATGAATTGAGGATGAAAAATATGAGATTACAAAATAGAAGGTCAAGAAGCACTACAAGATCAAGTTCAAGATCAGTTAGAGAAGAAATAAGAAAAAATTTGCCTATGGAAAATGCTAATGAAGAAACTCGAGAGGGAATACAAAATCCAGGTGAAGAACGTCGCGAAGGAAGAGAAATAATGGAAGATCGTTATATCCAACGTGCTGAAACTCTTCAAAATGGGCAAAATGATAGAAATCAGGGAAATAAACACCATCAGGGGAGAAATAATCAAGATGGCGAAGAAAGTCAGGAAGAAGGAAGGAGAATATTACATGGGAGAGAAATACAAAGAAATGAACGAGTAATTGAAGATGAAATTGAAAGACATTATCTCGAACAAGCACATCTAGCTCGCGAGAGGGAAAGACTAAGAGCGAGAGTGGAAGAACAAGAGCTACAAGAGGCAATTCGACATAATAACCATGATAATCGAGAAAGGAGGCGTGAGCGAAATCGCAATAATGCTAATATTAATGAAGAATATGATAGAGTACAAAGGAGAACTGAAAGGCGGCACAAAGGAGAAAATGAGAGATATAACGGTGTGCGAATTAATGAAAGAAGTGAAAGAGAAGATCGCAGAGAAAGACGAGAGAAAATGATGAATAAGAAAGTCAAAACAGGGATGAACGCATGAGAAGAGAGGCAGAGTTGAAAAGACCAATGGATCCAAATTCTGGTATAAATGAACAAATTTTGCGAGAGTTAGCGGAAATGAGAGGAATGATAAATAATAAAAGAGGAGGAGGAAAGAGACAATTGGATGAAGCCATAGAGGAAGCTGAGAATTCATGGGAAATCAACAGAATTTTGATCGATACTGGAAGTTCCGTGAATATTATTTTTTATCATACCTATAAAACTATGGGAGGGAAAGATGAAGATTTAATACCTTCAACGTACAAAATCTATGGTTTAAGGGTATTGCAAATAAGCCAAAAGGAGAAGTTCATATGCGAATTCCACTTAAAGGATTATCTTAGAAATTTTATTCTGTAGTTGATGTGGAATCACCATACAACGCAGACCGATTGGACGACCTTGGTTACATGAGATCTTAGGTGTGGCATCGACTTTCCATCAATGTATCAAGTTCCCTCATCCCTAGGTGTTGGCATCATAAAGGGAGATTGGGTTGAAGGAAAGAAGTGTTATGAAATTGATATAGAGTCTTGCGAAGAAGAAGAATTGGAAACACAACATCAAAGAAAAACAAAGAGGTGAAAGATTGATGGTAGATGTAATAGAACAGAGAGAGGAAGAAATGCTGCGAAACCAATATATGATGAAGATAAGAAGTGGCGAAGGCTTCACAACAGACAAGAAAATGACAGGAAAATTCAAAAATGCAGAGGCAGAAAATAGCAAAAATAAGAGACCTAAATAATGAATGTACTTGTTGACTGCCGAAGAAGAAATTGGGAGGTAAAAGAAAAATGTATGATGGGTTTGATTTAAAAAAAAAAAAATCTCTCTTATGAATAGCAGAGATGAGGTTGCGAAAGGAAGTTGATATGCAGAAGAAGAGAATATATTTTATGAAATATAAAGATATGATTGCGAAATTACAAAAGAATTTATATGCGGAAGAATCAACAAATTAATCGAGACAGAGGCGAACCAACTATGGCGTACACCCTAGTTCGCGAAATCAAAATTTCGTAAGAGGCAAATGTAAGACCTAAAGTGCGTCATAGAAGGGGGTACCTATTGCATGGCTCAGGAAAAAGGTTACACCGCCCCTGGAACCTGAGTCATGGAGAATTGGAGTCAATAAAGCCCATCCAGGGGAGATACCTTGGATTTTCAATCTAAGCTTATACTTAGATTGGACGACCGAGGGTCTCTTCTAAGGAGTCAGCATTTGACCAAGGCGCCGAGGTACACGGTTGAGCCAAGAGTGCCTGGGAATTTGAAGTGTCTCGGCCATTCTTGGCAAGTCTCGGCATATGCTACACTCGGCCAAGAAAACTCCACTTAGGGTGCGATCTCGTAACCATAAGCCCTATAGGAAAAAGGGATAAGAGGCTGCGAAAACAACTGGTTGTTGTGAAGACCGAGATGGGGGGAGCTAGCCTTGTATGGCAGAAGTACGCCTCCTTGAAGGGGCAACCAGGGTGAAGATAAGGGCGGCACCCTCCATTAGGGAGCTGATAAGTGTTTTAAGATGCAAATTTCATGAGGCTTTATTTTCGCAAGGAAATTTAGGCTTTTCATATTTGTGTGACAATCCTGAAGAGGCAATAATACAAAAAATAAAGATAAGACGAGATAAATGGGTCAGTACATGAAAATGTAAGGACGTCCTGCGATTTAAAATCGCAAGACGGCAATGTCATGGGGCTTTATTTTCGCGCAAGGATTTTTAGGCCTGTCATATTATCGCAACAAAACTATCCTGCAGAGGCAACAATACTAAAGAAATGATAAGGCAAGATCAAGGGGTCATTACATGAAAGTGTAAAGACGTCCTGCGATTTTGTCTCAATGGCAAGAGGTGGCACAGTAAGACCTTTAACTAGGAAGGCAAAATAAGACCACATAAGAGAGAGAGAAAAAAAAAAAAAAAAAGGAATCTTGGAAGAAACCAAGGTTTCCTTACTTGCGAAAATTCAGCAGCAACAACTGCGAGATTGAGGCATGAACACATATCATTATTCGAAAGTAACTTGCTTAATCTCTCATTTGAATGCAAATAACAGAGGCAAGTATGGGAATGTATAGACTAAAAACATGTTATTTGTCTTCATATGATACATTTACGCGCTCATAAAATGAAAGGTTGATAATATATTGATTAACTGTATTGCAAAAAAGAATTGTTCTTTTAACATGTGCAGAAAGGAACAACAAAGGTAGAGCTTGTATCTGAAGACCCAAGAAACTCGCAACAAAAGATTACAAAAATAGAAGATTAAAAGAATGAACGAACAGATGTTACAAAAAGAGAAAGAAGAAAACAGAATTATTTCTTGTTTGATTCTTCTTCTTCATTTTCTTCATCTTCAGATCCTTCTACTTCTTCATCTGCGTCAGATTCCTCTTCTTCACTAGCTTCATTTATCGATATATCCAAAGAAGGCACATTCTTAGGGATTTCATCAAGGAGGCAAGGGTATGAAGAATGAGGAATGCTATTGTCATCGCAAGCCATCTTAATAGTCTGATTGCGAAAAAGAGTAGCATCATTCTTGAAATTCGCAACTGTAATTTGTAGTTGCCTCTTCAATCTAGAATACTTGTCATTTCGAGAAGAAATATCCTTTGCGAGCTTCTCCTTCTCAGATTCAAGTTCTTCAATTCTTTTACGAAATCTCTCTTCAGCCTCTGCGATCATATGACAATGAATCATCAACTTAATGACAACTTCATAAAAGACAAACAATTAAATAAAGAAAAATGATCAACAACCTTCTTTGTCAGAAATCATATCCCTAATCAAGGCCGTATGCTCATCTTGAAGACTAACATTAACACCTAAATTATTTATGGCATCATCTAGAACCTTCGCATTGGCAAGCGAATTCATCGTCATTGTTTATGAGAAGAAGGGAGCGAATTTGATTCTCTCTTTCGCTAAGAATAGCATTTTCGCGGATGGATTCATCTCGTTCAATTTGAACTTCAAGAAGGGTTTTTTTGTAATTTCGCTAATACTTGAGCACCTTGATTAGTAATGCGATCTTTGTCATCTATGAGATCACTGACTTTCTTCCTTAAAGTATTAATTTTCTCTTTAGAACTAAGATATAGATGTTTAAATTGGTTGGCTAAGCCTAAACTAGATCTATGATCAATTTCTAAGAGGCGAAATCTGGATTGAAGTTCGTTTAGAGGAAGAGATTTAATCTTGTTATTTGAAAAACTATTCAAAGAATCGTTGAGGTGATCAAGGAGGGCATTGTTATCCATAGGATCGGGGAATGAGTGAAGAAGAATGGATTCATCACAAAGGTTATAAACGTCTATTCAAAAGATGGTAAGTCAGATAAGGGAAGATAATGAGAGAACAAAACAAAAGAAACAAAGGAAAAGAAAAAAGTCTCATAACATAAAGTTGTTGGTTGGCACTCTGAAGACTAGAAATCTTATTCTTCTGAGTGGAAGAATGAGCTTCTAATTGCTTGGTTTTCTCGCGAAGAGTAGCAACTTCAATTTCGAATTCTTCATTTCTCTTGCGAAGAACAGTAGCTTCAGCCTCCAATTCTTCATTTTTTTGCGAAATTGAAAATTCTTCTTTTCGAGAATACTGCGCCTTTTCTCAAGATCTTAGGCAACAACAAAGGAAGCTCTCCCGGACTATAAAGGAAAGCCAAAAAATTATCAAGATATAACTTAAAATTGAAATTATGAAGAAACGAGGGAACAAAGACATACCAAGACACCAAGTGCATTTAGGAAGCTGGGGGTCACTGATCTGGAGACCCCATGAAGAGAATCATCACCCTCTAATTAAAGGAGCATCACAGATACTCGCGAGAGCTAGAAAGACGATCATATCCAATTCCTTGCATGGAGTCAGGGAAGATGCTAGACAGTTGCGTCATAGAAGATTCAGTTGGAGGATTCTCCTTTGCGAGAGAAATATCAACATCATCATTATCTTCATCAGAGCTTTCGCAGGATTGAGGATTTGAAGGAGAGAAGGAATGAATCTTTCGTTTCTTAGAAGGTGGGGGAGTAGACTTCTGCCTGCGAAGAGAACCTTTACCTTTTACCTTTGGTCTTCGCAACCTTAGGATTTTCTTCTTCTCCAACAACTTCAGCACCAACCTTCGCACACGAATGAAGATAAGAAATAGAGGCAACAATATTGTTAAAAATAATAAAGAAAAGTATTTCTTACTTCATCCGTGATCGAACGGAGTGCTGCTAGGGTACTTGCCTTAGCATTTCTTTTATAACTCTTCCTCAACTTGATAATCTGAAAATTTCGCAAGATTAATAGGTATAAAAAGGAGTGAAGATTACAAATTGAGTGAAATTTAGGAAGCATACCTCTTTTGATTTCTCAGGCCAATTAAAAACCCAAGGCTGATAATTGGCGAGATTCGCAGGGAGAATATTTGAACATGAAATATAAGGTCCATTCAAAAGTAGTGGAAAGACGCACCATTTGTCGTCTTTGGAATGAAGAGGAACATTGTTCTTGCCAGAATGCCAGTCGATATCCTGCATAAGTATTTTGTCGCTGGGAATATTTTCTCTTCTCTTCAAACGTGCACCCCAACGAGTTCTATCGTTCTTCATGTTTATTATTTCATAGTTTTCGAAGAAACTCTCAACTGAATACTTTTCAGCGAATATCTCTAAGTCCTCAAATTTAGTATCTTTGACTTCTTTGGGATAAAGAGATCCCTTACCAGCACCACGGTTGGCGAACTCAAGCATTAAGCGGATACAATCCCCGCTTAATTGGTAGATGGCTCGCGAGAATTTCGCATGAGCAAGAATTTCATAAAACAAAGGAAGATCAGGGTCATAGAGAAGAATGGGAAGACCAATGAGAATCTGACCTATAGAAATTATGATTTTCTGATCATTACAATGATGATCAACAAACAGTTTGGCAGAGAGAATGGATTTAGATTCCTGATTGGGAATAGTGGATAATATGAAACCCTTCTCTTGCAAATCTTTCTGAACATCTCCCAAAAGATTTTCATATCTGCGACCAACTGGAGGTATCTTTCAGAGTATGAGAATGAAGAGAAGATTGAAGATCAAAAGAAATAAAAAGAAGAAGATTTACTGTAGCAGAAGCGGAAGTTAGGGAGAGATGGAGAAGAGAAATTGCAGAGAAAACAAGAAAGAAAGTAAAAAAGAAGAAGAGAGGAGTAAGAAAGATATATAGAGAGAGAAGGATTCTCGAAAAGGCAAACATATTTAATGCAAAGAGTAGACATGAACGGTTGAGAAATGACAGTTGAAAAAAGACGTGTCAAGAAATGGATGGAAGAAGAGATACGTGTAATAAATTTTGTGTAAAAGTGTAGAATCATGTCAAAACAGAAAAGTATGAAAAAATGAACAGTTGCGGCATTTTGAAAGTATTGATTCTCATGACATTCTCTCCTCGCAGAGAATACATGAGAAGAGGCAAGATGTAGGATCAGAATATCGCATCACCAGCACCCTTGCGAAAGTCGTAAACAACACATTGCGAAAATGTCGCAGATACATAATATAAATGACGCAATGGATGACGACAGCTTGAACACGAGAAAGATGTGAAGACCTAGCGAGATTTAGGAGTGTTGCGAGATTTAATATTTGTACACTCGCGAGAATGTCGCAAGTCAGATCCGGAAATAAAGGATAGCTTAGCTGTCATCCACTATGTAATGTTCTATATAAAGAGCCGAATAGTCTTAGGAGAGGGGAGATCTTTTTCGAGTGTTGAGCAAGTTATTAAGAGAGAGAAAGTTTAGAGCGGTTGTAAAGTCCTTTGCTTATTTTCCTTTCCACCTTGTAACATTTGTGAGTTTTAATCAATAAAGAATATAATTGTTCATCTTAAAATGACTTGATTGTGTGAATTCTTATAAGGGATGTAGTGTGGGATTTCCTGCTACTACAAAGTTGTCATCCTCTTGCAAGACAAAAGAACAACAACAACCAACCTTTACCAGAGAAAGGTTGAAAACCGGTTTTAACTTATGCAATGCAAAAGTTGAAACCCCGAATCACATATGATTTTATGCTAAACCAAATGATTCAATATATTGTGACTTTTTCACATATTGTTTCAATCAGAACCCCTCATGATTCTTTCATAAAGCCTACCAACATGGGCTAGAACTTAATCCTGCTAAACCAAAAAATCACCCAAACCATAAGGGTTCACAACATATGAGATCGAATATTAAGGTCATGAAAACCCAAATCAAACATCCCATAAACATATTAATAATAATTTTTATAGTGCTGAAATTAAAATACCAAAAACAAAAAATCATACAGTTACACATAAGATCGGAACACAAATTTTAAAGTTTTACAATACTTCAAACAAAATGTTCAAAAGATAACACAGTCTTATGGTTACAACAAGAAACAAATAGATTTAGACAAAGAGTCTATGAGCTGGAATTGGTGTCGCAGTATTGATGAGTGCTAAATAGTGCATATTTATACATTTTACTCATCTTTTGGCGCTAGAAATCGCCAAAATATTCTTCAAATATTCTCAGTATCCTTATTTGCGAGGCCGCACCACATCACCACCATCTCCTTTACCTCTTGTCGCCATCACCACCAACCGCACTACTTCCCCTAGCTTCTCTTTTATCTCACTCATAGCTTCCTAGAAGCTACGCCTGCCAGATAAAAAGAACTAGGGTTAGGGCTCGTTCAATCAATCAATGGGGAGTACTCATAGCAGCATTCCAGAAGAAAGCCACCTTTGAATCGATATGGGTTCGATGTATTTTCATTTAATTTCTATTTTTAAAGAATTAGGGTTTGTTGTTTTGGGGGAATCAATTGCATATAAAATAGAACCAAAGGGGGTTGATAGAAAGCATGCAGGATTGCCGAGCATCCTTGTAGATTTAATTTCTTGTTTTTCATGTTTTAATTTAGTTGCTAGGGTTTGGTGAAACCCTAATTCCCATATTTGTGTATTAAACTTCTGTTGGGTTATCTTGAGTGCTTAATCATAAAAGAATCTTCAATTCTAATACCAACACTTTACTCTACAATGGATACTTTAAATTATAGATCCATCAGTAGTTAGACTACAACTTGTTGTTGTATTACCTCAACCCTTAGGCCCTAATGCTAATTCCCACTTGAAAAGTGGTTGTGGCTTAATTAGACAACCCCGTTTAGTAACTTGGTGATATTGAAGGATTACAAGGTGAAACTCCTTATTTAAGTGGTGGAAGTGACAGTCTATCCTCAACTGCCATAGGAACAAGAAAACTCAATCTAGTCGAATACATACTAGGAATTTAGTGGTGGAATGAAGACCCAAGCACCCTTTATCTCACTGTTTACCTTAGTTTAGGTTCACTTCAGTTAAAACTCTGCCGTATCGGCAACAAAAACATCTGTGTTACACATTGTCACTTGAAACTCTAGGATCAAAATCGAGCACCACAAGTCCTTGTGGGATCGATCCGTGTCATAAAATCTCCAGATTATCAAAAGGCCTACCAAGTTTTTTGCGCCGTTGCTGTGCGGGACTTAGCGTGTGCTGCTTGTTAGTACATTAGCTTGCTCTTCAGTTTCATTCTATCCCTGTACATACTCACCGAGTGCATTGTCATCTTTAACCACGTATTAGTGTAATGTAGTTGTTCTCTATTGTTTACATCTTCACTGTTTTGCTTTATCTTGCTCTATAACTTAGTGTAGCTTGTATTGTGTCACTACCCTGCTCTTATATTTGCTCATCTTCATCCATACGCATCTTAGCTTTTGTAGTCTAGTTAGTTCATGTGTGTTACACAGTTAGTTCATTTGCTCTTGCATCTTAGTGTTGCTCAGAACTACCATTCCCTCTCCCTTGTGACATCAATCTTGATCAGTCTTGGAGATGCATCCCCGAGTAATTGCTCATTCCCTGTGACCTTAACTTTCATGTGCCTTGAGCAAGCTCCGCTCAGCCTGAAGCCATTGAGGCAATGTGCTGCGTCAACTTTGAGGCATACACCAGAGCATACCTACCAACACCTTTGCATGAGGCCTTATAATCAACTCAGTGAGTTGACTCCACGAAGCGTGAGCTATCCTTGCTGAAACTAGCTATTTACTTTCCACAGCTCTGTGTGAAACTTTTCTGCATCTGCCCTCTCTGCTGTGACTGTTGAGCAAAGAATCGGGTGAGGTCAACCTTGCTCCCGCCAAACATCCCAGAATCTCTTCCCTTTTCTCTTATCAGCATAGTTCTCTCGGTATGTGGCCTTTAAAATTTTTTCTATATGTCGACACATTGAGGACAATGTTTGATTTAGTTTGGGGTGCATTTGCATTTAGAAGCAAGTTCATAGAGAATGGATACTTGAGTGATGCAAAGCTGACTTTGACGCTCCAGGACAATCATTCCTCCTACTTAGCCTTGCTTGAGACTCTTTTACACTACGTTGGAGAAGGTTTGTGGGTACACCTGGTAAACCCTCACGAGACTACAACTCGTCCACTGGGGACACCTTCGGTAGAAGGTTTCATGATCAGTATCTTGTACAGGAGTGCTATGAGCACCGCTTGTGTTTGTTCCAGCACGACTTTGTCCTCTCATCCTATTGATAATAGAATGATCATGTGGCTTTGGGACAAGTCTTTGAGAGTCATTGGCAGCAATCTCATAAGTGCTGCAGATTCTTGTGATAAGACATGGAAAACCCATGCTTTTTCCATTTTCCAGATTATTATCATCTGTCTGATAATAAACCCACAAAAATCAAAGTTTGGAGTTCTGATTACCATGTGATAAATCAGTTATGCCACTTCTGAACTCCACATCACCTTGTGCATATTACTTGGTGACAGATTGGGTACAACAAGTTTACCAAAAAACTTGAGATGTTTCGGTATATTATCAAAACAAAGACTATTACCATTCCAATTGTTTCCACCAAGAATTTCAGCAATATGATGTTTATTGAAATCACTGTTTCTGGGTAAAAAGACATTCTCCAGATTGCAACAAAGAAGATATGCAACAATGCTTCTATTTACTTCAAAACATCGTTTCCTAACCATAGTGAAAAACTTACAACCTTTTTCATCCACACGATGTATATTAACATAAAACTCACTAGTCAATCCTAGAGAGCCAGGATACCTACCAGAATGAATATCACCCCAATCATTACAGTTTTGAATCAATTCATCATAGTCTTTCATATTAACAAAAACATATTTCTTCTCACATATGATTTGTTTACCATGCATTGAACTATACTTTTTAAAGCAACTCCGATCAACAAAATAAATTCTGGTACTGACATCAAAGTAGAGAGATGGAAGAGAATCGATAGTTTCATCAGTATAGTTCAAGTTTGGTGTAATTGTTCTATGGATTTGACTAGACCCTTCTCCTCTAGTAAAGTCCCAATTTTGCATGTTGCTAAAAACCACAAATTCGAAATAGAGAAGAACAAACTTACAACCGATGACGCATGTTGATATTCGAATTACACCCTTGGAAGTGAAGTTGATGAAAACCGCAAGAACCCCTTGAAGAATGAGTGTGATTGAACCAAAATTTTGTTTCGAAAACAAGAGAAGATCAAAAAACTTGGTTTTTGATTTCGAACCAACTCTTTCTCTTACTGTTGGACTGTTCGAAGAAGAGGTTATAAGAAAGTTTATTTCTCTCTTTGTTATTATCACCGAACAACGTGTCGGTTCCGATTCTGGTTCATCGAATTCGGTTCTTGTGCCTGACCATGGATTTGAACCACTTTCCTCAAGTGGGCTGACCAGTTTGAGTCCGAAAGCCTTTGTGGGCTTGGTGTATGTTGAATTTCCAAAGATACTTCTTTGAAGTTCGACAATATTAGTCATTTGTTCCTCTTTAGAAACAATATATGTATATGGTATGTTGTCACAGATATTTGACTTGATTTCAACAGAGTTTGAACTCAAATCTATGTTAATGGAATCTAGAGAAAAATTCATGCAGTAGTCATGAAGATATTGACTTCTTTCAGTCATTGGTTCTCTAGAAGCTTGTTTTATGGATTCTAGTTCCAACAGAAAAGTATCCACTTCATCCCGTAGTTGCTGACTATCACTGAGAATTTTACAGGTCTTCATAAAAGACTCGTCTTCCTTTAACTCGTAAAGTTCGAGTTCTAAAGACAGATCACTGATCTGTTTTTCCATCTCAGTGAACTCGATGAGCTTTCGACTCATTTTTTCTTTGGGATCTTCAGTGAGTCTGAGATACAATAGGCATTCTTCTACAAGCCAAATTTATTTGGAACGTAGAGACTCAATAATTTCATTGTTTGACATTTCTTCAAACAATTTTGAGTCATCTAATCTTGGTTCTACATTAACTGAATTCGTCATAGATTCAAATCTTATAGGTTAGATCGCACCAAACACAGATTGTTAGATCTTTTCGTGTTTGCCTGCTCTGATACCAATTGAAAAGACGAGGGTACCCAAATATACCTCAAACTAAAAAATTTCCACCTATAAGTCCTTTCTCCGAAAGTGATTGTCTATGGACTGAGTCGAGAAAATACAACTAATCGGTTCACACTTCGTGTGATCGTATATGGATACAAGATCGAGACAATACGACAACAAGATAACTTGTGTGATTGACTATGGATACAAGATCGAGACAATACAACAACGAAGTATGTTTACTTGATAAATGGTTCGGACTTAACCAAACACAATGGGATTACTACCAAGTAAATAGGAATTAACGTTTGTGTATTTTACTTCTAATTATAATAAAAATAATTATAATTGCGGAAATAGAAAAGTAAAAGACACGGCAAGATTTTGTTAACGAGGAAACCACAAATGCAGAAAAACCCCGGGACCTTGTCCAGAATTGAATACTCTCAGGATTAAGCTAGTTATACAAAATCTAAACCAACTTCGTATAGTTGAGACCAAACAACTAAACCTATAGTTCACCTAGTTCCGTTTTTATCCATGCGCCTCCAACTTGTTAATAAGTCACTCACTTGGAACAATTCCTTTGGTTCGTATTCCAAATAGTAAAGGAACAACAAATCTGTTTGGTAACAACTCTTTTCAATCAAGTGATATGAGTTCAACAAAAGGCTCTTCCGTTTATCCCAATAAACTCTTTTGTCAGGTCCTTAGATCTATCTAATAACAACTACCAAAGTAATTGTCAAGATTTTGCAATCAATACTTTGAATCACAAAGAATTGTATTGATGTCGATCTAATCAACCAATCAATCCAATCTACCACAAGGATAAACCGATTATAGTTGGTTCCTCTTTAACCGAAACAAGTATTGTGCACACCAAAGATTATGAACCCAATTCAGATATCTTCTTCGTCTTCAAATTTTCTTAGATCTTCAATAAACACATGCACACAATCAACTTGAATATCTTGTGATCAATCACACACAGAACGAAGTCTGTTAACAATGGATTATCACAAGACGTCTTTAGATCTACAAATAGTCTAAAGATCCCCGTCGAAACTTCTATCTAGTTTGAGTGAATCTTATATCAGAAGTGAAGATTCTCAAGCATAAACAAACTAGGTGCAATCAAAGTTCAACAACCGTTAGTCAACCAAATCAATCGAAAACTAATAATAAACCGCAATTATCTAGTTTCCCACCAACAGTACTAATAGAGCTTCTCAATCCCAAAGAAGTCTTTAAACCGAGCGGCCGTAAGAGATTTCGCCTAATTAGGTTACTTTCCTCTACGAATAGGCGGCTCCACCAGTAACAACACAACTAGGTAGTTTTGCTGGCTCTGAGGATTAGTTTGCTCAAAATGCAAACTTTGATATTTATAGACCAAGGAAGTTTGGACACCAAGGAATTTCCAAAACCTAAAATATTCTCAAGATATGCAATATTTCCAAATTCGGTTTCCATAATTCCTGGAAATGCTTTGTCAAAATAATGACCGAAAATATCTTAGAAAATCTCGAACTAGTAAATGCGCATTACTAATTTTTATTTTCTAAAGATATGCAACACTAACAACCTTAATTAAAAGATTCTTAATTTATTTCGATCCGGGATTCTCCTTTAGTTATTAAGGAATATCTTTGAACAATAAAAGGTAAGCGTTACCGCACGTGTTCAAAGTATGTCGACATCTTTACTTTGTAAGTCCTTTTTCATACTTTACAATCTTGGAACCGATTTTCCACACTTCTAAACAAGTTTAGAATTGGTTCATCTGACTTCCAAGAACTATGTGATTGATTATCCTATCAAATCACCAATCATGGGTTTCACGGTTCTACCAAAACAAGTTTCGGTTCTACCTCCATGTGGGTTCTGGAATTAGTCACACTAGCTTTCCAAAATTCGGTTGACTAGGTACTAGGATCGGTTCCGACATATATATAGTATCTAACTTGTATTTGTTGCACATGTCCATAGGATCGGTTCCCAATATCTAAAAACGTGTTGCACATGTTCATAGGATCGGTTCCCAATAACTAGAAACTTGTTGCACCTCTTACAAGGATCGATTCCCCTTTTGTGATCGGTTGCACCTCTTACTAGGATCGGTTTCCCTTTTCCTAGAGTTGGTCATACCAATTACAACAAATCGATCATGCCATCTCAGGTGATTACTTAAGATCGGTTTCACTAATAAAAGTCATACCAATACAAAAGTCAGGCCTTGTGAATAGTTTTACCAAGAACATAAGCAAGTCATGAGCGGTTATATAAATCACACATATTAGTAGTTCAAAAGATATGCAATGAATAACAATACCAATAAGCCTAGCGATTTCCCTTTCGATTCACAAAATAAGTTTATGAATATACTTCCTTTAAACGAATGTAAAACATTGTTTCCTAGGATGAAATCTTCACCTCATACCCATACATAATCACAATAGCATTCAAACGATTATGTCGATGTCTTATATACGAAGTTCAAAAGATAAGCGTTATACTTCGTATTGTATTCCTTAATACTACGTCTAACTAGAGTATAATAATTCATAGCTTCGCAGTTATGTTTTCAATATGCACGACTTGAAAGATACGTTAGGGAATGAAACAGTTTCAAGTCAAATATTACTAACCTCAAGTGGAAGGATGATGTCGTCGTTGTAGCTCCTTACTTCTTCACTTCTTCAAGTATTTACGTAATACTTTTAATGTCTCATATCCTAATACTTTCAAGCTAACCTATAATAAGTTGACTCTAGTACATAATCAAGCGACTCTTTAAATAAGTTTTGGTTCACTAAAATATGACAACCAAACTTGACATACCAACGCTTGGTGGGTTCAACCGAGCTATGCTTTAACATATACTTGTGAGGTGAATAATAATCTAGGATGCTCTTCGGGAGTCATAAAACCGGATTTGCGGTTTGTTAGACTTTGTTTATTGCAATCGATTTCTTATCTCAGTTTGATCGTTGATCAAAACGGAAATCATATATTGGCTTATCTGTGGGAGGCATATTGGTTTAAATTGTTCAATTGAGTTGAATCAACTCTTAGGTTGTAAAGGACGTCAGCTAAGGGAATCAATTGCGCGGAGTCTTGTGAGATTCAAGATGCGTAAGGAGCGCGGCTGTAATTGAATCGCTGAGATGGTATATTCGGTTTTAACTACATTCCAGTCTGAAGTTTTGATAGTAGGCTAGTGTCTGTAGCGGCTCAATACAGTTTGGTGTTCAAATCTGGACTAGGTCCAGAGGTTTTTCTGCATTTGCGGTTTCCTTGTTAACAAAATTTCTGGTGCCTGTGTTATTTATTTTTCCGCATTATATCGTTAATCTTTATAATTGAAATATCACAGGTTGTACGTAAATAAATCAAAGTAGATAAGTTCATCGTAATTGTTGGATACGACTTGATTTATCCTGGATATTGATCTTTGGAATCCTCCAAGTACTCTCACGGAATAATCAGGTTCACGGACTTGTCTCTGTTTACATTCTGATTGTGAGCGAAAGAGATATAAGCTCCTCATATAATTCCTGATTGAGATTCATTAAGTTGTAACTCTCAGAATTGTAATTGAGTTTAGTCCATACAGGTTGCCTAAGAAAAAGTTGGTGGTGTATTTTGGTACCCCCGCGTTTTCACTCTGGATTAGTAATAAGAACTCCATTCTCAAGGATCTGAGAAGCATGTTGAACATAAGATCCAATAAGAAAACGAAGAAGATTTGTGCTAATCAAAATTCATTCTAACTTATGTCTCCACAAGAGATAATTTGTGGAATCAAATTTTATAGAAAAAAAATTGCAAAATTTTTGGAAAGGTAAAGTAAAATTGAACTGAGATGTAGAATTCAGATTCATTTGTTGTTGAAAAGCTTCAACGATATTCAAGAGGTATAAGAATTAGTAATCATTGATATAGAAAATTTGCGGAAGAAATGATAATTTCTTCCGGTGTTCTTGAGATTCAGGGAGAATACCAAGAAAAGTGATAAGAAATAAGGACAGGAAAGAAATGGTAATCTGATACCATGTAAGACAAATCAAAGAGTTTATTAAGCGTGTGAAATATTATCGAACTTAACCTAGAGATACGCTATTTATTATGAACGCGAAATTGGGGGATATAAAAAGGAATTGGGGGATATAAGAAAAGGACAAAAACTGGATCCATATATCAATTCGGGGTCACCCCTTATCTAAGTACTTTTTTTAAATCCTAATCTACCCCTCACTAATCAGGTTTAGTGGTTAATAATAATTAGTAAAAATCTTAAGTATTTGTTAAATGATTAGTGTGTATTTGTATTTGGGTGAATGAGATGAGAGTAGAAAGATGGAAAAAAATTGAGAGGGAACTTTTTTGGTGAAAGTGGAGGATGATTGTGAAGAGAGAATTCTTTGCTAAGAGGTTGAAAATTTGATTTTTTTTTTCTTTGAATCCACCATTGTTGCAGCTGAAAAAACTTGGTGCCGGCATGGTATTCAACCAAAAAACCATGCCGGCATTTGTTGGAAATTTTCATAAATTGTTTGCCACTATTCTGGTTTTAATCAGTCTACTTCCTAAGACAGATTATCGATTTTCGAGCATGCTTAACTACTTCCGCATGGTTTTTGCTTAAATTTCTATCTTGGAACATGATGAAAAGTATCCAGGAAACTTCAATTTTTTTTCACTTGACTACCGGCATTGATAGATTTCTATCGAGCATGCGGCACTATTTTCCGGCGTGGTTCTTCACCAATTCCGTGCATGGTCTTCATCACTTCCTAGCGATGTAAAAAAATATTCCGTTTTGAGTTTTTTCTGGTTTTAATCAGTCCACTTCCGGCACAAGTAGTTATTTCTCGAGCATGCCGGCACCGGTTTCCGGCATAGTATGTTGCTTAAATTTCTATGTCGACACATGATGAAAAGTATCCAGGAAACTTCAAATTTTTTTTTCACTTGACTACCGGCATTGATAGATTTCTATTGAGCATGCCTGGGTACTTAGTTACTGACATTGAATGTTAGTTACCAACCATGCCGGCACCGAGTTCCGGCATGGTCTTCATCAATTCCGGCATGGTCTTCATCACTTGCGAGATGATCTTCATCATTTCCGAATTAAAAAAAAAAAATCGTTTCCAAAGTGAGGAGCCGAGAGAGAGAAGGAGAAGAGAATTTGAAAGAGAGTGGGGAGAGTTTAGAATTTGAAAGAGAATAGGGAATATTTGGGTTTCAAAGCTCTAACCCTGAAAGTGATTAATAAGAAGTGGAGATGGAAATGGGGGATATGATTTTGTTTTTTGATTTTAAGTTTTTTAATTTTTATTTTGAAGGAAGGGTATTTTAGTATTTTCATACCCAAAAGTCACCCCTTAGCAGACACCATGGGTTGGGAGAAGTAATCAATATCCCCCAATTCCTTTTTATATCCCCCAATTTCGCGTTCTTTATTATGGATATAAGGCGAGTTTGTTATTGTTGTGAGTTTTGGAAAAGTGATTTCCTGTTGTATTGTGTTGTGAAAATAAAGCAGCAGGACGTTTGGCAAACTATAATTTATAAACTACTGTGAAATTAACAAACTGTAAATTATGTTTGTTAACCTGTTATTTTAAAGTGCTAGTGATATAATTAATGACGAAAATAGACATGTTTTAGAAATTAATTTTAAATAAATTGTAATCATAATAAATTATATATTTAATGAAAAATAAGTATACCATTTTTTGCCGAAGATAGTTTTTGTTCCATCTGTGCACGACCTATGGACATCTATGGGGACCATGCAATACATTGTGCTAGCGAGGTTGATCCCAAATTTCGGCATGATATGGTGAGGGATGTTATTGATGATATGTGATATAAAGCTGGTGTCGTGGCTAGGAAAGGAGTGTCATTGGGATTTCTTTGCGACAATGCTAACACCTTAAAGCCCGCCGATATTCTTGTCTACAATTGGAAAGATGGCAAAGATGTTTGCTTTGATGTCACGGGTGCTTCTCCTTTCACAAGTTCTAGAACTCGTACTTTCACTCCAAGTCATGATATTCGTGCTGCTGTCACTCGTAAAAACGCCAAATATTTGGATAAATGCACACAACAGGGTTATGGTTTCCAAGTATTGGCATTCACAACTTTAGGTGAATTTGGGGAGGACACTATCTTATTTCTTAAGCGTTTGAGAAACTGCCTTGCTAGGCACAATGCCAATTACAAAATAGGTAGTTCTCTCTTCCACAGATTAGGCATTATTATTCAGAAAGGTGTTGGGGCCCAGCTTGTTGCTCGGTTACCTTCCACCAACGATTCCATCGATATGTAGTGAACCTTTCCTTCTATAAATTGATAATTGTTTTTAAGTAATATTATTATTTTATTTAATATTATCATTTACTAAAGAATTTTAATATTATGTTTGCTTCAAAAGAAATTATTATTGTTGCAATTATTATTTTAAAAGAAAAACAAAGGAATTAAATAGAAGTTGGAAATATAATTAATGATAAGTGTATAATATTCTAAGGTAAAATTTGTATTTATAATAAAATAACAAAATTAAAACAAAAAATTAATCAAACCAAATTATGTGGGTCCATAAAATCTATTTTTTCAGCTTTTAAAAACTAGTGTAAAGTAGCTTTTAAAAGTAAACCATAAGGGGAAGCGCTTCTCTCCAAAGACATTTTGAATTTTTTTTACCAACTATAATTTTTGGTAAAAATTTATTACAAATTGCTTTTGATAGAAAAAAAAAAAAGGAATCCCGAACGGGGCTACCGTGGTAGGCTAAAGATAAATAAAGATACACTCGGTTTTTACTGAATATACCTAACATTAACAAATTCAGATTAACAAAGATTTTTGAAAAAGTTAAAATGAACAAATTAAGTAAGTGAGTTTGTAGCCAACCAAAGCTGACGTTGGAATCCTATCTGAAAGCTAATTTTGGATCCTACTAAACCAAACTTAATTTTGTTATAATGCTTACCTTAATTACGCAAATATCTCACCAAATTTCCAATTTTAACTTTTTAAACATCTAAGCCTATAAATACAAAGTTTCAGAAAATCAATGCAAACAACAAACATTCAGAAAGAAAGGGAAATTTGGGATTTGGGAAGGAGGCCTAGAAATGGACCTATCAACCTCCTTCTCAAATCTCATTTTCTCCCAACTTGGGTACAACGACGATGAATTTGGTCGTCACTTTCTCGCTCGGAATCGTGATTTGGAACTACTACGCTACGCTGTCGGGATAATTGGTAGTTCCTCTCATCCGATTGAGTTCTATGTTTTTACTTAACCATAATCTTCTATAACATTATTGAAAGATACATTAATCTTAACATAATTTCTTTCATGCAGGGAACGTCGTTTCTATATTGCTCTATGCGGCACCCATGTAAAAATCTTTTTAAATTATGTAGATTTATTATTCTTTTCCAGTTCATGATTTCCCTCCCCATTCTAATTATTTCCGCAATTATTTTAATGAAACAGAATCACATTTAGAAGGGTGATTGAGAAGAAATCCACCGGTGAATTTTCTTGCATACCATATGTATGTGCGTTGCTGAATTGTATAATTTATACATGGTATGGTTCGCCGCTGGTTAGTCGAGGCTGGGAAAATCTGCCGTTGGTTACAATTAATGGGGTCGGAATTGCGTTGGAAATATCTTTCATTTCTATATATTTTTGGTATGCTTCACCAAAAGGACGGGTATGATTTATTTTTATTTTTAATGCATCATGTTCTTTTTTGGTAATTAGAAAGACAAATCAGCAAGATTAATGATTTTGGCAGAAATTGGTAACATTGATAATGGCACCATTGATGTCCGCAATGCTTGTGGTGATATTTTGTTTAACATTTGAGCTGGAAGATCGACTAGTCCGTAAAGCCATTGTTGGGAGCATCGGTTTAGTAGTTTCCATTGCAATGTATGGATCTCCTCTGGTAGCTGTGGTGAGCACACTTTTACCTGTCATTCATTACATTTTTGTTTACAAATTCTACAGGATCTTTTATTAATGACTTACCTTAATCAATTACGCGTAACTTACAGGGACGAGTTCTTCGAACAAAGAGTGTCGAGTACATGCCGTTCAATTTATCCCTCTTCTCATTCCTCACTAGTTTGTCTTGGTTGGTGTACGGGTTACTAGGGAACGATATTTTACTTGCGGTTTGTACTATTAAATCTTGAACCAATTTACTTTTATCTTCACAGCAAAAGTAGGCATTGACTAAGTTCATTTGCTTGTTTGTGCAGTCTCCAAACTTCTTAGGAGTTCCATTGGGAATCCTCCAGCTTGTAGTATATTTTATATACAGAGGAGGAACGGAAGTAGTTGAGCAACCGATCAAGATATATGATATAGAGAACGGAAGCTCATTTTTCCTTACTACACCTCTAATCAATGAAATACTCGACAAGGATGACAACAACAATGATGATGGTATCAAAGATATATGAATAAGAGAAGTTACAAGTTCTTGAAACACTAGTGCTGGTAGTAGTGGTAGCATTTGCCGTTAAAAGTTGGAAATACTTCTCCTTTTTCAATACATTTTTTTCATACTGTTGTCTGAATTACTTTTTGTTTGGTTTACAAAATGTCGATGTAATGGAACTCCGAGGCTAGTTTTGTATTCCTCCGATTAGGGTCGACCATCATATTCTTTCCTTTAGAGTGGTTTCTCTTTCCTTTTCCGTTTGACATTCTTTTTATTTTAATTTTTTTCTTTCAAAGAGGGATAAACCTCCAGAAAATACTACTTCAAAATTTGCACCAATATATTATTATGGCAACTCCTATGGTATGGAGGTAAAAACATCCATAACTTAAAGAGTATCCATATATATGTGGACCCTCGGTAACCAGTGGACTCAAAACTCACAATGGAAAAAAAAAAAAAAAAAAAACTTAGTCCATCAATGGAAAAAAAAAAAAAAAAAAAAAAAAACCTTCCCATTCTTGGATGACCAGATGAGGTTAATTTGTGTTTGATCTTAAAGTTTGAAATTTGCAACACTTTTTATCTGTTGCTAAGTCAAACAAGCAGTAGCTATTCTTTAGGATTCTGTTCATTCAAAAAAGTTAAAAACTCTCAACCAGTCATGAAGTGACCGGATAGGAAAATAAATTAGTTGCATTTGACCGGACAAGATAAAAAAAAAATTAAAAAATAAATCAACCGGACGCATGACATATCCGATCAGCCTATGACAGGATGAACTACTCCATAGCCAACCCCTCAAATTTGTGGAGGATCATCTGGACTTCAGAGAGATGTGGACCTCAATATTACCCATAGTGACATTTTTTATCCATAAAATGTGGATCATCACAAAGATATGGATGAATTTTTCTCTATAGGAGTTTCCCTTATGGGTCATTTTATATTGTTTCGGTAAGTTCGGTTTGTCGTTTTCCTAAAACTGACTCCGTATACGTACCCCTCAGTTTCCACAAAAGAGGGGAACACACCAGAGTGTTGAGCAAACCAAATTTAGACGTCACTGATTAGGGTTTCATCTCGTCCCCGTTGTGAATCAAATTGTAAGATGTCTTCCTCATCTTTGAGAATTGAAGTTAAGGATCCGAAATTGTCATCATCATCATTAGGTAATCTCTTCTCCTCCTCCTCGTTAGCAGCGGCTTCATCTTCTTCTCTAGAAAAAATAGGTGTGAATCATGATATCTTAATCAAGGTAGTCAATATCGGTTGTACAGGACGATATTATAGGTTTTTATCGGGTATCGGAAAATACCTATACGATATCGAAAATATCGGTGATACAAAGATGGAACGATAAAAACGTTCGTACAGGCCGGTACAGGACGATATATCGGTTTTACCCATACACCGATAATATCGGTTCCAATATCATGTTTGGTTAAAATGAAACCTATGACGGCAAAATTAGGCATTCCAGTATCATTTGTGGTAAAAATGAATTTTATAAATGGAAAAATAGGCACCATCAAGTTTAATCAATTATCAAAATCACCACCAAATAAAGTGGATAAGTTTTTCGAGCAACATGCATCTAGTCTTTATAGACAAGTACAACGTCAATTATAGAATGTAAAAACCCTAATATATTTAAGATATAAAATCAATGACTATACGTAGGATATAAGATGGATACCATATATACTCGAGGATGAATTTGAATGGGATTTGGGTTTTGCTATGGACGACAGAAGATAGTGGAGAATTTGAGCGGTTGTTATTGACTACTTAGTTGTATTTGTGATTGTTTTGCAAGGATAATAAGAAAGATTTTACCGGCAAAATTGGACAACAGTCACAACGCATAAGATTTTGCCACCTTATGATTTAGAAATTTGAGATACGTGTATGATTCTTATTATTTTTTCTATGGTCTTATAAATATTTGAAATTCTAATTTTAATGATGTATCACCGATAAAAACCGGTAATATCTTTTGTATAGGTGTATAGGACCCGGACGATACGAGACCGATACACGATATTAACTACCTTGATCTTAATGGAGATTTTATTGTGTTTACCTTTAAAATCGTTACTAAGATTTAAATTGGTATCAAAACAATGGTTATCACTAATCTCAGATCGTTACTTTGCGAATAATCATATTCGTCGAAACAATTCAATACTTCCTCTGGTTGGATTGTTTCTCAATCGTAAGAAATCACCTGGTTATGACGTGTTATATCATTTTCTCCCCTTTGATGCTGGTGCTGATGGTGGTGGCCCCTTCAAAACCTTAAATTTCTCTGATAAAGAAGATTCTCGTTTGGTTGTAACTCAATCCTGCAATGGTCTATTATGTTGTAACCGTAGTCAAAGCCCCTCGGATACAACAACATATGTATACAATCCATCCATTAATCAGTACAAAATGCTTTCTACCTTACCGTTTAGAGCCGATCAAGGTCATCTCGTCGATATCGTTCACAGTATTAGCTTAGCTTTTAATCCACTGAAATCACCTCATTATCAAGTTATATGCATATATGTAGAATAGATGACTTTTGCGAAAGATGGTATCCTCCCACCCGGTCCCAATCTTCGGATTGAAATCTATTTTTCGAAAACGAGCTCATGGAGGTTATCAGGGAAGCCTTTTAAAGCACCTTAGGGGTCTTTCATGTGGCATGGTGTCTTCTGGAATGGTTTGTTGCACTGGATCCACAGACTCTTTGAAGATTATGATGTATATTCATTCTGTTTCGATGTTGAACGTGAAACTGCTAAGCCATTGCCAATGCCGATTGTAGTTGATAATTATGGGATATCGAATACTTTGGAGAGTGCATGGGTCATTTGTATCTCATCGTGATTATTGGACCACGCCTTACTGGTTTTGATATCTTGGAGATGCGGGATGATTATGCATGTTGGAATTTTGAATACCGGGTTACTTTGGATAGTTTCTTGATGACCTATTCATAGATTAGCAGGTACTCCCGCATTGATGTTGAACATTTTCAATTTTTACAAGTATTATGTATTAAAGATGAGGATGAAGAAGCATCCTTGCTTTAGTGTTAGATGGGGAAAAGGTTATATCTTATGATTCAAATAAAATGAGCTTTAAGAAAACTCATGATTTACCAAAATGACGTGGACAAAGGCCCTATTGGTCTTTTTATCCATCCCTTTATGTTCACCAATACATCGAGTCACTTGCTCATTGTGCTTGATCAATTTCTTTAACCCATTGTGCCTGCACCGATATGTCTAACAAGAAATTTTGTTTAGGCCTTCAAGTATTTATACTCAACTGAAACTTATCTGGATGATCATATGTTCCTTCAATTTCTTTTTATCCATTCTCCTCTCTGAACCTTCATATCCCGAGCAGAACAAGGGTTATCATTAACAATGTGAGTTATGTCTTCTAAGTCTAAACGAGGTGTAGCTTAAATAAAGTTCAAACAAATATTTAACCCCATCGTACAATGATTTGGCGTTCAGGTGCGGCGCTTAATGGTTAGTCGTTGGGCCCCTTATAATAATGTAGTCATATTTCTAAAACCATCCATAAACTTGTTGCCTTTGTTTCTCTATTATAAACTTTAATTGTAAAACAAATCCATTGGATTATCCGCATCCAATCCGTCCATTTGTGCATCCATTGGATGCTAGATTGTATGCGGATGCCAAATTTGAAATCCATAGTGAATTGGATTAGATGCGGATGAGATGAAAACCGGTCCATACCGGCCCATGCTCACCCCTAGTCATGCGTAGAAAACATGGCAATTTGTGATGCAGACTAGCAGGCCCGACTCTGAAGCCTGGCAACCTGGGCTCCAACCCAGGGCAGTCAATAAAAAATTTATCTTGAATGCCAACATTTATTTATTGGTTATAACTTATAACCGTGGGCTAAGATTAGTGTACATCTTACATAAAGTTTTGTGTGTGTTTTCAATCCAATAGGTTCACGTTGTTAAGTAGAACATTGAGAATTCAATCACCGGTCATACTATAAAGTATTACTCAATCAAAAAAAGAAGAAACAAAAGTATAAGAAAAAAGAGAGTTTCAAATATCCTACATCAAACACACGAAATCATCTGATTTTCCTCATATATTTATTTATCTTTGTGTTACAAAAAATGGAAAAATTCTCAAGGTCTGAATATGTAGCACTAATTAATGCTTATGTATTGATTACATGTGATCCAATTATAGGGAAAGATCAACAATGTAAAGAGTTTTAGTCGCGGATTGAAGCCGAGTACAAAGCAACATGGAGGAGTGACCCTGTCAGAACACAAAGTCATTGCAGACAAGAGTTAGCACTTTGAAAAAGGAAATTAAGAGATATGTTTCTCATAGTAGAGATTATTTAAGGAACATGCCTTTCACACCTGAAACTGTGGTGAGTTTGTTTTACTTCGTAGATTTTTTTTTATATATAATCTTTGACGACATTAATGATTTTTACATTTTGTTGCAACAGTACTCCAGTCATTGGATTAAGAGGAGAACCCGAAATATGTAATGACATAAAGACATGAAGATGTATTCCAAATTTTGAAAAGCTACACTTTGAGGAATTCAATCTAGAGATTTATGATCACGAAATAATAACACAACCAAGCCAATCAATTCATGATGATGATGATGAGAATGTTACTATGTCTGAAGATCCATAATCTACCCCTGGCGAATCTTCGGTCGGGTTACGAAGAAAAAGGTTTTGTGACGATAACTATGGGAGGGGTCCAAGGAGAGACAAGTTTAAACAAAATAGACTCGAGGCCAGAGCGCAAAATGAAGGATTGGATAAGGTGTCAGGATTTATGCAGAAAGAAAGTGAACAAAGGTTCCAGTTACAAAAAGAAGAAGCTCAACCGAGGCAAGCCACCCAGAATGAAGATGCAGAGCATCTCAAAATGTTGGCAATAGGTACTTACGTATTGTCAAGTGACAAACAACGTGAAACAGACTTGAAGATACTTTCTATTAATGTAGATACGTTGCCTGAGCCCGAGAAGGTCGTTGTTTTAGGAATGGAGAATGATATTATGATTCTTCATGCTCACCGTTATTATTGAATTGCTTAAGCATTATTTGCGTCTTAGTGGTGTTAAATTAACATGTGTACTTTAATCTATTTGCATCTTAGAATCTAGAGTTATATTTAGTTTTTAAATTGTTGTACCTCTTGTTTAATTTCAGTTGTTTGCATATTACAATCCATAGTTGTGTTTAGTTTTTAATTATTGTACCCCTTATGTAATTTCAGTTGTTTGCATTCTAATTTATAATTAGATTTAGGTTCAAAATTACTATACAGTTATGTAATTTAAGTTATTTGCAATTTGATATTTGTCTTTACCCATAGGAATCTATATTGAGTAATATTTATCACTAACATAAAGCGATAAATAAGACACTAAAAGCAGTCATAAGTCTTCTTTAAAGTCGATTTTCAAAACACACACAACAATGCAATGATACTTCTTTTCTTTCTGATTTTCGAAAACAAAGGGACATACACGCAAATCTTCTCCATCTCTATTTAAATCTTTTCTAAATTTGAGTCCTCTCAACCACAATTACACAATCGAATTCTCAATATCTCCTATATTTTTTTATTATTAGTTTTGGGGAGATGGTGTCCCGATTCACACTAGAGGAAGATAATTCCATAATTTGAAATTGGCTAAATATTTTGCATGCAACAAACGCTAGAGAACGCATTATTTCTTCTGCACAGTTGTGGAAAGAGTTTTTTCAAAAATTATTAGCTACCTGTGGAAATCTCAACCAAAAAACTAGGAATTTTATACGACAAATGGTTTCATCAATAAGACGAGGAGTGGGACTATATGTTAGTACGATTGTTCCACTATGGCGAAACCTATGATCTGCCCAGATATACAATGATGTTGTAAGTAATTTTCAGTTACATACATGTCTTTAAAACACTACTTTTATGAAATATTAAGTTTTATAATACACGTTTCATACAGGAAAACATTGCGAAACATCACTATTATGTGTCAGTAAGACAATAATAATGGGTTTATGAATGTTGTTTACTTTTGAAGGAGAACCTTCACGAATACAATCCGATACAAATAGTTAGTCAATGTCCTCCACAATAGGGAGACGAAGATTAATGAAGTTGAACCAATGTAAATGATTTTGTGGGTATATCTATATGTAAACCTTCACGAGACAACACTCGTCCGTTAGGGTTACTTAGCGGTTTAAAGGCTTGTTGCACATGCTAAGTGCAGCGGCGATGCATGCGAAAGTGAGTTAGAATTCGATTCAATTATTTGACTTAAGTTTCTGTAATAGGTACTGTCAAATTTTGAAACTAATAAATTCAGTTAAGCTGTATTTGTACTTTCTACTCAAAAAATAAATACATTCATAAAGTCGATGTACGTTGTCAGCGAATAATTATTATTCAAAAATATTCGTTAGACGTAGAGTTTGAAAAATATGGTCGTTTCTCAACCTATTATATATACCCCCAATCCAGTTTTAGGGCATTCATAAATCTTCACATCTAGTATACATAGCCCGAAAATAATCACTTTACTCAAATTCTTCTAAAACATGCCTTCACCTTACATTAATTCTGCCGAATATTCCTTGGAAGAAAACTTATCTCTCTGTCGGAGCTTGGTATTGTACTACCGAAGAGGGGTCACGAACGCAGGATGAATGGTTGTCCCATTCAAAGTTATTGGATTACCATATATAAGAATTTCAACACCGAAATTGGTAATCCAAACAACCATACTTCGATTGACTTGTTTTATCGACATGTTTCCATAGCCAATGCAGTTCATGAAATCAATCATTTACTATGGAATGTCAACCGATATCGACTCAGGGGTGAAACTGATGATGAAGTCATAGCGAGACCTCTGGAGGAATGACGTAGATGGAAAAGTTCAAATTTCCGGTATGAAGATCATTTCAACAACCTTAAGGTGATGGATAGATTCAAGCCTTTTGTGAGGCTAGTTACTCCACCATATCTCATGTGTTAGTGGATTTGCATAAAATTCACACGTACGTGTCATTGGGCATAATGGTCGAATCTTCTAGGAGCTGAACCTTAGTGGAATTAATCCGCCATCGTGTGTCTGGTAATTAGGATCACCGGCTGTTGCTAACATGACGACCAATAATAAAGGCAAAGTGATGAAATCCATTTTGTGGGTATATCTATCTGATTGAGTTTCTTTTGTGTGTGTCAAAGAACCTTCACGAGACATAACTAATGGTCATTGATGTGGAGTTTGTCTCCATGTCCACCAAGGAAGCCCGTAGTTAAAGTGGTTTGAAGGCTTGTTGTATGTGAGTTTTATAACTCAAAGAAGCTAAGATGTAACATGGAGATATTTTCAACGTGGAAAGTTGCGGCAAAGAATTAAGAATAACTTATTTACTATTGTGTTTCCAAATTTCAAACGGTGTACTCTCTTGTGTTCAATTTATTATATTTGAAAAACTAAGTTATCACTTTTAGCTGGACTCTATGATGTTGAATGTCCTCCCGTGTGTCCCGGAACCTTCGTAGTCGAGTCAAATCAGCCTATAAAGGCAAAGTTTCTTGATAATGAAATTTATGAGAATCTAGCACATGTTATCATTAACAATGTGAGTTATGCCGTCTGAGTGTAAACGAGGTTGCGCCTAACGGTTAGTCGTTGGTCCCCTTACCATTAGACGTCTGGAAACATATTCTACCATAATATACTGTTGAGCATCGAACCATTGGACGCTAAAACAGATTTATGAGTGCCAAACCGTTGGTCGTACCTGTGTTGGTTCAAGATAGCATCCAGGCAAATGCTTGAACCTTATGCTCAAGCCGAACGTTATCTTTATTCGGCTTAAGGTTTCTGACTTATGCTTGTAATGTCCATAGAACCCGGACTAAGGCTTAGTCCTATGGGCTAGATATCTAGCCGCTAGATTGGCCATCCACGTCAGCCTGGGCAACCTCCTAAGTCCTATGGGCTAGATATCTAGCCGCTAGTTTGGCCATCCACGTCATCCGTGAGCGCCTAACCATTCTAGCGTTTTTCGAGCGCCGCACCCATTCGGCGTTTTGATTACTTTTTGAACGCCGAACGGTTCTGCGTTTCAATCTCAAAATTTAGATTTTGTGAGCGCCTAACGGTTCGGCGTTTTGATTACTTTTTGAGCGCGCACCATTCGAGC
This sequence comes from Papaver armeniacum, assembly GCA_023531295.1. Classification (NCBI taxonomy): domain Eukaryota; kingdom Viridiplantae; phylum Streptophyta; class Magnoliopsida; order Ranunculales; family Papaveraceae; genus Papaver; species Papaver armeniacum. Next base: position 136,478 of record JAJJWW010010964.1, on the reverse strand, counting down.
GTTTCAATCTCGCCGATAGTGCGATCACGAGCAAATGCTAGGAGAGAAGTAGCCGGTTTAGTGTTAACTTTTTCCCACACTTTTTTCATGATTTGCAACACTTTTTGGCCAATCTAAACTCCAATCTAAATTTCAGGACTTAAATTTTAAAAAGTCAACCAACAAAGTTCCCGAATGCCATTTCAGTTTCCCGTATTATCATGATGAGCCATATAGTTGAAGTGTGTCCATATCTAGTGGGCCACGAGGTGGAAATAGGCGTTACAAACACGCAATAGAGTGTTTAATGGTTTACACCGAAGATTCCCATTTGGTTCTTTTTAGGACAAATTCTTGTTTACACACAAAAAGTAAAACATTTTTGGTTGATGCAACGAACGAACAGAGAAGAAGAGAAGATGAGTAAATTTTCAGGTTGGAGTTGGTTGCGTTACTTAAATTTCTTCTTCTTATCACTTTCTCTTCAACTAATTCCAGGTACGTATTTCATTCTCTTTAAATTTCCCTATTTTTTGTTTTGTTTTTAGATCTCTATTTGTTACTTTCACCTCTGAAAACCTAATCGTAACTTAGTTAGTGATTGTGATTTTTTGTTTGATGGGTTTGAATGTAGTGGGGGTTTGGAGATCTTTCGATCTATGATTCAGGATTTTCATGTTTAAATTGAATTGAGCAAAAAAAAATAAACAAATTGGTGTGCATGAATTGGCTGTTTTTAGGGTTTTAATTCTTGATTTTATAGTTTGTGTTATTGCATTTGGTAGGCTTGGGAGGTGTAGTTGTTCAAATTGATAGTTGAAGGTATTGGACAGGAAATGAATGTAGGTTATGTTTTGTAATAATGATGGTGAATCCTTTAGTAGTTGGAACTGTTGAAAACTTAATTTTTATTCCATTGGGCACCGTTAATTTTATGTAAACAACAGCTTCGTAAAGGAGGTAGTTAGAGCATCAACTTTTTTCACTACAAGTCCATGTTGGTTGCCATGCTTTTTTGGTTTTGGTTTCTCCATTGCGCTCTTTAATTTTTTTGCAAAAATGTAATTCAGATTAGGGGATTCTGCATGTATTTTGGGTTTTATTGGATGGATGGCCAGGGAATTTGCCAACTTAGGGAATATTGGTTATGAAACTAGGGCTACATTTGGATTGGTTATGAAACTAGGGCTACGTTTGGATTGGTTATGAAACTAGGGCTACATTTGGATATTGGAAATACATATAGGCATTTAGTGGGTAGTAAGCATAACTCAACGGTAATTATTATCGAGCATATCCAAGAGGATGTTATATCCTGTAATAACCAAGAGGTGTACTCACAAGTTTAAATTGAAAAAATGTGACTGCTTGATGGGAATGATAGGATAAACAATGGTTTTAGTTTTAAATTGTAAATTATAATAAAAATGCAGAATAACAAAAAGTGATGCAAGAAAATACGAATAATTAGCCATTCTTTACAATCTTTACTAGTCACCACTTGTTTTGGCTCCAGTTACTGCTGTTGGATACTCTCTTTTTCTGAGGACAACAACTTCCTGGTGTCTCTTGAACCATCACATTCTCTACATATATATTGACTTGGAACTAAGTTTATCAGTGAATATGAAGTAATCCGTAATAAGTATGGAGGGTTCACAACATGCAATAATACGCTGAAAGATGTTACAGTATTGTGTTCATACTTTCAAAAGGATAATTAATTAGGGCACCCTAAAACGAAAAAGATAATTACAGTATTTTCCCGCTGCAGTCTGTGAAGTTTTATGGTCCTTACCTATACTGTCTATCTCTTAACTGTTACTTTTAGGTACTCTCTTTGTCTCAACAACTTTCTGTCAATCAATCGTATACAGGCTATAGAGCTTTGAATATTCATACGCATGACTCACCTGCAACTCTATTCTCTATAGCCTCTATATGACTGATCTGAAAGAAATTGTCGAAATAAAGAAAATAACTAAAAGTAACGGTGGATTAGAATATTTGGTACCCGAAATTATATACTCACCTAATTCGGGTTCCAAATTATTCTACCCGCGAGAATCTGAATAACTAATTTCCCTGTTTTTGAAATACCCAATGGGTAGCCGGATACAATGGATTTCCCTGTTTTTTAAATACCCAATGGGTAGCCGGATACAATGGATTCCTGTGCAGACCCTGAACCCTGATACTTTTCAGCATCCTGCAGAGTCTGTCTATTCATTTGTTTCATTAGGTTGTGTTGTAGGAAAAAATTTATGTTGCATGCCATAAGAAAAATTGGCTACTGAGTGGAAGGGGGTGTTCTGTACCATTTAGTTTCCTTAGAGATGGTGCTTTTCTCCTATTGAAACTGATAATGACGTCCTAAACATTTTCATATAAGATTCCTGTATATATATATATTGTTCCTATAGCTTTTATATCATGTGCGTCTTATGTTACTGGAATCTTCTATATGTGCAAGTATTTGCTGCGATTTTCTGATTCAAACGAGTTCCTCTTGTTTTTCAGGTTTGGCAAGTGACCCATCAAGTTCCAAAGATGGGGCGAAAGCAGAGGGTCATGCTTCTTCTAGCAAAAACACAGGCGTCACAGTTCTTTTCGTTTTCATTGGGTTGGTGGCAGCTGTAGTACTTGGGGTATTTCTGTTCAAGATGTGGCAAAAGAAAAAGAGAGCAGAACAACATGCCCGTCTTTTAAGGCTGTTTGAAGAGGACGACGAGCTTGAGCTTGAACTAGGGCTTCGGGATTGAGATTTATTCATATTCATTAAATGTAATTTTAGGTATGTGCAAACTGTATGTAAACTTTCAGTAGCTATGGATTTTTTTCTTTGTTCAACATTAGATCTAAGGTCATGAAGAAGTTACATGTAATTCCTATCATTAAAAAAACCACATGTAATCTTTTCTGATTCATCTCAAATATAATCACATGATTGAATTTTGTAGTTGTCAATTGAAATTTTAATAAGCTTTTTCTTTCTTTTTCATTACAAAAGTTGTGCAATGGATAGGGGGTACATGAGTTGTGGAAAGAAAGTTTCTGTCTATATTATTGCGGGTGCGGCTCTTTTAAGGAGGATATTATGTGCATTCTGCTGCGACAACTTAACGCAGCATATGTTGCAACTGTGAAGTTCTCAGCTGCTCTAAGATGAAAATTGGGAGACGAATTAGTCCCCTTCTTTCTTCTCCTCTACGTAGCAATAACATCAGTTCCATTGCAGCTTCACCAATTCAATTTTTCTCAGAAGATGGCGAACGAGATCCCCGCCAAAACTCAAATTTTCTATCTTCATCTCTTCAACATTACATCCATTCAGATCATCCAACTCAAGGTCAGAAATTCCATGCCCACTTTATTAAAACAGGATACCGATTCAACACCAACATCTCGATCAAACTTCTGATTCTGTACATCAAATGTGGTTTTTTAACATATGCCCGTCGTGTGTTCGATGAAATGCCTAGCCCAACTGTCTCTTCATTTAATTCCATGATTGCAGCTTATGTTAAGCAAAACCAACTTGAGGAATCATTAAGTTTGATAAAAAGAATTTCTTACTCTGATGAAAAACCTGATGGGTATACATATTCGATGATTTTAAAGTTATCTACAACGGCTGCATTTATATCGACGGATTTAGCTAAGGAGGTTCATACCCAGATACTGAAATCTTGTATTGAGACTGACGATATTCTTTCTACAGCGCTTATTGATTCGTATTGTAAGAAGGGGGAGGTTGATTATGCAAGGAAAGTGTTCGACAAGCTAAACGAAAGAAATGTAGTTTGTTCAACAGCTATGATTACAGGGTATATGAAACAAGGATCTTTTGTAAATGCTGAAGAGGTCTTTGCGGCGACAGTGGATAAGGATACAGTGGTATTTAATGCCATGATTGAGGGTTACAGTAAATCGATTAAAACTGCTGCAAAATCACTTCAAGTGTATATAGAAATGCAACGGGTGAATTTCCGGCCAACTATATCGACCTTTGTGAGTGTCCTTGGAGCTTGCTCCGTATTAGCTTCAGATGAAGTAGGCGAACAAGTTCAGGGTCAACTTATGAAGACTGAATTATTCTCAGACGTGAAACTGGGAAGTGCACTTATAGATATGTATTCAAAATGTGGGAAAACTGAGGAGGCACAGAGAATTTTCGATTATATGCCAGACAAGAATGTTTTCTCTTGGACTTCCATGATTGATGGATTTGGGAAGAATGGTATGGCAGACAAAGCGCTTGATCTGTTTAAGAAATTGAGAAAAGAAAATAGAATTAGACCCAATTATGTCACAATCCTCAGTGCTCTTTCAGCTTGTGGACATGCTGGACTTGTCAAAGAAGGATGGGAGATTTTTAATAACATGGAAAGAGATTTCTTGGTCAAACCAAGGATGGAGCATTACTCGTGTATGGTTGATTTGTTAGGTCGGGCGGGTAGTTTACAAGAAGCATTAGAATTCATAGTGGGAATGCCTGAAAAACCAAACTCTGATGTCTGGGCTGCTCTTCTTGGAGCTTCAACAATACACGGTGATGTGGAATTGGCAGATTTTGCAGCGAAGGAACTTTTCAAAATAAGCAGCAAGGAGCGGCCGGGGGCTTACATGGCTCTGTCTAATACTTTTGCTGCAGCTGGGAAATGGGAGGGAGTAAGTGAAGTGAGGAAGTTGATGAAAAGCAGAGGTGTTTCCAAAGTTTCTGGTTGCAGTTGGGAATGATAATGGTTTATTTAGTCTTGGTTTCATGTGAGCAAGAATTATGAAGCAGCAGCTGTTTAGGCCGAAGGTTGCTTGGGTCGCTCAAACTTAACTTAATAATCTAACTGAAATGGCTTGAGACCCATGTCTCATTGAGGATGGAAGGGAACCCTGTCTATCCGGTGGCTAAGAGCAGCGAAACAATTTCAACACGCTCAAATTACAACGGAGACTAAGAGTTAAACTTGGGCCGAGTCAGTTGATGATGATCAGGAGTTCACTGTTTACCCCTTGAAAACTTGAAAGCCAGTGAGGCTAGAACACTCTATTGTTGCTTGGAAAAACTGCTAAAAGGGAAAGTGCAGCAGGGAAAATTTACCTTCCTCTGAAAGAGCCAAAGAGGCATTCACTTTTATAGTCAGCCAAGCCCATGAAATCAAGATTTTGGTGCCTCTGAAGTTTCATTCTCTAAATGAGATTTAGATTACATTGGGATAATTTGGCCTCATGGCAACTGATTTCCTCTTTAGTATTGATGGACTACATATATTTTAGTTTCAAGCAACACAGATTAACAAACTGTTTAATTGGCATATTATATCACCGGGTCATCATATACATATGAATGGTTTACGGTCTTATGCTTCTATGGTTATTTAGTCATAATTGTAGCAATGGTCGTCATGAGACTCGTGTGACGACTGACTATTTTAGACGCCAAGTCCATTTTTATGCTGAACAGTTTTTGATGCCCCTTATAACAGTTGCCGTTAAAAGCATTAACCACCAAAAGAAGAACTTATCAAAAGAAAAAGAATATTCCGAGTAGGTGCCGCTACCCTCCCAACAAATTTGAAGTTTTGGAAAGGAGCATTCATGGTTCAACCAACGGCTCACCTAAAAGTCAACATTTGCTAAGGAAATAGTACTGTTACTGTCATTGGCAAAGGATCACTGCCTCCTGCAGTGCACTACAAGTAATAACATTAAATAAGTAGTTAGTGACACATGCATGATGCATGCTCATTTAACATTTGGTATTAAAATTCAACAAAAATTAAGAGTTACGGTCCTTTAAGGAGCTTTCAATTACAGGTGAGGTGCCACGATGAGTTGATGACCGATGAGACAAAGACCCTATTAGACCCCTTTATATTAATTCAACCGACAATATCCATGAATCATGATATCTTTTAGTAAAAGATTAGCTTAGGATTAGATAAACCTAACCTCTAATACTTTGTAACTACTAAAAGGTTCATATTTTTATTTTAGTAATTGCTTATTTGTACTCTAACTGCAACTAAAAGGAGAGATTTTTATAAGTCTCCGTATGAACTTGCTTAGCAGAGGAAGCACAAAGTGACTCAAGCATGGCGCCCCATGCACCCCATGCTGCTAGTAAGAGAAAACAAGCCTGCCTTTGCTGCTAGTAGTATCTGTTTTCTCTACTCAAATTAATGAGAATTTATGTGGGCCAAAACGCAATAATCAGCTAATAACTTTTGTAAGACCACTAGAGTAGACTAGCTTTTCCACATCTCCATCGAGTAATGATGAAAGAAGCTTTGAGAGATTCTTTATTACAAAGTTTGCAGATTTGTGTGTGGAAAACTGTCGGGCTTACTCACGTCACGTATGCAACAATTTTATCCGTTTATAAAGCTTGATTTGCTTTTCGGATTTAGCTCTTTCATCATGAAATTTGCTGAAAGGGATTATCGCAACTTCTTCTTTTCTTTTATGTTCTAAATTATACATTTCTTTTTCGAAAAGGCAACAAGGATGTATCATTTTTTTAGATATTGTGTTTTTGGTCTTGTATGTGCAAGCAATTTGGGGCGCATAGCGTGCACAAGTTATTGAGCTAAATTCACATAGACAGAGTTGGATTGCTCAGACATTCACAATAATTGAGCTAATTATACTTTTGTGAGTGAATGAATGGATGAACGTTGCTGGTTGAATGAATATGAGCTCACTCTTTTAGTTAAATAAATACTAAAGGACATTAGACCAAAACCCTCGATACAAGGAAATAATGAGAGTTCTAAATCTATAATTGCGTCTCCTCCAAGTAGGTATTCCAAATTTCCAATTAAGTTATACTCTCCTGCAGGTTAATTTAGTATAACAAGCTCCCAATTAATCTTTTAATCATTCCAAGTCACTTTTTTTTTTTTTGAAACTGAAAGATTGAATTGAGTATTAGATAGAGATTACATTGTTTGCTTCCTGTTGAAGCTGATGAATAATTTCATCAGGGGGATCTAAAAACCAAACACCACTAATAAATTGAGTTCTAGCTAATTTAGAAAGGGAATCTGCTATTTTATTTTCCTCTTTAGGCACATAGGAACATTGCCAAGAGGAATGAATACTTAATAATTTTTTGATGTCTAAAATTAAATTGTGTAATCTCCAGTCAATACCAATAGCGTCTTTCATAATTGCATCCACTACAAGCTTTGCGTCCAACTCAAAAATCACTTTCTCCAAAAACTTCTTCTCTAATGCCCATTGCATTGCCTCCCATAAAGCTTTACACTCGCTTTTCTCAACTAGTCGTAATCGTTAAATAGATGCACTTTGATCCCTTATGCGCACACCTTGCAAAATCACGACAAATTAGTCCTACGCCTCCGGTATTATTCTCACGAAATAAAAGAACCATCGAAATTGATTTTAAGATATCCAGGTAAAGGTGGTTTCCGGTGGATGTTGAATCTATTCTGAGGAGCAAGGACTCTATAGTTTGTAGCTGGTTTATAATCTAAAACAGCGAATTCTCTTCTGCATCTCTGAATGATGCTTTCAGGTGAAAAGGACGCGCCTTTGAAAACCTTGTCACATCTGGTATTCCATAGACACCAAGCTGTGATTCCTATCTTGCAGATATCAGTTTCCTGAATCTGTCCAGCTGTGACTTTATCAAACCATTCACAAATCCATTCAGGTAACACGCTATCCTGAGCAATGTGTAGACCCATTACTGCAAACCAAACTGCCTTTGAAATGGGACAGTCAAGGATTATGTGAGAAGCAGATTCCAGTTCATAAGAGCATAGGGGACAACTAAAGTTATTGTCTTGAATAAATCCCATAAGTGTATCTCTTGTAGATAGAATTTTCTTGAGACATTTCCACATAAATTGCTTGGTTCTTGGAAGTATAGGTAATTTCCACAGTCTTTTAAATATGCCTTGCATTCTTAAACCAACTGAATTATCTCCATTTCTTTCTTTGAGCAATCTGTTATATGCTGACTTGACTGTAAAGCTTCCATTTTTTTCAAGAGTCCATACCAGCTTGTCTTCTTGATACTTATGGATAGAGATTTTTAGAATTAATTCTGTAACTTGTGGGTCAAAGAGGGAAGAGATTAGACCAGAATTCCAACCATCAGTTGTTGCAGAGAAAAGTTCATGAATATAAGTATAATGCTGATAGTGAGAAGCACCTGCTTTAGGATTAGGGGGAAGATCAATTTCAGGAATCCACCTGTGTTGCCATATCATTATTTTTTTTCCATTTCCTACACACCAAGAATCGGGTGAGTTTTGATGAAGGGAAATTCTGAGCTAATACTTTTCCAAGACCAAGTGGAATTATCATTATTAGTAGCATTGAAAGGATTGCCATCTTGAAAGTATTTTGCTTGAAGAGAAGCATCACATATAGAAGTTGTGTCAGAACAAAGTTTCCATGCAGATTTTGCAAGGAGTGCTCTGTTAAACAATTGTAGATCTCTGAATCCAAGGCCCCCTTCTTCTTTAGCATTATTTACATTTCTCCAACTTATGTAGTGTTTGCCTCTGTTAGACTTTTTATTTCTCCAGAATTTTTGCTGAATTGAGTTGAGTTGATTAACTGTATTATCTGGTAGCTTGAAGCTTATCATATGGTGAACTGGAACAACATTAGTTACATTCTTGATCATCACTCCTCTGCCAGCTTCAGACATATTAGAACCATTCCATCTTGAGAGTCTATTTTCCATTTTAGAGATAAGACTGTTGAAAGGAATCTTCTTATTTCTGCCAACAAAGAAAGGGAGTCCTAAATATTTTTCCTCTTCAATGTTTAGTTGTCTGACTTGAAGAAGCCCACTGATTAGCTGACAAGAGTGTGAACTCATATTATTACTGAAATATACTGCAGATTTATGAAAATTTATCAACTGTCCTGAGCAGGAACTAAAATCTTGAATTAATTGGAGAAGCTTGTTTGTTTGCAACTGATTTGCTTTACAAAAAAGTAAGCAGTCATCTGCGAACAACAAGTGATTAATTTTGGAGCATTTCTTGAGATTTTCATTCCATTAACATGTTCACATTTTCACAATGATTCATCCGCCTTGAGAAAGCTTCCATAGCAAGAATGAATAGATAGGAGATAGTGGATCTCCTGTCTAATACCTCTTGTTGGTTTGAAAGAAGGAGAGGGGAGAACCATTTACCATTATTTCCACTTAGTAGTGCTAATACACTTTGCATAATGAGATGACAAGAACTTATCACGAAGCCAAATTTTTGAGCACATCTAGAAGGAATGACCATTCAAGTCTCAAAAAGCCTTTGACATGTCCATCTTAAGTGCCTGATGACCTGATCTTCCTCTTTTTCTCTTCATTGCCTTCACAAGCTCTTGTACTAAACAAACATTCTCAAAAATAAGTCTCCCAGGCACATATGCAGATTGCATTGGAGAAATAATTCTTACCATGTGTTTCTTAAGCCTTAGGGCAATTATCTTAGAGATAAGCTTATAAATAGTATTGCATAGAGCAATTGGCCTGAAGTCTTCTGGCTTGTGTGCTGCTGAAGTTTTGGGAATTAACACAATTCTGGTGCTATTGAGTTTCTTTAGAAGAAAACCCGAAGAGAAGAACGATTGAACTGTTTTGCAAACATCCTCTTGGACTAGGTGCCACTGAGACTGATAAAATCCTGGAGGAAAACCATCTGGTCCTGGGGAGGTCCATGGTTCCATTAACTTGAGAGCTTCATGAATTTCATTGGTGGAAGGAATGGCAATTAGAGCCATATTTTCTTCTTCTGAAATACAAGAGGGAATATATTGAAGAAAATTTTCACTGTCAGCTGGATTTGAAGAAGTACTAATGCTTTTGAAGTGAGTGACAAGAAGTTCTTGAATTGCCTTATTATCCTGACACCATGTCCCATCTGGAGCTTGTAAAGCATCTATTCTATTTCTAACCCTTCTTTGATTTGCTCTGATGTGAAAAAATTTTGAGTTCTTGTCCATGTCATTATAGTAATGATCTTTAGACTTCTGCCTATAAGAAGATGCTTGAATATCATTTAAAGAATCAATTTGCTTCTCAAGATTTAAGACCTCTTCAATGTTCGCCTTGAATGTCCGTGGAACCAAGTTGAGTTATTTGTTCTTGTAGAGTTTGTAATTCTCCCCCTGAATATTCCCATAAATGTTTTTGCTCCATTTTGATAAAATATGTCTAGTATTAGACAGTTTATCATTCATAATAAAAGCTGAAGAACCAGAAGTATTAGAAACCCAGGCATTCTTGATTTCATTTAAGCAAGTTTCATTTTGAAGCCAATGCTCAAAAAATTTCCAAGTTCTGTTTGATCCTGTAAAATTAGTATATAAAGACAACAAGATAGGGGCATGATCTGAGCCTTTTATAGGAAGATGTACTAATTTAGAATCTGGAAAAGTAATAAGCCAATCATTGTTAACTAGAGATCTATCTAGCCTAGATTTGATTCTACCAGTTCCATGACTATTACTAGTCCAAGTGTAGGGGTTACCACAGAAACCTAAATCGTGAAGATCAGCATCTTTAATGAGATCAATAACTTCATCAGAAGTAGGAATGGTATTAGTATTTCTCTCAGACAGATCAAAGGTGATATTTAGATCTCCCATAAGAACCCAGGGGATTTTTACCACTTTACTGAGATTATTAATGTATTGCCATTGAGATGGTTGATCATCTCTATAAGGTGTGCCATAGACACAGGAGAGAAACCATTCACCTCTGGCAGGATCATTGGTGACAAGGGCATGAAACATATTAGTGGAGGAGTTCACAATTTCTAGACAGAAACCATCTTTCCACAAGAGAATAATACCTCCAGCTTGACCAATAGAAGGTACATAAGATTTATTTGGCATTTTAAGACAATTTGTAAGCTTCAGAATTCTATCATCATTTATTTTTGTTTCACATAGAAAGATAATGTCTGGAGAATGCAAACTGTTAAGATGCAAAAGATGCTCCCTAGTCTCCTTACCTAAGAAACCTTGACAGTTCCAGCTCATTATTTTCATGGTAGAAAAATGGATAGAGTTACTATGCTTGATACTCAAGATCTTGTACGGATGAAAATCATGCAAATAATTAAAAGAAGAAGAAAAGCTTTTAATATCTAAGTGATGGTATTTATGAAAATGAAAAGAGGAAATATTCAAAGAGCAAATGGAGATGTTTACCAATTTAGGTGGAGCGTCGTTCATCTCATGGGAAGACTCCTTCAGATCTTTATTTCCTTCCTCAACCAAATCATGTTCCATTTCATCGGCCTCATTGTTGCGAAGGATTATTACCAGTGTTATTTTCCATGTCATTTTCATCCACATCAACTAATTCAGAGTCATCTGTTCTAGATCTTTTATTACTTCTAATCTCCTCCTGATTTTTGACTTCTTCTTCTTTTTGAGTGCGACTTGCTTCAGCAATATTTTGAATCAGATGATCCAAGTCTTCAATAATTTCTACACCATAAGCAGCAGCAAGTTCATGAATGTATGCTATATATTCCTCATTGGTATATCTCCTTATCCTTAGCTCATCAGCAACTATTTCACATTCCTCATCTTTGTGGTCGATTACAAAGCATTTGGGACAAAGTGAATGGGGTTGTTTTTCCCAGTGGAAACGGATCCAAGTAACTCCACCAGCTGCATTGTTCCACCAACCTCCCCTGTGAAGTGGTTTGGTTAGATCAACTTTAATTCTTGCTGAAATTGTGCTTCCATAAACTTGAGTGCAGTCTTCTGGATCTGTTGAAATTTTAACTCCCAGTTCTTCGATGGCTTCATTAATAATTTCATTTGAGTGATGTTCCAATAAAATATTTTTGAATTGCACATTCCATTCTTGATGGGAGAAAACCCATTGATCTACTGGGATAGATGGGTCATACTTTAAGAGGTTCAAGTGGCATTTTTTTGCATTCCAGGGACTTTTTTTGAGAATGGAATTCAAGACTTCTTCAGTATGAAACTTGAAAAGATAGATGTTTCTTCCAATAGCTCTGACCTCCTTTGTTCTGTACTTGTTCCACACTTTTTGCACTTCTTTCCTTATTTCATCAGTATCAAAATTATCCACAGAGAAAAGCTTCCCAATAAGGGTTTTGCTATGATCCTCAGCAACTTTGACAAAAGCTGACTTGGTACCAACTGCCCTTCTCATCTGACGAGCACAGATGTCTCTTATTTGAGTGTTTTGCATCTTTCCAGTGATAGCCGAGATCTGACTGTTAGAAGAAGAAGCCATATGATCTTCAAGATAAACTTCGGCGGTTGGGGATTCTGTGAGATAGTATGGATGAAAGTTGTTTAATGGTTTTGAAGAGGTAATGATAATGGGAAGAAGTTGGCTAAAATAACTAAAATTAGTTATACCAGAAATATTTTTGCCTTTAAGATAATTGAAGAAAATATTTTCCTCAGAGTACGAAATATTTCTTATAAGAGGAAAGTTGACTATCAATTGAGAAGATTGCGGAATAATTATAGTGATCCTAGCGTTACGGAAATTCAAAGGGGGAAAGTTGAATTTTTTGAAATTCAAATTATCGACTCTGGTGAACTCGGATACTTTCGCTGTATTGATTGACCTTGGATCAAAGATGACATTTAGATCATAAACATGATGAAGAAAATTATACTGGTTCATACTGATTAAATCCTCCTCAACATTGGAGGCTTGCAATACTGCTGAGAAAATTGATGAAAAAATGATACTTGGTTGTAACAATATAGTTAGGAGGAAGAGACTGGTGAGAACAAAGGTCCAAAACTGAATGCTTCCCATGATTTGATGAACAACGAGACCTGCAATTAGCAAATCATAGTCAAAAACAAAACTAAAAGGATGAAGAAAGTAAAAAAGAGAAGAACAAAGATAAAACAACAAAAAAACGGAGTATCTTCACGGTCTCCTTAGCAACTAAGATGATCTTAGCGTCACAACATCACCGGTCCCATTCGGATTACAGGTCTCCTTCGTCATCAATTACGTGGTGGAAACCATCTCTCCAACGGATTGGATCTTAATTTTTGTCGTCTAGGAGGATAATTTGATTGATAGTCCTCGTGTCTCTCTCGCAAAACCTTCAAACTGCCGCACGGTGATTTACTTAGTCCCACGAAATGAATCTTTAATAAAATAACCTATTATAGGGGCTGATGTTCCAAGTCACTTAATAATAGGATTCCACCGCTTAGTTCCGCGATAATTAGGCCGTGTTTGGTATAAATTTTTAAAATAGTTTTCTGTTTTTAAATACATTGAAAGCAAAAAAACGTAAAAAAAAAAAAAAAAAAACTTGTTTGGTTGATACGTTTTGTGAAAACGTATTTTATTTGTTTTATATTTCCGTAACGGCTCGAAAGTGCACCCTTACGGAAGCTGTCACGAGGGTACCCTCGTCACAGCACGACTCAAAGAGAAAACAATCTAAAAAAACTGAATATAAGTCAGAAGTTCAAGGAAGATTCAACTTGGAACATCAAATGAAAGATGGAAATTTTGAAGCAATCTCTTTTGTTCTGGGAAAGCTGATCAAAATCACTAAAGATCAAATCACAACGGCAGTTAACTTAGCTGGTTTAAATTCCAATTCCAGTAAATTAGACAACTTTAATTGAAAAGGTCCAAACTTAAACCTTTTACTTAATGATCTTTATTCTGTAAGTGGTAATAGTAATGACAATGCTACCAACAGAGATGGCTCGCAAAGGTTTATGCATAATGTTGGAGGCAGCTCTGCACACCTTAGATGTAACTGGTGAGTTTCTGCTTTCGGGCATAATACTCTTTTTCTTATTAAAAAAAATTTTTGAGAAAATGAAAACAATAAATTATCGTTTTTATTGTTTTCTTTTTCTTTTTCTTTTTTCATTTTCTTTTGATTCTTTCGGATTTTTTACTTCCATTCTTACTCTTTACTTTCTACCACCAGTTTTCCACTCTACCCTTTCTCTCTTTTCCTATCTTTCATATCTAACCTAACATTGCTAGTAACACTTTAACAATTATATAACATTTTTTATTAGTCGATCTTCCATGCATTATCTAAATATAATTCTATCACAACTTAATCTAATCGAAAAAGAAAATAACTGATTATGGATTTTGGTTGATCACGGGCTGGGAGGTACCCATTTGATGTCGCTCCTTTTACTCTCTTTTAGCTGTTTAGTAATCACCCTAATATGCAGTGAAGATGTTTGATAAATTGCCCAAACGAACACCATAAGCACAAACAGTTTTTCAGTGTTATACCAAACACCTTCTTTAGTTTAAACGAAAAAGAAAACAAGATAAAAAAGAGTATGTTTTGAAACTATTAAAATTGAATTTAAAAAATTGTTTTTGAAAACTATACCAAAACGGCCTTAATGTTTATTTCTTTTTGCCCCCACTGAAAGCAAGGGCGGAGCCAAGAATTTTGTCATGGAGGTGCAAAATTTGCTATGGGGTGAACAAAATTTTTTTAGGGGTGCAAAAATGTAAATATAGGCTTGGATATAGATTTTTTTTTCTAATGGGCCTAAAATAGGCTTTGGAGCCAGCTGGGCAATGGGCTGGCTCCGCACCTGACTGAAAGCAAGGAATAGGAAGCAAAATTTTCCGTGTGGTAATTTGATATGTAACATGCATCCGGAAATAACTTTACCAAAAACTGTTTTTGTTTTCTCACCAATATTTTTCTTTCATCACCGCACTAATTTTGTCGGTGGTTTGAAACAAACAAATCATAGTTATTATATGAGTTAAATTTTCATAGTTATCTCTAATTAATTTAAAAAAAAAAAATCCTACTAAAATATAACTTAAATCAAGATAAATGCAGTAATCAAATCAAGATCAAACATAAAAATTAAATCAAGACCAAACATACAAAATGAATCAAGATCAAACATAAAAGGGAATAATCAAGATCAAACATCAAATCTAAAAGAAGATTATGCGTACAACAAATACTATATAAGAGAAAAATTGATATATTTTTTTTTTTGGGATTAGGATTCTTGAGCTCAGGAGAATATATGTCTCCATACACCCTTACATACGTCTTTCTGTGCAGTTTATGGTACGTAATATTTTTTCTGATTTCAGACACGTCATTCAATCCATCATATCTCACTGACTATTAAACTAAATGTCATCATTATGGAAAACTAAATACGATCTTCTACTAAAAAATTTCAGTTTAATCCAAAGCTAATTCAAATGAGAAAATAACAAAAATAGATCAAAATTTAGTACAAATATCGATGAAAAAAATCTAATTAACAGAGCTTGATGAATCATTTATTATTGTTGATTTTTTTTTTATGAACAGATAAAAGAGGGGGATAAAAAAAAATAATCCAACATTTGACCACCAACTAATATATTCTATGCACCAGGTGCATATCATGGATATTGTTTCGTCTATAGATAGTTTGTAGCATAGAATGCTATCAATAATTTCTTCCCTGGGAAAAAGATAAAATAGAACGCGAAATTGGGGGATACTTATATTAATTGGGGGATAGATGAAAATGACAAAAACAGGATTTAAATATCAAATCAGGGTCACCCCTTATCTATGTATTTTAACTAATTCCTAATCTACCCTTCATTAATCAGATTTAGTGGTTGATAATAATTAATTATGCTAATTGATTAGTTTGAAGATGATTTATAGAAATCTTTATCATTTTGGAGAGATTAGAAGTATGAACGTTGGGCTCAAAATTTTGGTCGAGATGAGTGATCATAGTGACCAAAGAGATGTCTCTGAATCTTCACGTTAGCAACGAATGTGTCTTTTATGTTGAATCTTCTCCCGAACTTTGGATTCACCATGGTTGCACCTGCAAAACAGACTGTCGGCATTGATATAACTATGAATACCATGCCGGAACTGCCTAAACCAGCATGTTATTCATAGTTATATCAACGCCGGCGCACCATTGTTCTTCCACCGGAATGTGTTTTAAGGTATACAGAAAATGAGTTCTTCCACCAACAATTCCGGCATTGATATTTATTTTTCGAGCAAGCAAGATATCTTGTCTTGCCGTAATATTTGGTCGTCCATCCATGCCGGAATTTGTTTAAAGGTATACAGGAAACGAGTTCTTTCACCAACAATTCCGGCATTGATATTTTTTTTCGAGCAAGCCGGCACACTGTGCCGGCGTAATATTTGATCGTCCATCCATGCCGGAATTTTTGGTCGTCCATCCTGTTTCGATATTGTTTTGCACTTCTTGTTATAGAAGTTCTAGGGTTTGTTATCCAAAAAGGATTTGGGTTTATAAACTGAGAGAAGAAAACTGGACGAGAAGATTAAGAAGAAGTAGGTAAAGAAGGAGAAGGGAGATTGTGACGTTTATATAAGGGTATTCTCGAAGACGGCCAGGTAAGTTGTCGCCACCTCTTATTTGCAAAAAATTTCATGAAAAACAAAAGGAACAAGTAGTACGTAAGTGACTGTTATTTTCTCAAACTGCCTTTTGAGGAAGTTGTTGTGAAAAAGCTTAGAGTGAACACCCGGCAAGGACGTTTTCGGGCTGAGGTTAAAATTCTAACATCGTCAAGATGATTGGCCAAGGGGACATTGTAGTGATCGTTTATGAGTTTATGCCGTTGAGGTCGTTGGATCTTTATTTGTATGGTTAGGTTTCTCACCATTTTTTTAAGGGTTTTGAGAACCGAAGAGAAGTAGAGAAGAACAAGAAAATAGGTAGAGAGCGAACACAAGATAAAATAAAAACACAGTTGTACAGGGGTAGTAGTTTATCTTCGACTTCGAGTTTTCCGTTCTTATTTCTCTTGTAAATTGCCAACCCCAATTATGAACGAGTTTCATTTTATTGTTCCCTTTTGTTTGCCTTGCTCCTGGCATTTGGAGTTGCTAGATCTGAGAGGATTCCAGCTTGAACTGATCAACAAGCACAAGTGTTTAACTGTTGAGAGATGGATGAATTGCCGAAGCTGTATATTTAGATTTGACTAGCGAAGTAGCAAGTTGACGAGCTGAGTATGTCATATTATGTCTTGGTGAACTAAATTCGTGGGACTTGAAGGCTCGTGAAAGTGTTGTACGTAGCTGTGTAATTTATTCCGGCATAGTCGACATTTCTTATTCAATGCCGGCTCTTTTTGCCGGCATAATCGACTTTCTTTTTTCATGCCGGCTTTTGTTACCGGCATTGTTTTATTTTTGAGTTTTATGCCGACATATGTTATTGTTGATGGGTGAAAATTACTCCTGCCGAATTTGGTAATTTGGGGTGTGATGAGGAATGAATTTAAACCTACAACAAATGCAACTTGTGATGAGTGCTTGTAGATTCGAGAGATCAATCTGTGCAAGTCCGGCCTAAACCAAGAAATGGCCGTTCCAGACTTGTTTCGGTCACAAAGTGAAGGAGATGGGGTTGATCTTAGGGAGGGAGCGAAGAAGGTGTTGAGATTGTGAAGGTGTTGGCTTGCTTATGACTTGTGACAGAAAAGTGAGCAGAGCTTACGGTTAATGTAAGGAGGCTCACGGATGTCGATTTTCTGTCTTGTTTTCCTTGTTGTTCGAAATAGGGCGGAGAACCTATTTATACAAGTCATTGAGCCTCATTCACGTTTCTCGTGGGAAGTGGAGGTAATGGAATGATGGAGTGGTGGAGTTGTGCGTCGGTAGCATACGACCGGTCTTGCCCACTTCTCCAGGTTCATCTCTAACCGTCCATGACTTCCTAACACGTTCTTGTAATGGCGCGTTGCACTGCTGCACGCCTGTAAACCGCCAGACCAATACCCCATAAGTATCCCCAGATTTGTGACATGATTGATGTAGGAATGTGGATCGTGGATCCACGGAAGATAGCATGTAATGCTGAATCGAATAAACTGCGTTATTCAGAAAGTCGATACTTGTGGAGTATCGTGTGTATTTTATGCAGTCTTTGCATTACGGTGTGGTAAAGTGATGTGTAATGACTCTCACGACCAAATAACTCGACCGGGGTTGTATAACCAAAAGGCATTGGTGAAGTCGGACGGATGGGATGATGTTTGAGACACTCATCTGCGGCCGTTGATGAAATAGGTTTTTAAAGAGGTGCACAAGCATCACTCTTCAGTTTGGTCGAAACCAAGCATGGGAAGGATTTTGGAAAGACCGACCATACATGCGTGTTGACGGCATGATGGTGTAGGCGCACATTCCGTTCCCTCATGAAAGCGCGATCTGGGCCACTCAGTTGGCCGGTAAGAGGAGTGGTCGAGATTGATTTTTGCGACGGAAGTTTGATACCGCAAGCCGCGCGCCATACTCCTTTCCGGCGCATTTTCCAAGACGACCTAGCTTGGTCGGTCTTGGCCGGGTTGGTTTGGCGTGAAAGGCGGTGGTGACGTTCATGCCTATGTCTTACCGTCTCATGAAACGTGATCTAAGCCACCCAATTCGTCCGGTGAAGTTGAGTGGTCGAGATTGGTTTGCGGCAGAAATCTCTTACCGCAAAGGAATTGATAACCGCGTGTCATCCCAAGTTTGGGCGCGCGCCCCAAGACAACCCATCTTGGTCGGTCTTGGTCGATCGTACCACCGTGTAGGTGGTAGGTTGGTGTTCACACCTATACTTGATTATCCCATGAAAACGTGATCTAAGCCATTCAAATCATCCGGTGAAGTTGAGCGGTCGAGATCGGTTTAGGATTTGGGAGTGTAACCGCACGAGTTTGGGCGTGCGTTTTGGGTTGGCCGGGAATGATGTGCCTTGGCCGACCGCGTGAGGAGGTAGATGGGCCCACGGTGGTCATGCTTGGTGTGACCGACCCTTGCTCAATCTAATCGTGACCCTCCATTCGTGCTTGGGAGAAGATGGACGCGCGCGATGTCTTGAACCCTAATTTTGGCTTTCAAAGCCGCGCGACCATGCTCTTTCAGGCGGACGAATTTGTTGTAACCAATCATGGTTGGTTTTGACCGATTGGTCGAGTGTGTGGCGGTCACATGGTGATTGTGTCGACATGCTCCGGGCCCTTTGAGTCTACATCTACACCCTCCATCTATGCCTGCGAATGTGGACGGTTGAGACGTTTTGCGGCACATGTAATATGCCGCAAACCCTAATTTAGGGTTTTCCGTCCATAATGCTTGGTATGGACGGTTTCTTGGCAGAGAAGGCCAATGGTCGACCATGCGGGGTCGGTTGTGTGTATTCCATACCCTGCTTGGGGGTGATGGAATTGATCTGGTCATCAATCATGCTTGTGGAGTTGGATGATCTGCGATCGAATCATATCACGCAAGCTAAGGCCGTGGGTATTCCATACCATGCTTAGGGTGATGGAATTGATCTGTGGTCATCCAATCATGCTTGTGGAGTTGGATGACTGCAATCAGATCATATCCGAGGAGGCGATATTCATCAAGTCCTGGATGCTTTCAATCGGGCTAATATAACACACCGAGAGGGGCTCAATCGGGCTAATATAACACACCGAGAGGGGCTCGGGCTAATATAACACACCGAGCATCGGCACATGCGGGTATTTCGTACATGGTTTCATTATAGTGCTTGGAGGTTCGTGTTACTCTATATATGAGTAACACTCGGTCTCATGCCACACATCCGATAATGATTCATTATAGTGCTTGGAGGTTCATGTTACCTATAAGAGTAACACTCAGTCGTCATGCCACACTGATAATGAGTACAGGAAATACAAGGCTGATATGAAATTCACAAGAAGGGATTGTTGCTACATGATCCATTCTTGGTGAATTAAGTGAGGGAATATCCAACACTTATAAATGGCTTTATCTTTTACAAGATGTCAGCGCATGATTTTTCTGGTTTTTTACAAATCTAACCTTGAATGAAAATCCACCATCAACATTAAGTCCCCTGCCTAGCACATAATGGTTACACTATTGTGTGGTAGGCATGAGATGGTGACAGTTAAAGATAAAACTTATGAGACAAAGTTAGATGTTACCAGGAGAGATGGGTCGTCCCGTCCTTCGAGCATGTCACGTTCAAGAAACGTCCAGGAAAGTGTTCCCCTAGCATGATGTCGGTCTTGCACTTCGATCGACCTTGCGATGACTGCTTTGTCGAGGGGCTATTGCGCCTGCTTCGTTCAATCGTGGGGATGTGCCTAATCGATGACCCGTTGCGCATGCTTCGTTCGTGGGGTTACTGCGCCTGCTTGATCGAACGTGGGCTTGTTGTGTCTGCTTCGGTTGAAAGTGGGTCCACCGTGTACATGCTTCAAACGTCGGCCATGTGCTTCGCCCAAACCGGCCTTCTTTGTGTGCGCCAGACTTGAGACTTGAGCAATACTGGGTCTTGAAACTTATCTGGGATTTGAAATCAATACCGGACATACTTGAACGATGTTTGGACCGGTCATTGTGTGCTCAGATGTGAGTTGTGTCTTGCCGTGTGTGACTACACTTCTCATGTGCTTTCATAGAAGTTCTAACTCCTGTCTTTTATTTCATTGCGGTAGAAAGAAAAGAACTCCGTTGATATATCTTAGAAGATAATCTTGGTGGAAGTGTTGTGACTTCAAATACATGCCGAACATTGATGATGAGTTGTTCAACTGCGCTCTCTCTACTATATGAAAATATTCGTTCCACGGGATAACCCTCCTCCTATCGACTTCGGTTTTTTCATGCTCTGCTTTGGATCCTCATGAAGGATGAATGAGGCGCACGTTGAGCAATGAGTACATCAAAGACAACTTGACCGGAGCGCAGTTATTGGTGTAGCTTGAGTGTTGAAACGACTCGAGAGGATGTTAAAGTGGCTTCTGGTGCGAGCGTTGAGGTAGATCCTGGAGAGAGTGTTGAAGCGGGATTACAAGTGAACAGGGGTCCCGGAGAGAGCATTGAGGCGGCTCTTGGATAGACCATTGAAGCGGCCTGGAGGAGGAAGCGTTGAAGCGGAGCGGCTCTTGATTCGATTTACCCTTGCGAATTCCATGCTTCTTGACTGACCATCTTTCGTGTTGAAGAAGTCTTTGGTGAAGGTGAAGGAACTTCGTCTTGAGCCTCGATCCCCAAGCGTGGTTTACATGGTTTGTTCGTAGTAAATCTGTTGACACAGGGAGGATCATTGTGAGGATCGGTCCCGGTGTAGGAATCTCCATGACAGGACCGTTCAATCTGATGTCGCTCATTTGATCGGGTCCACGTAGGTCCGCGCTGAAATACCTCTTTACGAGTTGCGGCCATATCCGTTTGAGTCTTAGCAAGAACTTCACCTTCTCCATCAAGTCCGAAATGGTAATGGATGGTGGTCCTCCTCTCGTCCCTCCGGCTCCTCATCCCGATGCATGAGTGAAAGTTGTTGCTCTGGTGACTCTTTGGAGGCGTTAGCTTGAGGAGTTATCGGGATTTGCGGCGGCTCGACTCGGTGACGGGAGGTGTTACACTTGTTGGAATATCTCCTGCTCTGCTGGCACCGGTGGTAGAAGTGACGACCTTGCATAAGGTGTATTGACCACGGTAGCTCCGAGAAATTATAGGACGGAGCCCCTTACGTATCTTGTGTTACTCGCCGGGGAAGAAGAGGTTGAAAAGTTGCCTAAAGGCTGAAGGCGACGGTTGTACTTCAAAGGATGAAAGTCTCTTTGCCCGGAAGGATGAGTTGCTGTTGAAGGACTTCCTTGAAAGATTGTAGCTACCGACTTGTTTTTCTTTTTAGAATTTTTTTTTTTTTTGAGTGATAGTGAGGATTTTCTTCGACTTAGGTCTTGAATAGGTAATTGAATTGGCTTATTTTGAGATAGTTTTGTGAACAAACTTTTTGAAAGAGATTATGTTAAATGAGGTTTGCATCTTGGTCATGAATGATTGCACATATATGAAGTTGCAAATGTTATGTAAAAGGGAGAGTACGAATGGAAACAAACATGGCGTTTGATCACTTGAGCCTCTTTCTCACGTGCGGGATGCTAAGTCCCCGGTGAATTCTAAACTATCTTTCTTGTAAAGTTGTTGAGTAAAACTTACTTGCCTTTTGAAGCCTCACCATATCAGGCCAGGAGTAGCCTCTCTAAGAAAATCCTCCGCAAACTATCTACGAACCGAGCTTCTCTGAACAATGCGTTTCAAAGCGTTGCATTCACTGGTGGGGTGATGAAGGAACCGATGGTAATGACGGTACCTCGGATCCATTACTTGTTGATCGGTAGGTGGGCGCCGTCACAGGGGTAGCTTCAACTCTCCATTTCGCACCCACGTCTCTAGTAGCTCCAGGATCTTCTTCACCTGGGAAGGGGAAATGTAAGTACCTTGAGTCTAGCTTTTCTGCGTTAGCGGGGCGTTGCAATGTCTCTCCGTGGCCTTGATGTGGAATAGGAGATGAAGTTGTAAGACTTGCGGATGTCATCATATCGTGGATCGCTTGCCTAGGCGAGTGATGTGGAAGGTGTCGTAATGTCACCTGCCGAGTGATCGAATTGAACGTTCCCATCCTCTGTACTCACGCATTCCTTGATTGATCTCTCCTTCCTCAAGCATTTCTTCACTCGGTTGAAAGGTTGATGCGGGTCGAACAGTCTTAGGGCTTCCGGCGAGGTTTTGAGATATAAATCTTCTAACACGGTTCCATAGGCTGCGAGGCTCCCTTTCTTTATCTCGCGAGACATTGTAGTGCTCCGGACAAGTCTCTTCTCCGTGGAGTCGTCTCGGATTCTCATCGTCGGCCGGACCTGCTTTTCATCTTTCACGAGTCCCCTGCGATTACGCGCTCTTTTGTTTCTCCCTGTAAAGGTGTGATCCCCGGCTAAGGATTCACCGTTTCTTGCGGAGTGGATGCATCCTTCTTGTAATTGTCTTTGCTATGTCATTCAAAAGGCGAAATGTCTCGCTCTGCCTCCACAGGTGATCTGGCTTGATTTGCCAAGACATCCTCCAGCATTCCAGCTATGCTTCCCATGATATCTGAACCGCCTGTAGTTTCCGGATACATTGCGAGATGGAAACTGAAAAATTGAGGATTCAATTTTATGCAACCGATAGATCAATCTCCCACCGTGGTCGCCAATTGTTGATGGGTGAAAATTACTCTATTAATTTGGTAATTTGGGGTGTGATGAGGAATGAATTTAAACCTACAACAAATGCACTTTGCGCGGTGAGTGCTTGTAGATTCGAGAGATCAATCTGTGCAAGTCCGGCCTAAACCAAGAAATGGCCGTTCCGGACTTGTTTCGGTCACAAAGTGAAGGAGATGGGGTTGATCTTAGGGAGGAAGCGAAGAAGGTGTTGAGATTGTGAAGGTGTTGGCTTGCTTATGACTTGTGACGAAAAAAGTGAGCGTGGCTTACGGTTAATGTAAGGAGGCTCGGATGTCGATTTTTACCTTGTTTTCCTTGCCGTTCGAAATAGGGGCGGAGAACCTATTTATACAAGTCATTGAGCCTCATTCACGTTTCTCGTGGGAAGTGGAGGTAATGGAATGATGGAGTGGTGGAGTTGTGCGTCGGTAGCATACGACCGGTCTTGCCCACTTCTCCCGTTCATCTCTAACCGTCCATGACTTCCTAACACGTTCTTGTAATGGCGCGTTGCACGTTGCACGCCGTAAACCGCTGAGACCAATACCCCGATAAGTATCCCCAGTTTGTGACATGATTGATGTATGGAATGTGGATCGTGGATCCACGGAAGATAGCATGTAATCTTGAATCGAATAACTGCGTTATTCGAAAGTCGATACTTGTGGAGTATCGTGTGTATTTTATGCGAGTCTCGCATTACGGTGTGGTAAAGTGATGGGTAATGACTCCTCACTACCAAATAACTCTGACCGGGGTTGTATAACCAAGTGGTGAAGTCGGACGGATGGGATGATGTTTGAGACACTCATCTGCGGCCAGTTGATGAAATAGGTTTTAAAAGAGGTGCACAAGCATCACTCTTGATTTGGTCGAAACCAAGCATGGGAAGGATTTTGGAAAAGACCGACCATACATGCGTGTTGACGGCATGATGGTGTAGGCGCCTGTATTCCGTTCCCTCATGAAAGCGCGATCTGGGCCACTCAATTTGACCAGGTAAAGAGGAGTGGTCGAGATTGATTTTGCGACGGAAGTTTGATACCGCAAGAAGCCGCGCGCCATACTCCTTTCCGGCGCATTTTCCAAGACGACCTAGCTTGGTCGGTCTTGGCCGGTTGGTTTGGCGTGAAGACGGTAGGCTGACGTTCATGCCTATGTCTTACCGTCTCATGAAACGTGATCTAAGCCACCCAATTCGTCCGGTGAAGTTGAGTGGTCGAGATTGGTTTGCGGCGAAATCTCTTACCGCAAAGGAATTGATAACCGCGTGTCATCCCAAGTTTGGGCGCGCGCCCCAAGACAACCCATCTTGGTCGGTCTTGGTCGATCGTACCACCGTGTAGGTGGTAGGTTGGTGTTCACACCTATACTTGATTATCCCATGAAAACGTGATCTAAGCCATTCAAATCATCCAGGTGAAGTTGAGCGGTCGAGATCGGTTTAGGATTTGGGAGTGTAACCGCACGAGTTTGGGCGTGCGTTTTGGGTTGGCCGGAATGATGTGCCTTGGCCGACCGCGTGAGGAGGTAGATGGGCCCACGGTGGTCATGCTTTGGTGTGACCAGACCCTTGCTCAATCTAATCTGTGACCCTCCATTCGTGCCGGAGAAGATGGACGCGCGCGATGTCTTGAACCCTAATTTTGGCTTTCAAAGCCGCGCGACCATGCTCTTTCAGGCGGACGAATTTGTTGTAACCAATCATGGTTGGTTTTGACCGATTGGTCGAGTGTGTAGGCGGTCACATGGTGATTGTGTCGACATGCTCCGGGCCCTTTGAGTCTACATCTACACCCTCCATCTATGCCTGCGAATGTGGACGGTTGAGGCGTTTTGCGGCACATGTAATATGCCGCAAACCTAATTTAGGGTTTTCCGTCCATAATGCTTGGTATGGACGGTTTCTTGGCAAGCGAAGGCCAATGGTCGACCATGCGGGGTCGGTTGTGTGTATTCCATACCTGCTTGGGGGTGATGGAATTGATGCAGGTCATCCAATCATGCTTGTGGAGTTGGATGGCTTGCGATCGAATCATATCTCGGCAAGCTAAGGCCGTGGGTATTCCATACCATGCTTAGGGTGATGGAATTGATCGTGGTCATCCAATCATGCTTGTGGAGTTGGATGACTGCAATCGATCATATCCGGAGACGATATCAGTCAAGTCCGGGATGCTCAATCGGGCTAATATAACACACCGAGAGGGGCTCAATCGGGCTAATATAACACACCGAGAGGGGCTCGGGCTAATATAACACACCGAGCATCGGCACATGCGGGTATTTCGTACATGGTTTCATTATAGTGCTTGGAGGTTCGTGTTACTCTATATATGAGTAACACTCAGTCTCATGCCACACTGATAATGATTCATTATAGTGCTTGGAGGTTCATGTTACCTATAAGAGTAACACTCAGTCGTCATGCCACACTGATAATGAGTACGGAAATACAAGGCGATATGAAATTCACAAGAAGGATTGTTGCTACATGATCCATTCTTGGTGAATTAAGTGAGGGAATATCCAACACTTATAAATGGCTTTATCTTTTACAAGATGTCAGCGCATGATTTTTATGGTTTTTTACAAATCTAACCTTGAATGAAAATCCACCATCAACAGTTATATACATTACAAAGGATCTCGGGAAGGAATTTCATATTTGCCGGCACAATAGAATATTTTTTTTTCCATGCATATTCTTATTGCCGGCATGCTTGCTTCTCCTATTTTAGAATCCCGCATGTGCTTTGCAATGTCGGCATGTGCTTTACTATGCCGGCATGATCTAAGAACCGGACCCTCTTCTTCTTATCTCTGATTTTAACGATCATCATGATTGAAATAAGCACTGATAGAGTTGGTTATTATAAATTACAACGGTGATGCTATGGTGCACTCTTTACTTCCGTTATGCAACTATTAACTGTCAACTGAAATTCACAAGGGCATTTATAAATCTATACCACGAGTAAGGGAATAACAACGGTTGCTGGAAGGTTAACGTACTGGTCAAAACGAACGAAAAGCTGAAAAGAAGGATTGCAAACTAAAGCAGCAGCTCCACCAGTGGGGAAGAGATTAAGTGGACAAAGTCAAACAATCGATCCTTAACCAGCATCAAGGAAGTATGACAAACCACCCGCAACGCAGTAAAGAAACCCACTATAGACACAGGAACAACGGCAGCACGACAACAACTCTAACCAGCAATAATAAAAACGTGAACCACTTATTACAAACCCAAGTCTCAACAACGGACCAGCAGCAATTGAATGCATAAATTTGCGACAACGACAAGAAGACATGAGTGTGACCAGTATACGAAAATGCAAAGTTAAACTTCGTCACCAACTTCAGGGAAAATAAAGCAGCAAAGCGAATCCAATAACCAATAGTGACAAATGAGCCCACCCAGTTACAGAAGCAAGCAAAGAAGGTAGTCAGCTTGTACGAGATAATACACCTTCGTCACCCACTTCCAGGGATGTAAAAAAAAAATCATTTGCGGCATGGTATTCATCACTACCGGCATGGTCTTCGTCACTTCCGGCATGGTCTTCATCACTACCGGCATGGTATTCATCACTTCCGTCATGGTCTTCATCACTTCCGAATGCAAAAAGAAAAAAAATCGTTTTCAAAGTATGAAGTCGGCGGAGAAGGAGAAGAGAATTTGAAAGTGATGAGAGAATATTTAGAATTCGAAAGGGAGTGGTTTGATTTAGTTTTTTTTTTTTAAGGGTAGTTTCGTATTTCCACCCCAAAAAAGCACCCCTTAGCAGACACTATTGGATGGGGATAATAATTTTTATCCCCCAATTGCGTGTTCATAAAATAGGCTTATCAAAGCTTTAGGCCCTAAAAGTTTAGTTAGTGTACATGAGAGGTTGATCTGAGATTATGATAAGTGCATAATTCACATGATTTTAGTGTCCATTCCATACTTGTTTTAGCTATATTTCTTGCATATTATCCTTGTATTACTCTTGTTTTGTGTTTTATTTGTTTCTTTAGGTGAATCATCCAAAGTCAATGGAATCGGGGTTGAAAGATCTAAGAAGAAAAAAGAATCCATTTCAGCACGAGAGAGAAGTCTCAAAGTCAGAGTTACGGCGAGGAAAGCAAGCCGTATGCAAATCCAGGGAAGCTTATGGTTTGGAAAGCATTCTCAACCAAACCGTAGGTACAAATGAGAATATATGAAGGATTTGAACACACCATCTTGTAGAGAATGATGATACAAAAAGAACACAAAAAGAATGGGCTTAATAGGACGTCGGATGAAGAAGTTATGGGCAAAATGGTGAAGGAAGACAAATGAGGAGATTCTGAAGCAACCGTAGGCAAACTCAGGGGGACTTACGGTTGGGAAACCCAACCGTAGGTAAAGTCAGGGGAACATTCGGTTGGGAAACCCAACCGTAGACAGGCATAAAAGGTGCGAATTTGGGCTTCTAAATTAAGGAAAACGCGGTCCCGGAAGGATTCTAAACCCTATATTTCGTGGGTACTATATAAGGAGAACCCCAAGACATTAAGAAAACACATCTCATATTATATTTTTGTTCTTCATTAAAAATCTAGGGTTCACCCCTTTAGGGGAAAACCGGGTAATTGTGTAATCATGAGAAGCTAAACCTTTGTTGATTGAGGATGAATTCAATGTTCTAGCGTGAAGCTACATTATTATACAAATCTATTTAGAGTTTTATCATCTTATCATTTGTTTTCACTATAATTAGGGTTTATGATTGATTTCTAGATTGTTCAAGTGTACAATTGGATTAATCTATTGATCATTGTATTGCTAGTAAAGGGTTAGGATATCCGTGTAATTGTTGAATAATCCTTACACAAGTAGAGAACGTGAGACCTCGCAGAGGGATTCTGTGGAACAATCGTGTGTGAAGACAACACTAGTAAGTGGACCTTGCGCTAAGAGTCTAACTGCTAGGATCAACCTAAGTTCACATAACTTAAAGCTTCCGGTTGGGTTACACCTTGAGTGCGCTACTACGTGGTGGTTCAGTTGGATAGAACTTGATATGCGAGCGCTTCGGTATCCGGTTACATAAGGAGCTTTGGGGATAGCACTGCACCAGCTGTTTTCCTACGGTTGGTGATGAATGGTTCTAACGAAGATAAATAAGTATACTACTGAGTCAACGTTTGGTAACGGCGAAGGACTCCTTGATCATCCCTTTCATCTTATTATTTTTATTCTTTTATTTACTTTAATTAAACAAACCCCCTTTTTTGTTTTGTTTTGCTAATATAAATAACCTATCAATTACACAGCTCTCTGTGGGAATGATCCTTACTACCGCTATATTACCAGTTAATTAGTGGGAAATATCTCTATTAATTTGTTGTGGTTGCGACACGCATCAAATTTTGGCGCCGCTGCCGGGGAGCAGTTGCTAATTGATTTGTTATTTGTTTATCTTGTTTTTGTTTTTAGATTTTTGTTTTGATTTTCTCTCTCTTGTGAGTCGTCATGTTTCCTTACGGAAATAACATGTACGGGGCACAAGATTACACATACAACAATGGTAATCAATATGGATTTCAATCTCATTCTTGTAACAACTACCAAGCATCCTATGGTTATAATCAAACCCAATCTTTTGGCTATGATCAATATCCCACGGAACCTTATGGATATTCTCATACATGTCAACAACCTTATGACGGGCGTGTAAGTGAACAATCACGAGGATGGAAGGATAGTTATGTTTTTGATCAATTATTTTCTAGTAATGTGCAGATGACAGAGAGTTTTGAACTCAAAACTTATTATAGTGTAACCAAACCCACTCATATTGCTCATATTTCACCTATTCAAAGGGAAGAGTTGCGGTCTAGGTATTCTATTGTGAGTAATGATAGAAAAAGTGTAAATATCAGAAAACTTTATAAGAGATACAATCAACTGGAAGAAGATGGAGCATCAGTCGAGACTATTCAAGAAATTGAAAGGCCCATAAAAATGGAATTCCAGTATCGTTGGGATAGTGAAGATTATGAGGTTGATGAAGATTCTGATAAAGATGAGCAACATTTAGAAAGTTCGTGCAATAATGGTAAAGTTATTCCAAC
The DNA here is from genome assembly GCA_023531295.1 of Papaver armeniacum. Lineage (NCBI taxonomy): Eukaryota > Viridiplantae > Streptophyta > Magnoliopsida > Ranunculales > Papaveraceae > Papaver > Papaver armeniacum. The sequence goes on along the minus strand of JAJJWW010010964.1, from coordinate 107,326 downwards.
TCTGGATCATTATAATGATCACTCGCCTATTCAAAAGGAGGAGAATCGATATGACATAACCGTTGTTATAAATGGTGTAACGTACTCAAACAATGATTTTAAGATTTGCACCAATGAACTAGATTTCCTAGGATAGGATTCCGATTCCGATGATGAGATTGTTGAAGAGATAGAGATTGAGAATGAAACCAAATTGATTGAAGTCATGGAAGACCCAATTGAGCTTGTCAAGGAATATAATGATGCTGAGATTTCGGTTGAAGCAGAAATTAAAAGTTCGATAGAGGACCATGATATACTTGAGGTAAATAATTTACTAGAGTTAAAATATGAGGATCTCGAAAAAGGTTTGTCTAATCCTTTACATAATTCTACATCTATTGATCCTTTACATCCAATTGAAGTAGCTTCTCAAAGAGTTATTAACCCAACTTTTAGGAAAATACCTCACTTAGGAATGGAGTTATGTGCTTCCAAGTTTTAACAGATTATTTTGCTTCTAAGTATCCACCACTTGATGTGTTTGATTTTAGAATTGTGCAGGTTCACCAAGCTGAAGAACCTTTTGAAGTTCCCGAAAGGACTAAGTGTGGGGGAAACTTCAATAAAGTGATAGCTTCTATATGTATATCTTGTGCTAATATTTTCATGAAGCTCTTACTAGAATTGCAGATTGTTTTCTGGGCAGACTACCAAATTTTCAGATTGTTGGTGTATGGCCGATAACGAGAAAGTCAGGCTGAGGACGTTAAACTAAGCGTTGCATGGGAGGCAACCCATTGGTTCTGTATTTTCTATCCTTTTTGTTTTTAGTTTTCTTCTTTTGCATATCATATTAGGAATTCCCACCTTGATTTTACTTAGGACGAGTCAATTACATTAAGGACAATGTAGAGTTTAAGTGTGGGGGAGTGTTTGGATATTTTGCATATAGAGTTTTCAAAAATTTTCATAAAAAAACCTCCAACTTGTAGAGATTTTAGAGTCACTAGCATACTTCTAGGTATGTTTACATAGAGAATTCTGACCGACATAACTGAACTTGGAAGTGTTAGGGAACTACGTTCGGATTTCTTGCTTGTTAGAGTGTTAAATAATGGATTTAATCATGCCGGTAATGCAAATGAGGAGCAGGGAGAAATGCATTATTAGAGTTGCTGATCAATCATTAGTGGAGACTACCTATTTTCAAATCAACAGAGGCACCAGACCAAATTTTCTTTGTAGCTGACTAAAGAGCTTTCTTTTGAGTGTGTGTCACCGTACGTTAATTCCGGGTAGAATGGTGAGCTACCCAACCTCCCACCAATAGAAGCACTACTCTTTGATCTCTTGAGTGCTAATTTTGTCAATCATGATGGTGACATCTATAGATGAAATCCACCTTCTTGTAGTTTGATTTTCAGTTAGCACCATTCTCTCTCTCGTCAACAACAGGTCCATAGAAACACCATCATCATCAACAAGTGGAGCGACATCAAAATATACAGGGAAAGTTGAAGACGTTTGAGATTTACAAGCAACAATATAAGGAAGAAAAAATTTTATATCCAAGTAAAGCAACATACAACGAGCAGATTTTTATATACATGTTGAAGACTTACATATAAGGAGCGGAATTTTATATCAAAGTGGAAGATTTAAGTACAAGAGCGAAGAAAACCAAAAGATGAGAGTTATTGAAGTTTATGATACGAAGACAATACAAGTTGTGAAGAATCAAGCGGTAAAGTACTTCACCATGGCCATTTTCATTGTTATTTTTGTATTATTTTTCTTGTCTTAATAAAAAAACAAAAAAACGAGAAAAACGAGAAAAAGTTGTTATTTTTTTTTTATTTTTTTAATAAGGTCATGGGGAAGAAAAATATATAAAGAAGTTTCAAGCAATAAGGAGTTTGAGGAAAAGAGTTATAAATTGTCAAAGTTTTATGAAGTTCAAGAGTTTATCATCAACAGTTGAAGACCGAAGACCAAGAAGATGAAGAAGACAAGCCGAAGGAAGACGTCTATTGGATGCTGTGAGAGTGGTGTTATCATCATTGCAATCAGATATAAAGGTGGTAAGTACTCTCATCCTCAATAATAATGGTTGATTTCCTTTCTTAGAGATCATCAGAAAATATTTTATTTCCGACGATCTTGTGGGGTCTCCAGAAATAATTCGGAAGGTTTCCTTCCCACCATTCAACTTGTGTAGGATTTCTCTCTTCATTACTACCTGCACACATGTGAGACACATAAAAAAACCGTCTTATTGAGTGCAATTATCATAAAATCCTTTTAAGTGAGGCAGAAGTCGAGGCGAAATGCTTATTGGTCGCTCTCAAACACGCATTCTCTCATTATGGTGCGGTTATTTCTCACTCAACATTTAAGAATGATAATATGTTCTTTGGTATTTCTAACTTCTTATTACTAGCATGCAAAAACTCTATGTCCTCATAGCTCTTTGGATGCTCGGGAAGCTGGAACGCTTTGAAGTTGGAGCAGGTTTTGTGGGTATACCTCTCGTAAGCCCTCACGAGACTATAACTCGTCCACTAGGGACTCCTAGGGGTTTAAAGGCATGTTGCATTTGCTAAGTGCATCTATTTCCTCAACGACAGGGAGTTGTTGTATTTTAAGTTAGGTAGTTTGCTCGAGGACTAGCAACAGCTAAGTGTGGGGGAATTTGATAAGTGCATAATTCACATGATTTTAGTGTCCATTCCATACTTGTTTTAGCTATATTTCTTGCATATTATTCTTGTATTAATCTTGTTTTGTGTTTTATTTGTTTCTTCAGGTGAATCATCCAAAGTCAATGGAATCGAGGTTGAAAGAGCTAAGAAGAGAAAAGAATCCATTTCAGTGCGAGAGAGAAGTCTCAGAGTCAGAGTTACGGCGAGGAAAGCAAGCCGTATGCAAATCCAGGGAAGCTTACGGTTTGGAAAGAATTCTCAACCAAACCATAGGTACAAATGAGAAGATATGAAGGATTTGAACACACCATCTTGTAGAGGATGACGATACAAAAATAACACAAAAAGAATGAGCTTAATTGGACGTCGAAATTATGGCCAAAATGGTGAAGGAAGACAAAGGAGGAGATTCTGAAGCACCGTAGACAAACTCAGGGGGACTTACGGTTGGGAAACCCAACCGTAGGTAAAGTCAGGGGAACATTCGGTTGGGAAACCCAACCGTAGACAAACATAAAAGGTGCGAATTTGGGCTTCTAAATTAAGGAAAACGCGGTCCCGGAAGGATTCTAAACCCTATATTTCGTGGATACTATATAAGTAGAACCCCAAGACATTAAGAAAACACATCTCATATTATATTTTTGTTCTTCAATAAAAATCTAGGGTTTACCCCTTTAGGGGAAAACCGGGTAATTGTGTAATCATGAGAAGCTAAACCTTTGTTGATTGAGGATGAATTCAATGTTCTAGCGTGAAGCTACATTATTATACAAATCTATTCAAAGTTTTATCATCTTATCGTTTGTTTTCACTATAATTAGGGTTTATGATTGATTTCTAGATTGTTCACGTGTACAATTGGATTAATCTATTTATCATTCTATTGCTAGTAAAGGGTTAGGATATCCATGTAATTGTTGAATAATCCTTACACAAGTAGAGAACGTGAGACCTCTCAGAGGGATTCTGTGGAGTAATCGTGTGTGAAGACAACACTAGTAAGTGGACCTTGCGCTAAGAGTCTAACTGCTAGGATCAACCTAAGTTCACATAACTTAAAGCTTCCGGTTGGGTTACACCTTGAGTGCGCTACTACCTGGTGGTTCAGTTGGATAGAACTTGATATGCGAGCGCTTCGGTATCCGGTTACATAAGGAGATTTAGGGATAGCACTGCACCAGCTGTTTTCCTACGGTTGGTGATGAATGGTTCTAACGAAGATAGATAAGTATACTACTGAGTCAAAGTTTGGTAACGGCGAAGGACTCCTTGATCATCCCTTTCATCTTGTTATTTTTATTCTTTTATTTACTTTAATTAAACAAACCCCCCCTTTTTGTTTTGTTTTGTTTTGCTAATATAAATAACCTATCAATTACAAAGCTCTCTGTGGGAACGATCCTTACTACCGCTATATTACAAGTTAATTAGTGGGAAATATCTCAATTAATTTGTTGTGGTTGCGACACGCATCAGATTACCTCAGTTAGCCCATGACTATGTCCGTCACTAGTTGGTATCATGATATCATTTGTTTAGTTTCAATTATATCCTTTGTTTAGTTTCAGTATGTCCCATTTTAGGTCCATGTATTCAGGTTTTCACAAGATTGTTGATGGTGGATTTTCATTTAAGGTTAAAATTATAAAAAACCAGAAAATTATGCGCTAACATCTTGTAAAAGATAAAGCCATTAATAAGTGTTGAATACTTCTTCACTTTACTAATTCACCTAGAATGGGGCATGTAGCAACAATCCCATTCTGTGAATTAAATACACGAAATTCATCCAGGTTGGAGCATGTAGCAACAATCCCATATACCTTGTGAATTTATAGCATTATTAATTAATGCGCGAGCAATATTTGTATTTCATGTACTCATTATCGGTGCGACATGACGACCGAGTGTTGCTCTCCACAGAGCAACACGAACCTCCAAGCATTATAATGAAAGCATGTACGAAATACCCGTACAGGCTGCAACTCTCGGTATGTTATACTAGCCCGATTGAGAACTCCCGGTGTGTTATACTAGCCCGATTGAGCATCCGGACTGTCCGTATCAGTCTGGATATGATCTCGTTCATCCAACTTCACCAAGATGATTGGATGGCCTAGATCAATTCCATAACCCCCAAGCGGTATGGAATACTCACTGCCGAACCAACGCGGACCCCGCATGGTCGGCCTCCCCAAAAGATTGGCATAGCTTGCCAAAACGTCCAAACCAGAGCGGTATGGACGAAAAACCCTAAATTAGGGTTTGCGGCATATTACATGTGTCGCAAAAAAGTCTCAACCATCCATCTTCGCAGGTATAGATGGAGGGTGTAGATATATATTCAAAGGGCCCAGAGCATGTCAACACAATCACCGAGGGCCCGCCTACATACCTGACCAATCGGTCGGGACCAACCATGGTTGGTCATCCCACCGTCCGCCCGAACAGAGCATGGTTACACGGCCGTGAAGGCCAAAATTAGGGTTTCGAGCATCACGAGCGTCCATCTTCTCCGGACGAATGGAGGGTCCCAGTTAGATTAGCGGTCCGACCATACCAAAGATGACCACCGTGGGCCCGTCTATCCCCTCACCTGATCGGCCAAGGCATATCATGCCTGGCTATCCCAAAATGCGCGTCCAAACTAGCGTGGTCACACTTCCCAAACTGCAAACTGATCTCGACCACTCAACTTCACCGGACGATTTGAGTGGCTTAGATCACGTTTTCATGGGACAGTCAGGTATAGGCGTGAAAATCAGCCTATCACCTACACTCCAGACCGATCGGACAAGACCGACCAAGAGTTGGTTGTCTTGGAACGCGCGCCTGAAAATGGTATGATGTGCGGCTCTTGCGGCACCAATTTTCTGTCACAAATTGATCTCGACCACTCAACTTCACCGGACGAATTGAGTGGCCCCGATCATACTTTCTTGAGGTAATGGGGTATAGGCGCCTACACCGTCATGCCGTCTACACACATGTACGATCGGCACAGCCAAAATCGTATCCCAAGCTTGGATTCGACCAGGCCAAAGAGGGATGCTTGCGCACCTCCTCTAAAACCCTAATTTCATCAACGCTCGCAGATGAGTGTCTCAAAGATCCTCTCGTCCATCCAACTTCACCGGCTTGGTTATACAACCCCAGTCGAGTTAATTGGTCGATGGGCGTCTTGGAAATCACCACCCGTCACTTTACCATACCATGATGCGGACACGCATAAAATACACACGATACTTCACAAGTATCGACCTCCTGAATAACGGCAGTTATTCAATTTAGCATTACATGCTACTTTCTGTGGGTTCCACGATCCACACACTCGAGACATCAATCATGTCACAAACTGGGGATACATACTGGGGTATTGGTCTGGCGGTTTACGCGTGCGGCGCAAATGCGCCATCACAAGAACGTGTCGGGGAAGTCATGGACGGTTAGTGATGATGGGAGAAGTGGGCAAGACTGGTCGTGTGACACTAACACACGACTCCATCACTCCACTTTCTCCACTTCCCACGAGATACGAAGGTTAGGCTAAAAGACTTGTATAAATAGGTTCTCCTCCCTATTTTTCAAAACACACAGGAGAAATAAGACAAGTCCAGACAACAGAGGCAAGTGTTGATACAATCGTATTCAAACACCGGAACTGATAGCTTACACCCTGCAAGCCAGTTCAACTTTCTGATACAAGTCATTCATAGCCAACACCTTCATATTCTCAACATCTTCATCGCTTCCCTCCCTAAGATCAACCCCATCTCCTCCACTTTGTGACCGAAACAAGTCTGGAACGGCCATTTCTTGGTTTAGGCCGGACTTGCACAGATTGATCTCTCGAATCTACAAGCACTCACCGCAGTGCATTTATTTAAGGTTTAGACTCATTTCTCATCCACACACCCCAAATTACCAAAACCGGCGAAATAGTTTTCACCCATAAACAATTGGCGACCACAGTGGGAGGTTGATCTCTCGGTTGCAAAAAATTGAATTCTCAATTTTTCGGTTTTCATCTCGCGATGTATCCTCACCAGGAAACCACAGGTGGTTCAGATACCATGGGAAGTATAGCTAGAATGCTGGAAGATGTCTTGGAAAATCAAGCTGGTATCGCTAGAAGACAGAACGAAACATTCCGCCTTTTGAATGATATTACAAAGACAATTACAAGGAGGGTCGACGGACATCTACTCGAACATTGCGAGAAACGCTTGGATCCTTAACCGGGGGTCACACCTTTACCGATGGAGAAGCAAAAGAGCGCGTAATCGCAGGAGACTCGGAAAGATGAACAACATGGTCCATCCAACAATGAATACTCGAGGCTCCACGAGAGGAAAGGACTTGTCCTGGAGTACTACAACGTCTCGCGATAAATAAAGGGAGCCTGCAGCCTACGGAGCCCTGCTAGAAGATTTATATCTCAAAACTCTTGTTGAAGCCCTAAGACCGTCCAATCCGCATCGACCATCAACCAAGCGAAGAAATGCTTGAGGAAGGAGAGATCAATCAAGGAATACGTGAATACAGAGGATGGGAGCGTTCAATTCGATCACTCAGCAGTGATATTACGACACCTTCCACATCCCTTTACCCAGGCAAGCGATCCGCAGATATGATGGCACTCACAAGTCTTCCAACTTCATCTCTGAAACGTGCTCCACATCAAAACCATGTAGAGACACCACAACGCCCACGAACGCAGGAAGAGCTAGACTCGAAGTACCTACACTTTATGTTCCCAATGGAAAAGATTTTGGAGTTGCTGGAGGCGTGGGTACGAAACAGAGAGGTGGAGCTACCTCCTGTATGGCATCCACCAACTGATCAAGAAGTAATGGACCCGAGGTATTTTCATTTCCACCGGTTCCTTCACCACCCTACCATTGAATGCAACACTTTGAAACGCATTGTTCAGAAGAAGCTTAATTCAGAGGAATAGCTTTCCCTATCTGGGAGATTAATGCGGACGATTTTCTTAGAGAGGCTACTTCGGTTTGATACAAGTAAGGCTTTAAAAGAAAGTAAGTTCTACCCAACAATTTTACAAGAAAGATAGTTTTAGAATTCACTGGGGACTTGGCATCCCGCACGTAGAGAAAGAGGCTCAATGATCAAATGCCATGTTTGTTTTCGTTCATACTTCCCTTTTATGCGACATTTGCAATTTCATATGACATGTGCAATCATTCATGACCAAGATGCAAATTCCATTTAAAATAACCTCTTTCAGAAAAGTTATTCACAAAACTATCTCAAAATAAACCAATTCAATTACCTATTAATTCAAAACCTAAGTCAAATTATGAAAGGAAATCCTCACTATCACTCAAAAAGAAAAACATCTAAAAGAAGAGACAAGTATATGGCACGAATCCTTCAAGGAAAGTCCTTCAGCAGCAACTCGTCCTTCTGGGCAAGAGCGACTTTCATCCTTTGAAGTACATCCTGCTTCATCTTCAACTCCTCGGACAACTTTTCAACCTCTTCTTCCTGGCGAGTAACACATTCTGCAGAAGGGGCTTCACCTTGTAATTTCTGGAGCTCCTGAATCTCGGAGAACCCTTTGAGGAACCAAGGAGCATTGAAGTCGTACTGCACAAACACATCTCGATGGCACTTCCAGTCTTCAATCATCTCCTCAGAAACCGTTCGACCAGTTGTGACGCTCATCCCATGGATAGAAAATAAAGCCTCCTGAACGCGGTTGACCAATGCAAGACGACTTTTGAGCCTCGTAGTGGTAGCAATGTGGCTGTGTTTCTCCCATATCGATGTGTACAACTCTTCGAACCGAGCTGGTACACTGAATCCTCCAACCAACACATGACCTGGATAAGGAACAATGAAAGGAGGATCGAACAAAGCTCCAGGTTGCGCTACCAATACTTCACCAATCCACGAGAGCCTTGTCGGTTGCGGGAGGTCTTTCAGAAGAAGTCGCCACGATAGCTTTATTGATTGGAACATGCTCAGAACATTCTTCAAGGGGAGCCACCTCAACAATAGCGGATGTTGCCTCTCTTACATTCCTCCCGATATCTACTTTGCTCTGGGTGCTAATTTCCATCACAGCCCCATCAACAAGATCACTTAGGGAGGCGCCTTATCCAACCGAGCTTGCATCATCTCTGTCATGGTCTGGAAAAGGAGCGGTTTCTCCAGACTTCTCGGATGAAGATCGATCGCTGGACTTCTCGGCATGAAGATCGGTACCACCGGACTTCTCAACATGAAGGCCAACATTACCAGCCTTCTCATTCTCGAATGCGCGCCAACCTTGTGAAGACATTCTCTTTGAATTCCCCGATTTCAAGCAAGGATCACTCTTAGAAGAATTTACTCGGAGAAATGAAGGAATCAACGAAAGAGATTTAAATACCTACATATTGGAGGAATTGAGGATCACCGAACCACATGCCTACCTCTTAGATCTCTCTCCTGCTTGGGGACTGCAATCCTCAGCTCTGGTCTGTTTGGCTGGAAGTGGCCTCAACCGGAAATGCTCCTTCAGGACTTCAGAAGATGGCTCACCGTGGGAATCTGTCACAACATCCTCCGAGAATTCTTGGAAAGCCAACAGTTGCTTCCTCCAAAATTCCTTATACTTGTCGGTTACCACTGAGTTTCTCCCAATAGGCCAGAAGGGAAGACTCTGTGATGCCAAGAATATGTCAGCATCAAAGATAACCGGGAGAAGTTCTTTCGAAGCCTCCGAAGGACGAATAAAGGGAACACCCTGGTCAAATCCCATTTGACGAGCAGCCCTGTCGATGTTGTACGAAGTCACGGTAAGAGCTTCGTTGAATAAAGACGGGATATATCCCGGAATGCAGCTGTGCAGATAAATAAGTTCTCCAAATTTCATAGTCTCGGCATCGGTACGCAACGCAGCATCAGGACCGTCAGAAGCGATAGCAAAAGTCTTTGGCTGAACAATGGAAGGGTGGATCGGTCCCCATGGACGGAAATTTACAGAAAACACATTATCAAAGATATCCACGAGTTTCACACCGGTTCTGGGACGCCTCCTCTGCCAACGAAGTATTCTCGAGCCACCGTACAAATTGCCGAGCGAAGTTGCAGGAGCAGGAGCATAACTTTTGAAATGTTCCCACAAGAATGCCTGAAGAAAAGCGAAGTGGACATACGACTCCACCTTCTTGTACCCGTTGGAAACATGCGTATCCATTGCTAAGGCGTCCAGATGAGAATACAATGATCCAAGGAACAAGGCACCTAAGGGAAGAACTTCGCCTTTTGCTAGCTTTATAGCAATCTTAACTGAACACCCCTTATGGTTTTCTTTCCGAACCGTCATCATATATATCTCTCGGATAACCACAAAGACAGAATGCAATCACACCGAGCTCGTTTTCCAACTCCCGATTCGGCTCTGGGTTTACAGGAGACCATTCCGATACCCACCAGTGTAAAAGCATCTTGTATCTTTTTCTCCTCCTTGTACGAGATCGTCGAATTCGCCACCTTTCGGAGTATAGTGTCATGATCACGTTGTTCCGTGTCGAAAGCTCATAATAAAGATTCCCAAAGAACAGGCGGGTTCATCAATGCAGCTACGCTTTCCGAGTAATAGTCATCTCTCCCCATCTAGATATAGTTGTATGAGTAGAAGGGCGCCACCGAGAAATGAAACTAATCAAGCCTGCAGAAGATCTTTCTTAATTTCAAGAGTAGCAGATGCCATGACCGCATCGAGGATTTGCGCTTTGGTCAAATTGGCTTTAATGTTCTTATTATTCAACATGCGCCTCATCCATCCTTCATAAGAGGCCAGTGGAGTATGACAAGTCTTGAAGTCGATAGGAGATGGCGGATATTCATTTCTTTGAAGACAGAACCTCATCACAAGTGCCGAAGAAGAAGATGGATCGGCTTCTATATTTTCTGAATCGGAAAGCAGGAATATCCTGTGAGAGGGATGTTTCCTAATGTTTGGAAAAGACAAGGTGAACAACTCATCAGCAATGTTCGGCATATCTTTGAAGATGTCAACACTTCCCGACTTGGCACCAAAGATTATCTCCGGAAGACATATCGACAGGGAGTTCTTTTCTTCATTCTACAATAAATACAGAGTCAGTACTTGTATAAAAAAAAAAAAAAAAAAAAGAATGCACAAAGCTGGGATTGGGTCCAAACACCGGCTCAAGTTTCAAGTCCGGTATTGGTTTCAAGTCCGGTCTCAAGTCCGGTATTGGTCTCAAGTTCGGTATTGGTTTCAAGTCTGGTATTACTCAAATTTCAAGCCGGTATTGGTCAAGGCCGATCAAGGTCACAAGTCTGGTATTGGGCCACGTCAGCAAGCAAGGCCGGTCGAGGTCACGAAGACGGTGTTGGTCGAGGTCACAAGGCTGGTATAAGGTCGATGTTCGATCAGGTGTACACGGTGGGACCCACGTTCAATCAAGCATGTATGGCGGGCCGCATTCATTCGCACGTATCATAGCACGATTTTTCTTTATTCATGGGAATCGTGTCTACGAGATTCAAGCCAAGGGTTTTTCAAGATATAACCTAAAAGCTAGGTTTTGGATGCAACGGTGGAAAAAAGAAGCAAAAAACAACATGTTCATGGATTCACGGCTTGTTTTACTAAGCAATCCTAGGGCGGTTTTGCTATCAATTTCGGTGGAGAAACTAATCATGATATATCTTGCAAAAAGAGTTTACCTAAAAAAAAAAAAAAAACGTGAGAGCAAGGAAGAACGGACGAAGTACCTACCTGCAGCGACGAAGTACGGCGGCAGCGACAAAGTCCGACGGCGGCAGCAAATCCGGCGTCGTCAACGGCAGCGGCGTCGGTAGGGGCGGCAGCAAGGTCGTGGACGGGAGCTGGCCAAGAAAAAAAATATATATGTGAGAAAAGAAAAGGGGTCGGTCCCTTTTATAAACAAATAATTGGAAGAATCCCAATAGAAAAAGGATTCCTCTTTTGATTCAAACGCCCAAGGAAGGAAACCGGTCTCACCAAAGGATTCCATACAAGCGCAACGGCATGGATAACTAGCAGTCGGTCAATACTCTCCCGGGTAAACTTCCTTTATCCTGTCTTTCTCACATATGTATGTCACCATCTCATGCCTACCCCACAATAGTGTAACCATTATGTGCTAGGCATGGGACTTAATGTTGATGGTGGATTTTCATTTAAGGTTAAAATTGTAAAAAACCATAAAAATTATGCGCTAACATCTTGTAAAAGATAAAGCCATTAATAAGTGTTGAATACTTCTTCACTTTACTAATTCACCTAGAATGGAGCATGTGGCAACAATACCATTCTGTGAATTAAATACACGAAATTCATCCAGGTTGGAGCATGTAGCAACAATCCCATATACCCAGTGAATTTATAACATTATTAATTAATGCGTGAGCAGCCTTGTATTTCCTGTACTCATTATCAGTGCGGCATGACGATTGAGTGTTGCTCTCCACAGAGCAACACGAACCTCCAAGCATTATAATGAAAGCATGTACGAAATACCCGTAAAGGCCGCAACTCTCGGTGTGTTATACTAGCCCGATTGAGAACTCTGGTGTGTTATACTAGCCCGATTGAGCATCCGGACTGTCGAGATCGATCTGGATATGATCTCGTTCATCCAACTTCACCAAGATGATTGGATGGCCCGGATCAATTCCATAACCCCCAAGCGGTATGGAATATTCACTGCCGAACCAACGCGGACCCCGCATGGTCGGCCTCCCCAAAAGATTGGCATAGCTTGCCAAAACGTCCAAACCAGAGCGATATGGACGGAAAACCCTAAATTAGGGTTTGCGGCATATTACATGTGTCGCAAAACAGTCTCAACCATCCATCTTCGCAGGTATAGATAGAGGGTGTAGATGTAGATTCAAAGGGCCCAGAGCATGTCAACACAATCTCCGAGGGCCCGCCTACATACCCCGACCAATCGGTCGGGACCAACCATGGTTGGTCATCCCACTCGTGCGCCCGAACTTAGCATGGTTACACGGCCGTGAAGGCCAAAATTAGGGTTTCGAGCATCACGAGCGTCCATCTTCTCCGACACGAATGGAGGGTCCCAGATTAGATTAAGCAGGTCCGGCCATACCAGCATGACCACCGTGGGCTCGTCTATCCCCTCACCTGATCGTCCAAGGCATATCATGCCTGGCTATCCCAAAACGCGCGTCCAAACTAGCGTGGTCACACTTCCCAAACTGCAAACTGATCTCGACCACTCAAATTCACCGGACGATTTGAGTGGCTTAGATCACGTTTTCATGGGACAGTCAGGTATAGGCGTGAACATCAGCCTACCACCTACACTCCAGACCGATCGGCCAAGACCGACCAAGAGTTGGTTGTCTTGGAACGCGCTCCTGAAAATGGTATGATGTGCGGCTCTTGCGGCACCAATTTTCTGTCACAAATTGATCTCGACCACTCAACTTCACCGGACGAATTGAGTGGCCCAGATCATACTTTCGTGAGGTAATGGGGTATAGGCGCCTACACGTCATGCCGTCTACACGCATGTACGATCGCCCTGGCCAAAATCGTATCCCAAGCTTGGATTCGACCAGGCCAAAGAGGGATGCTTGTGCACCTCCTCTAAAACCCTAATTTCATCAACGGTCGCAGATGAGTGTCTCAAAGATCATCTCGTCCGTCCAACTTCACCGGCTTGGTTATACAATCCTGGTCAGGAGTTAATTGGTCAGTAAGGCATCTTGGAAATCACCACCCGTCACTTTACCACACCATGATGCAGTACCTGCATAAAATACACACGATACTTCACAAGTATCGACCTCCTGAATAACGGCAGTTATTCAATTTAGCATTACATGCTACTTTCTGTGGGTTCCACGATCCACACACTCGAGACATCAATCATGTCACAAACTGGGGGATACATACTGGGGTATTGGTCTGGCGGTTTACAGCGTGCAGCGCGCAATGCGCCATCACAAGAACGTGTCAGGAAGTCATAGACGGTTAGTGATGATGGGAGAAGTGGGCAAGACTGGTCATGTGACACTAATACACGACTCCACTACTCCATCACTCCACTTTCTCCACTTCCCACGAGATACGAAGGTTAGGCTAAAAGACTTGTATAAATAGGTTCTCCTCCCTATTTTTCAAAACACACAGGAGAAACAAGACAAGTCCAGACAACAGAGGAAAGTGTTGATACAATCGTATTCAAACACCGGAACTGATAGCTTACACCCTGCAAGACAGTTCAGCTTTCTGATACAAGTCATTCATAGCCAACACCTTCACATTCTCAACACCTTCTTCGCTTCCTTCCCTAAGATCAACCCCATCTCCTTCACTTTGTGACCGAAACAAGTCTGGAACGGCCATTTCTTGGTTTAGGCCAGACTTACACAGATTGATCTCTCGAATATACAAGCACTCACCGCGCAGTGCATTTGTTTAAGGTTTAGACTCATTTCTCATCCACACACCCCAAATTACCAAAACCGGCAGAAATAGTTTTCACCCATAAACAAAGATGTTGTTTATTTCTATTTTTTCTTTTTTCCTTTTTTCTTGAAGCTTTCAACCATATCAAAGAAGCTTTCAACCTAATTAAAAATATTTTTATGCTTCATCCTATTGACAAGAAAAAATGTGTATAGGTGCAAAGCCTCAAAACATCATAACAAATTTCAAGATAATTAAAATTAAATAATTTCCTCTCATTGCATCAATACTTGAGATGCTGAGTAGTTTGTGAAGATCGTGGATGTTTGCTTACAATGAGCCCCGAAGAAGAATTGAATCCTTAGTTGTGTCCAACATTATCACTTCATTGGACCATACATGAGCAGGAGAGTCTCAACTAAATTCTATAAATTTCTTAATCTTTTTTATTTGCTTTAACCTTTATTGTTATCTCGAGTCTTGGGTTTGATCTTGTAGTCTTCAGCTTTAAAAGAAGAAAATTATCAATAAGTTTAAGGAAATAGAGAACAAAAGTAAAATTGAATACTGACAGATTCAAACCCAAATCTAAACAAAAATGGTAAAACTCAAAAGCAAATAAAGAAGATTAAATAGATGGTGGAATTGGTGGAATTGGGTTGAGATTTTTATGCTCATATATATGCTCCAAAGCATAAAAAGGCTTAAGTGGCTAGGGATTCAGTGGGTTTCCGGGACGAAAGTTTCTTAGAGAGAAAAGTTTTGATTGTTTTCGGTTTGAGTTTATTAAATTTGTTTTCGATTTGCGTTATTCTAGCATTGGGTTATTATTGTTGATCTTCAATCTATTGAGGAGCTGGCTCAAGTGGAAGACAATGTTTCTCTATGGAGAAAAATCACCATCAACTATATTAATAACAACAACTCAAGATATGGAAACAAAGACAACAACATCTCGATCAATATCATCACCAAGTTCTGATCCAAACATTTCAAGACCGATTCAGATTACCACTGATGTTATGGATACTTTCTTGTTATTGTTATTATTATTGTTACTTATGATGTTATTACCATAATTGCCTTAAGCAATCTAAACTTAAAAACTCCATTACATGTTATTTACATGTTCTAAGAAACACTGAGTTGGATATGATTCATTCATTGTTTTGTGCGATGATCAATATTGGTTTTGCTTTAAAACCAGTTTTCCCTTTTGATGATTGGTGCTCTTTCTTCACAAAAAATAAAGGGAGAGAATTTTTTAGGAAATTGTTATTAGGTACGAAGAGATAGTATTGTCAAAAAAGACTTGGTAGAAATGAGAATAGATTATGCAATTGTTAGGAAAGATTTCTTTGCAATTTATCAATTATGTTAAATCCATACAACATTGACTTAGTCGGTAGAATTAACGAGTAAGTAGGATAGTCAGTCTTCACATACCTTTGTCATGAAGTTATCGCAGATGTGTTCATTGTCCTTGATTCTTCAATCTTCAAGGGCTATTCGGTGAACTTTGATACTCAACTACCATGCTCTAATTATAGTCTGAGACTGACTTTAGTAGACTATAAATCAAGATATATTTATGTTCATCTAACATTGACAACAAGCTTGACATACTAAAACTTGTGAGTTTGACCGAGCGACGCTTCAACACATTATAACTTATAACAATACTTTTTCCTTTTCAAGATAGATCAGTAGCATCTAATTCATTTCCTTGTTGATTTTGTTGTTTATACCATCCTCGGAATGAAGCAAAAGATGAAAAATCATATCAGTTATAGGACCAAAACAATCTTCCAACACCATTAATCCTTCAAAAACAACAACCATTTGAAGTCTTCTGTCTTATTCAATCACACACCATGATAGGCATTTGACTTCATAACAAAGTGAACATCTAGACAAGAACCACAACAAATTATCAACAGTGCGAGTTCCAATCGAACTGCTACAGTTGAATAAACGTATCAATGAACTGTAGCTACACAAATATTTATTTGAATTTGTGTAAAACAACACTTAAACCCTTCTCTGTATTTCAGAAACTAAATTTGATTGTAAAAATGACCGATTAAGAGAGTACCGACAACCAATTGCTTGAAAGAAGGGCCTATTTCTTGAAAGAAACACCAATTTCTTTCGGTGCAAATACATCTTCTCAATACATCAAGCTTGAATCAGATGATAAAATTCCTTCAGAACTAGATCTATTAATGCTTCCCAATCTTCTCAATACATCAAGCTAGTATCAGATGATAAAAATCCTTCCAAACTAGATCTGTCAACACTTCCCCACTCTTCATGATTTCTTTCAATTCTTGTTTCACTTTCAGTACGCGTAGAACATTCCATTTCAGGGTATCGACGAAAACCAAAAACCCAAAAAAAAAAAAAAAAAAGTGACAATTTTTGCACTACAGAAAAACGATAAGAAGTATGGTTAGCACCAAACTAGGGTTTTGGAAGAAAATAATAAATAGAGAAGAAAATTTTAAGTTTTAATGGATTTTCGCATTTGAATTTGGAAAAATCTGATTTATTTTCAGCAAAAATTCTCTGTAAACCGCCTAATCAAACTACACACTCACAAACCTTTATATAGTGGGGCCCAAAAGTGGCCCCCCTTGCTAACTCCAAGTGGGAGGAGCCCACCCCATGTAAGGGGGTGGTTTTTGAGTAGTCTAATTAGGCGGTTCATAGAGAAGCATTGTATTTTATGTTTCTTTTTTTTTTATCAGAATTTTCAGATATTGTTCCATAAACTCACTTCTCCCACCTCCTCACTGAGGTGTTGGCGTGTTGCAGAAGATTAAACCTATTTGAAAATAAAAGTATTTTAGGTCCTTACGCGGAAATAAATAAACTTTGTAAGCTGAGTTGTTAGCGTGTTGCAGAAGATTAAACCTATATGAAAATAAAAGTATTTTAGGTTCTTACACAGAAATAAATAAACTTTGTAAGTCCTTTAAATATAAAATAAACGTATTCATTAAACGAATTATGAACTTTAATTTGAATTTGAATCCTTAATTGTAATTCCTAACTTCTAAAAATGTGTTGTCTATATATTGCGTAAACCAATAACAGTTTTACACAGAAGAGAGAGAAGAACAGCTTGCCAATTAAATTTCGGTAAAAGATCCAGAGAGAGAATGAGAAACAGATACTACAGTACTTCAAAGCTTTCTTAATCTTCTCATGATATGAATAATGGACCATCTATTTTTCTCAAGTCAAAATACTAAGTAGTGAATGAAACTAGTATCAACATCATGTTAATTGTGGACATTGAAATGTTTAATTAGGATGTTTGTCAAACAAATATCAAAAACAGATTCTTGTAATCGCTAAGAAATGATTGTTGACAATTTGATCGTGTGGTAACGTATATATATATATATATATATATATATATCACTAATTTGGTATTTTTCTTTATGTGCAGCTTGTACTGGTTTGCTCATGCAATACTATGGCCCACACCCTGCACAAATATAAACTTCATACTGATCTGCCAACTGCTTGGCCCCTGATTCGCCGAGCAGCACTATCCTTTGTCATTTGCAAAACATTTTATTTCATCTGTTTACTGATCCTGGGTTCTGCTCCAGCAAAATTAGCCCCTGCTTTTGCGGTACATATCTTGAATGGCCCTATTTTTGTTTATGTTGATATGTGATTGGTGGATATCTTAAATGGACATTGAGAGGAAAAAAAACGATTATACTGTGTTGTTTAAACGTGGGACCTACAAGCTACTTATTTTATTCTTATTATTCTTGGATGTGGGACTTGCAACTATATATACTTATTTTCATGCTTCTAAGAAAACAGAACTATCTACTTATTTTATTCTTCTTCAGTAGGGGTAATTTTGTACGTGCTTGGATTCCTAGGTGTCTGTTGGTTGAGAATCAAAAGCATGCTGCAGGGTACTTTTACAATTGATCTGTTTACATCAGTTTCAAAGGTTAAAACTAAAAAATTGTCAACTTGAATGTTTTCATATTGTTTCTCAGCAACAAATAAATTGTAGTCATCAACCAGATTTAATTGTGTTTCACCTTGAACAACTTCATAACCATCATCTAGATTTACAGACAACCTGTAGTTTCTTTTATTATCCCTAATTGAAGATCTGGTCCAAGTTTCTCCATCCCCAAATTTTATTATGGTGTTGCAGTGGCCAGCTTCGGTTTGCAACTATAATCCAGTATGTGTACCATTGATTGCTAGCAAAAGGAAGGAGTTTAGCATACATGATATGTGTGTTGTCCCAAAACTAAGTCAGAGATGCACCTATTTGTTAGTCAGTATATAGGAGACATGAAAAGTATGTGGTTCGATGCGTTCTATGGTAATAACGAAGGTGTATGGACACATTCGTGGCGCAAGCATGGAAATTGTTCTGGTTTTCTGAAAACCTTGGAGTATTTTAAGACAACATAACTTTTTGTCTATTCCGGAGAGAGAAACTAATCTTTAAATAGTTAAGGAAAAAAAAAGTTTCCAATAGGGCCAACTAATATATAAATCAATAAACATCGTGATATTATTATATTACGATGACTTATTAAATAGGAAAATAAAGTTGTATGTTTCTTGTTCACGCTTATATAACATTTGTCTTCATCTCTAGTTTTTTTTTTTTTTTTTTTTTTTTTTGTAGTATGTTGAGAAGTTATGGAGTGATCTTATTGTTTTGTTCTTGTTCTTGTTTTAATTTTAACATCAAAGTATATACACTTACATACATAGTATTCACTATATTATGTGATAATTTATTTAAAAATAAAATCTCTAGATACTTGTTATTGTAGGAAAATGATCTACACACTTACTTTTGAAATTAAATTTAAATTTGGCATTTTTCGATATATTAATAACTTATTAATTTATCGATAAATTAATACTTTACTAAATTGATAGAATTAGCAGTTCCAAGACTATTAGTTTATCGAAGTTTTAGTGTACTAGTCATATTATCTCTGATTTGTGATTCAATAAACCTAGTTATGAGCATAGGACTTTTCCTAATCATGCTGATTTTTTTAGAAGATTTACTAATCTTCCTGTTTGTTGGTGTTGAAAACCAAGTGTGTATATTATTGTCAGGACTAATGTGACTGAATCATGTACTCTTTAGCTTGGAAGGTGGTGACCTTGGGTCAGTAACACAAGAAGATTGAGGGAATCCATCACTTTTCATTAGTTTATATCACTAACATTCATGTATTGATGCACATATCCATTATATTCAATATAACCATTACGCCACATCTCAAAAAAAAAAAAAAAAAAAATCATCATCATCTTCAATATAAGTTAGATCTTGCCTTTCCTAAACCAAATGAACTCAAACTTTTCAGTTGGCAGATACTTAAATGCAGAATGAACTCTATCCGAAAATGATAATAACAAACCCCCATATTTAACATCAACATTAGCGAAATACTTGACCTTATTACTTTCTTTGAGTACAGTTCAACCCCAAAATCTCTAGATCACTATATGGATTGTTAAGTGCTTGATCCACATGTTTTTAATATCATTTTCATTCTTGTATTAGCTACATTTATTGCATATTACCTTGTATTACTCTTGTTTTATGTTTTTTTGTTTCTTTAGGTGAATCATCCGAAATCAATGGATATGGTGTTGGAAAGACTAAGAAGGGGAATAAAGTTCAGTTCAACACAAAAAAGAGAGAACTGTGGATAAAACTTGTTCTTATTTCTATACTTTTATCTATAATTGTGAAGTGAAAGAACTACCAACATGAAAATAAATATTTCCTAACAATTTTATCTTTTTTTTTTTTTTTTTTTGCTTCAGGTATATAATGCCCTAAAGGTTAATGCTAAATAACCAGTGATTTTAGGGTTGTGAACATGCTTTTTTCTTTTCTTCTGAAGATGTGAACATTTGTTTGACAAAATACACAACATTATTGAGTATCTTCTCGGAGTAAAAGTAAAAACAAAATCAATCGGGAATAAACAAATGATTATCACCCTTACTCAAGATCGCGCTCTGGTGTTATAACTATAAGTTTTTTTCCTGCTTAATTGTTTGTTATTCGCGTTTTCTCGAAGAGGAGAAAATAGAGTGACACTATGGAATTCAGTATCTTAGATGCTTATAAGCTTGATATTTCCAGTTGGTTTATAAGTAAATCAAAAGAGGTGATTCAAGGGTCTTCTGAAGCTGTTGGTTTCAAAAATCCATTTCAAGCTATAGATGATATAGGTTCTATTGCTCAGTATTCCTTAATAGTAGTAGGAACTGCTGCCATAATAAGTGCTACTCTGGGTTATTTTGGTGGTTATTATGCTTTGAGTATAGGAATATATAACACTTTGATCGTCAAAGAAACTGTATTGAAGAAAACAAAGGGGGTTAGTTTAATAAAGAGAGAAAGATTTAAAAAAAAATTCAACAAAATGGAAATGAAGAAGAATTAGAATGATAACAAGAAGAAAAAACCTTTATATTTTTTGTAATGATTTTGGATGATTTCTAGTTACTAAAAGTTGGTTTGATTGATGATATTCTAGTTAAAAGTAAATTTGATGTAGGAAGATGTTTTAGTTATTTAACGGGGATTAAACGATTATGTCACTCAATTTGATGAAGTACGCTCTCAAGGTATAACCCAGTCGAACGCTTTGGGGTTTGTGATCATTTAGGTTGATCCCAACAATTAAACTCGGTAAGCTCCAGGTCCCACATTTCCTACTTGTGTAAGAGATTCTCAATAATTATGAATCACTTAGCTCTTTAATGGCTAGAAAATGAATAACCAATACATTAATTTAGTTGTGCACCCAAACAATCTAGAACTTAATCATAAACCTTAGTATGATTAAGACAAGCAATAAGATGATGAAAGTTCCAAATTAACCTGTATAACTAATTAAGCTTCACACTTAGAATATTGAATTTTTATTCAATTAACAAAAGATTTAGCTACTCATATTACAGAGAGAGGGAGAGAGAAAAAGAAGAAGAAAAAAATCCCCCCCCCCCCCAAAAAAAAAAAAGGGTAAATCCTAGGTGTTGGAATATGGATTGTAGTATGAGAGATAAATATGTCTTGTTTGAGTCTTAGATGTCTTCTTTTATAGCCTTCGATGAAATCACGAGGGTACCAAATACACCATAATCTATTCGATATCAACATGTATGACAGATACCATGCGTGATCTAATATAGACAGAGACTATCAAGAAGATAACAACCACAAGGTATACACTTGGTATATAGTTTAAGTCTGAAACCAAACCTAATTATAGGGATCAAACCCAAATGTATTTACTTTAGTTATAAAGAAAAGTTAAATAATGTGGAAGTAAAGTAAGTATCATAACACGAGATTTTGTTAACGAGGAAACCGCAAATGCAGAAAAACCCCGGGACCCAGTCCAGTTTTGAGTAATCTTAGAATTAAGCCGCTATAGAAAGATTACTACAAACTTCGTATAGTTGAGACCAAGTAAACTCCCCCTGGTTACCTAGTTTCCTTGGTATCCCTGTGCCTTCAACCAATCTGGCCAACACACGTGATTCCTAATATAGAGTCCATTATCTTAAGTTGTTTCACCAGTTATGAAGACTTCTTGCACTCAATTCCTTTGGATCGTATTCCAAAAAAGTAAAAGACTAATCTGTTTTCGGTAACTTCTCTCTCAATCTCAAAAAGTAAATCAGAGTTTTAGTTGAGTCAAACAAAGACTCTTCCGTTTAATCTAATAAACTTATTTGTTTCAATTAGATCAACTAAGATATAAATTATCAAGATAACTAGATACAGGTTTACAAACTATCAGATTCGGATCCTGAAGAAGACTCACCAAATGATAGCTTGCCGATCTACACGACTAGCAATTGGATGTTTATCAAAAGATAAACAAAGCTTAATCGTATCCCAGCCGAGCAAGTATGTGCATGAAGTAAATCACAAAGATCAGAAACCAATAAGAAATCTTCTTGTCTTCAAATCTCCATATGTCTTCTTTGTAGGTGCACGAATTAACTTGATTCCACTTATGATCGATCATGCACGGAAAGGAGTCTGTTAACAATGGATGATCATAAGTCTATAGTCAGATTTAAAGACAGATCTGAACCAACATCAGTCCTTGACCTAGTTTGAGTGACCTTATGTCACAAGAGAAGGCTCTCAAGAATAATCAAACTAGGTGCAATCAAAGTTTAACAACCGTTAGTCAATCAAATTAATAATCGAAAATTAAAAACAATGCAAACTCTAGTTTCCCACCAATGGTGCTATCTAGACGCTTCTTGATCCCACAGAAGTATTTAAACTAATGGACATAAGAGATTTCTCCTAGTTAGGTTACTCTCCTCTCCAAGATAGTATCACAAGTAATACTATTAGTCGGCTACCGCGAGACTACAAAATGAAGTGCTTGCGTCAGGAAAAGTTTGTAAGAAGAACAAACTTTATAGACCAAAGTAGATTGGACACTAAGGAATTTCCATAACCAAAAATATTCTCAAGATGCCGAAATCCCTCATGGATGACAACTCTCAATATTAGTTAGCATACAAGTATACTTTACTAATATATCTTCCAGAGATATGTTTTACTTGCTGGAAAAATAAAACTTATAAATTCGAAAATATTAACAAAAATATTCTCAAACATTCGGCTTGGGATCTCACCTTGAGTATAAAGGAATATCTTTGAACAATAAAAGAATATGATTTTACATATGTTCAAATTACTCAGTATGTCGACATCTTGAACTTTCCTTAATAGCAAACTCATAATCCGAAAATCACAGAAACCCTAAAGAACACGTGAAACCGGAAATATAACTTTGCTATGGGGATCAATCCTTCTATATATCCCTAATAGGCAGGGATTGGTCCTGCTATAGATCCTCAATAGGGATCGGTCCTGCTATAGATCCTCAAGAGGAATCAGACCACCAATCCTATTGATTCATTTCAACTACGATACATGTTTCGCAAGTCTACCTCCTTAAACTCATGTAGTTAAACGTAGTTTTTTGGGCATGGAATCAATCATAAGTTCATTACACAATATAGTAACAAGTTAAAAGATAGTGTATGCCGCAATTACGAAGTTCAAAATATAAGCGTTATACTTCATAATTCGATATACATAAGTTATGATACAAGTTGTATATTCTTCCTTGACACTTTGATCATAATAAGATGATCAAGTCTCTAATACTATAGTTTCATAAATTTAGCTTCACATGTTATGCTATCAATCTAAATGACTTGAAAGTAAGGTAGATAGAAATGGAAACAAGTCAAGTCTTGTATTACTAACCTCGAACAAAGGGATGATGTGTTAGTTGATGTCAATATGTCTTCAGATTCTCCAGGTCTTCAGAGTAATACTTTTAGACTTCCTAGTCTAACCTAACGAAGTTGATTCTAGTAATCTATTCAAGCGACCTTGAGTTTTGAAACTAAATTATGACAACCAACCTTGACATACCAACACTTGACGGGTTCAACCGAGCAATGCTCTAACATTCAATATTCGACACTCAAGTTTCTGTCTTTCTAGGGTTTAGAATCCTTTCGGGACCGTGTTTCTTTGTTTTAGAAGTCAATTTCGCGTCCCAATATCCCAGGTTCGTCTAGGTCCATTAGCACGCTTCATGGCCGAACATCCCATAAAACTTGATTTTAAGACTATAGGTTTGGCTAGGCCGAGTTGAACAGTTCCTCGCTGAACTTTTCTTTGTACACTAAGTCTTTCCAGCTCGTTTTACTCATAACTTGTTCCCTCGATATCCGATTGACCACATTTTTTTTTTGGTTGCTTTGTATTTTCATTCTCTACAAGTTGATAAGAACTTCTGGATTTGAACAAGTTCCAATCTTTTCTTTAATTCTTCTTCACTTGTTAGCACTTTACATTTTTGACACTTTTAAAGTCAAATCCATTTATTTTGGTTGATTCGTTCTAATGTGAGAAATAAAACAGAAAACAACAGCAATACATGGTAGAATGCAATAAATATAACCAAAAAAAGTATGGAATAGACACTCAAAACATGTAGCTTATGTACTTATCAAATTTAGTTTAGAATATCCTGCTTAGATCTGCTCTAAAGGGGCCGATTTGAGCATGAGAACACTCAAATGGCTACGGTTTCAATGGGTTTATTGGGAAAAAGTCTTTTGGGAGAGGAGAAAATAGTTTTGATTTTTTATTAACTCTGTTTTCGATTTGTGATTATTAACCTTGTTTTCGATTTGGATTTTTCAATCTTTGGGTTATTGTTGGTTATCTTCAATCAATTGGAGAGTTATCTCGAGTGGAAGATAAAGTTTCTCTTTGGAGAAAAATTACCATCAACGACAAGAATAACAACAATTCAATCTGTGATCTTGAAATATTTCTTTAAGGCTTCCGATTTCCAAAATCCGTTCTATCAATATATAGCATTTCTTATTATTTTTTTGAAAAAATATAATATCTAAAATCCGTTCAATCAACCAACTTATTACGTATAGCCGTATGGGTTCTTTAAGTAAGACATTTTTGTTTTACTACAGCCACCGGCATCTTTTTGTTGGAAAATTAGGTTAAACTAGAGGATGAAAACAGAAACAGAAGAATGGTGTACCCGTGACTTCAAGGCTCTTTCGATTCTTTTAGAAAATAATTCGACCTTTCCCAATTAACTTGGCGAGTACAACAGGTCTCTCGAATTATGCCTTCAGGATTCAATGAAGTCCTAACACCGTAATCCAATTCAAGGATTGTACTTCCTTGACCCGACCAAGAACACACTGTATAAGGTTCCGATGATGCTATTAGAGAAGAAGAAAACAGATTGATTTGATGTGTTGGAATGGGAGAAAAATCTTCGCTATTTAAAGAGGATTTCATGTCTTTTGAAGATGTCTCTTCATCTCCAACGAACGCTTTCAACAGGCATCCATCGATGGCATCTCTTCAGAAAACCCCCCCGAATAACGTCAAACATTTTATGAAAATATCCAACACTCGTTTCACATTAAGTTCAACACAAATGGTTAAAACCAAAATATCAAATAGAAATGGTAGGATGGTCGTGGATATTGTTTCGAAGAATCCTAGGGTTCTTTAGCTTTTCATGACGCTATGCCGGTATTCCACTTGTTTGTCCTCGTGGGTTTTGTACTTGGATCCCTTTTTCATCCTCTTTTTGTGCAACCTTTCTCATTCCACGTGTCACCAACCCAAGTCAATGAAATGCGAACGTGCGCAAGTTAGCAGAGTCCAGTATTTTTAGATTCTAGAAACAAACTAAACTAAACTAAACAGGATGAAGTGTAAAAAGACTGTGAAGAAAATCCAATCCCAATAATTCCCATGAGAGAAGAACGACGAAATAACTTGCTTCTGGAGTGACGTTTCCTAAGATCTTGTCTGCAGTGACAGAGAAGAAGAAGAAGAAAAAAGATTTTTTTTAAAAAAAAAAACAGTCAGAAGAATTAGGTAAGAAGAAGTTAAAGATTCAGACTTTCAGAATTCGATTATTAGAAAGAAACAATTTTTATATTTTCTCGATTCATTTCCCGATTTTCTCCTTCATTCCTTCCTCACTTCTTGTGTAAACTTAAATCTATAAACAAAACAGAGGGTCTCAACAAGAATGCAAATTTACAATTCCTGATTGGTTCTAACGAATAAATCGTGGGTTTGAAATAATTTAGGCTTTTTAAGAATGGGTAATGGGTTTTTTTGCATGACAAAGAAAGATATAAGAGAATTAGGAGGATCAAAGACTAGGAGTAGAAGTAATGTTGGAAGAACATCACAGAGAAAAATGCCAGCTGAAGAGGAATTGCTTCATAGAAGAGCACTTTCAATGGCTATTCAACAGCATCAGTTATCTCAAAGATTTGAAGGTGGTGCTTCAATGTCTAGAAGACATGGATCAGTTAGTTCCAGAAGGCTCAATCCTGGAGGGGATTCTCTTGCCAATGATAAACAACAGGTGGCTACTCTTTTTTTTTCTCACTTTTACTAGATCTGCTTAAACAACTGTAGTGAGGAACCTCTAAGTTGCTAGTTTCAATGGAGTATAACCACTGTTTTTGTTTTGTTTTTCGATATCTGAATTTGATATAATTTCAATTTGTTCTTACTGAATAATGACACAATTTTTTGAATTTGGAGACTAGAAATGAACTTCTTATGGTCTTGTACATTATAGGAGTTGGGATTGACATAATACATGACATACAGCATGAAATTCCTGGGGTAGGTGTGTTTTAATCTAAGTTAAGAAGATGCATCTTTTAGGGACTAAAATTAGCTTGTAAATTCTGTGGCCAAAGTTATATTTAGATTTATATAGTGAACAAAAAGGTATCATAAGCCGACTGCTGATTCTAGATAATTCTCAGACGGGAACATTCCAATCCTATGACAGGTTATAGATAATACAACTGCTGATTATAGATAACTCTCATAGGCGAAAGGAATGATATCACCTTGGAGGATCGCCATGTGGTAAAAATAATAATCGACTTGATTGTTATATGGGATATATCTACTCAAACTCATGCTTTCCTATTTTCCTCATTTTGTTACTTGGCAGAGTATATGCAGCTGACATACATTTAGTTACTAGTTTCATCTTTCAAAATCAAAGTATTTTTTTCTGATTATTAGTTGATGAGATTAAGTTAAGTAACTTGTAATGTGCAGGCAGTAGATCTTGAGAATTTCAAAACAAAGAAATTTGTTCTTGTCCATGGAGAAGGATTTGGAGCATGGTGTTGGTACAAGACGATTGCCTCGTTGGAAGAAGTGGGTCTGCTTCCTATTGCCTTAGATCTTCTAGGATCTGGTATTGATCGAACAGATTCGAATAAAGTAGGAACATTAGCAGACTACTCAAAGCCTTTGATTAATTATCTACGTGATTTACCCGAGGATGAAAAGGTGAATGCTTGTATATATGATTTCCCATTGTTCCTGTGTTTTCAAGACATTGTAATACTCATGGAGATTTTTGTGCATATATTTGGTTCCTTCGCAGGTTATTTTGGTTGGTCACAGTTGTGGAGGTGCAAGTATATCATATGCTTTGGAACATTATCCAACCAAGATTTCGAAAGCAATTTTTCTTTGTGCTACTATGGTCTTGGATGGCCAAAGGCCTTTTGATGTATTCGCTGAGCAGGTTAGTTGTCTATTTTTATCTTTTGACCAAGTCAGATAGTATCAAACAGTTCAGTCATTGAAATACAATGAATGACAGCAAATCACGCACTTAAAGAGACAAAGAAATGTTATTACTACTAGTTTATCAAACGGGATAACCATCGGTTGGTTGACTTTAAATAAAGGAAATTTGTGTAATAGAGCTGGATGTTAATTTTGGTTTCCATAGCAATGTTGGGAGTGTGTGTTACATTTTCGATGTGTAATGTTCTTGCTCTATGGTTCTGTCGCAATTTAAACGTGCAGCTCGGATCGGTTGAAATATTTCTGAAGGAATCACAGTCGGTGGTGCATGCTAATGGTAAAGACAAGCCTCCTACTAGTCTCATGTTTGAGAAACAGCAAATGAAGGCGTTATATTTCAACCAGACTCCTACAAAGGTATTGATATAAACATATAGCCCATATTGCCTTCTGCTATGTTTGCTCTCAGTGATGATATTTGAAGAGTCTCTTTTGGTTATTGTTCATATTAAAGAATGTGTTTATGGTAGCACTAATTTTATACGACCGCACTCTTTCTTTTATTTACACTTTTACCAGTATAAGATTAGTTCTCCATCACTTGGTGCATGGTAGCTCTGATGCTTCAGGCTCTGATGTTTAAATTTAGTTAATCTTGTGGATTGGGTACCCAATTATTAATGCCATGAAAACCTAATAAGGATATCAGCTTATGGTCCAGAAATCAAATGTGTCCAGTGAAATTACTGATCCAGGTCTTGCTTCAGCATCAGCGAAGCAAGACCTGAGCATCAACAAAGCATTTTGTCGTTTGAGCTGATCAGAATAATATATGGGCCGTTTAGTCAAACATCCAAATACCCATTGATTACAGGGTGATTGACCTTGGTAAGTATCAGAATGTGAAGTTGATCAACTGCTTAAGACATAATTAGTAATGGATTTTTCCTCGCTGGAGATTCTTCTGTTTCCTCTCACACAGGTCCAGAATGCATCAAACTATAGCTGCTTTTATGTACATAAATCTGGCAGCTTGAGCTCACTTCATAATAGTAGAAACTGAGAGGACTGGGCTTTGTTAGTGTTTACATCATTATGTCCAAATATCATGGATGTTTCAATTAATACAAAGCAGTTGCTAGTTTTCTGATTTTTGATATTTCTGATTTTTTAAGTCTAGGACAACCAGTTTCTCATCTATATTCAGGTGTGAAAACATGTGAAATGTGGTAATAGTTGGTCTAGCTAGTTTATCTTTTCTCTCTTTCAATAATGCTCAGGGTTCTCCGCATTCTGCAGAGTGGGATTTTTCCTTCTTCCATTTGTTTATTGTGTGTATGCAACGTGTTTGACTAGTCTCTATGTGTTTCAGGATGTTGCTTTGGCTGCAGTTTCCATGAGACCGATTCCTCTTGGACCACTCATGGAGAAGCTCTCTCTGTCCCATGAGAATTATGGCACTGCAAGGAAGTTCTTCGTTCAAACACTTGATGACAATGCACTCTCAGCAGATGTCCAAGAGAAGCTAGTAAGGGAAAACCCCCCTGAGGGAATTTTCAAGATTAAAGGCAGTGACCACTGCCCATTCTTCTCAAAGCCACAGTCATTGCACAAAATTTTACTCGAAATTGCCCAGATCCCATAGTTCAAGAAATCCTTAGACATCAAACACACATTTCTGGCTTCTTGTGCGAACAGAGCAGGGAATATCAGGCTCCACAACTACCAAGGCGGTGTGCAATAGACAATGGTGAAAAGCGTCGATTTTTAATCTAACTTTGAATGTCGTCAGTTGTGGCCTGTGGGAATTGAAAAAGAGGTCCTAATTTTTTTCTTCAAGTAGAAATAATACTTTAGTTTCATAGTGATGGAAAGGGATGGGAAGAACAACTATTCGTAAGGGAAGGGCACAGTATATGGTTTGGGGAATTCATGTTAATGTTTTACTTAATAGAGAAATCAATTTACAAGTTTGTTGTATTTTTAAAGTTGGCAATGAGATGTTCACCTAAGAAAGAGTATGGTCTAAATTTGATTCATTTATGTTGTCACTGCGGGTGCATGTTTCTGTTCAAGTGCATGAATCAAGGTTGGGGTGGGAGTCTCATCGGCTGCTGGAGTAATCTAAATATGACATCCCATCGTTTCAAACTGTTCGACACTGTGCTTTCAATAAACAGCAGCAGGACAATAGCACATCTGAGTCTCGACAGGATGGATGCTCCCATAACTCCTCCTGCCCTCTAGGTATAGTAGTATCTTGAAGAAGAAACCCCTCTGTGAAACCTGCAGTGTCGCATTGCATTTTCACGAAAAGGAGACTGATCGTGCATTTGCCAGGAAACAGCTCAAGATTGATTGATCGTGATATCATAACAAGGCTAACTCTTAATCGAGATATCATAACAAGGCTAACTGTTGCATCTCCCACTGTAACTGGGTACCGTGCATTTTATTTTATTTTTTTCTTGCTAGGAAAGAGAATTTATTGATAGAAATAGAGTTTACATAGCAGATATGGTTTTGGGAGATGGATTGGCTTAAGCAGCTTGGAGATGGCCTGTTTAACTTTGCAGATCTCAAGATTTCTTTCTTGCATCAAGGTCAGCAAATCACTCTTCAGGGGAGTTCATCTATACCTTCCTGCAATTTGATCAGTATTAATTCTTTTTTGAAGTTCATTAAGGCCAACACTCCTGCTATTATTGGTCAGTTTTTCTCAATTACCACTACTCCTCTAGAACCAATACCCTCTGTGATTACTCCACTTTTAGACTCTTTTTCAGATGTATTCCCAAGAGCCTTGGACCACAAAATACCTCTAAAACCAAATTCCACACCTATTTCTCAAAGACCATATAGGTGCCCTTACATCCACAAGGAGGTGGTAGAAAAGTTGGTTCAAGACATGCTCAATACTGGTTTAATTCAAGAGAGCCATAGTCCATTTACTTCACCTATTTCGCTCATCAAGAAAAGGGACGGCTCTTGCAGATTTTGTGTTGCTTATAGAAAGTTAAATGATATCACAGTCAAGGACAAGTTTCCTATTCCTTTGATTGAAGAATTGCTAGATGAATTGAATGGAGCCATCATTTTTACTAAAATTGATCTTACCTCTGGTTTTCATTAATTGGGCCATTTTCATTTGATTTTGATGAGATTCAATATGTAAATGAAAGAAGCAATGCTATACTAAACAATTATTTACTTTCATTTAGAAATTATCACAGGTATCAATTGATTCAGCAATTAGATCGTTGGAGTTATCATGTTATTAGTCTAGGATTTATCTTTTTAACGGTTGGTATTCTTTCAGGAGCAGTGTGGGCTAATGAGGCGTGGGGGTCATATTGGAATTTGGACCCCAAAGAAACTTGGGCATTTATACTTGGACTATATTTGCTATTTATTTACATATTAGAACCAACCAAAATTTTCAAGGCACAAATTCCGTAATCATAGCTTCTATGGGATTTCTTATAGTTTAGGTATGCTATTTCCATTATTCATATGGTTCCTAAAATATGGAATCATAAAAATGATTTAAGCGCAATAAATGCACCAAGTACTATTTTTACCCAAGGATTTGCTACTTCAGGTCTTTTGACTGAAATGCATCAATCCACAATATTAGTACCTGCCCTCCAATCTCAGTGGTTAATGATGCACGTAAGTATAATGATATTGACCTATGCAGCTCTTTTATGTGGATCATTATTATCAGTATCTCTTCTAGTCATTACATTTCGAAAAAGCCTAGGGGTCTCACCAAATCAGAATGGATTTGTCCGATATTTTTAAAACTGCATTTAGAACCCATCAATGAGATTATGAGTTTAGAGTAATGCCATTTGGTCTCACAAATGCACCTGCTACTTTTCAATCACTCATGAATATTATCTTCTAACCATACCCGAGGAAGTTCATTTTAGTTTTCTTTGATGACATTTTGGTTTATAGTAAATCTCTAGAGGAACATGTTTTACATCTGTCTCAAACCTTAATTATCCTTATTGAGAGAACATTCTTTATTTGCCAACAAGAAAAAGTATTGTTTTGCTCAACCTCAACTGGATTATTTGGGCCATTTGATAACTTCCAAGGGTGTTGCTTCTAATCCTGACAAAATTGCAGCCATGCAGACTTGGCCACAACCATCTAATTTAAAACGGTTAAGAGGATTTCTGGGATTGTCTGGATTTGTTTGGTCTCCTATGGCTCCACATGCTCTCTTAAACAGGCAATGATTACTGCTCCAGTGTTGGCCTTGCCAGATTTTTCTCAGCCATTTACCCTTGAAACAGATGCTTGTTCTACATGTGTGGGAGCAGTCTTAATGCAAAATGGGAGGCCAATTGCTTTTTACAGCAAAGCATTAGGGCCAAAAGCCTTGGCTCTGTCCACATATAAAAAGGAGTTACTAGCAATAGTGATGGCAGTGCAGAAGTGGAAGCATTATTTATCTCACAGCCAATTTATTATACATACTGACCATCATGTTTAAAGTATCTCATGGAGCAGAGGATTACCACTCTCCTTTAGCAGAAATGGCTAATTAAATTACTTGGACTGAACTATGTCATCAAGTACAAGAAAGGTATGGAAAACAAAGTAGCAAATGCTTTATCTAGGATCCCCCATTCCACTTTCACTTACCAGCTATACTGATGACAAATTTTCTCAACAACTAATCTCTGAACTTCTCATTACACCAACACACGAGCATTACTCTCTTACATATGAGGTACTAAGGTTCAAATCTAGGCTATATGTGGGTTCTCATCCCAACATTAGACACTTCATTCTTCACTCTGTCCATGCTTCAATTGTTGGTGGGAATTCTGGCATGATGGGCACATACAACAGAGCCAAAGCTATTTTTATTGGCATCACATGAAGGAAGACGTGTTCCAATTTGTTGCTTCTTGTGATGTCTGTCAATGCAACAAGAATGATCAATATTCTCCTGCAGGGTTGTTGCAGCCTCTTCCAATTCTAGATAGAGCATGGCAGCACATCTCTCTGGATTTCATAGAAGGCTTACCAATGTCTTACAAGAAAAATGTCATCTTGGTAGTGGTTGACAGGTAAACTAAATATAGTCATTTTATTGCTTTGAGTCAT
This sequence comes from Papaver armeniacum, assembly GCA_023531295.1. NCBI lineage: Eukaryota > Viridiplantae > Streptophyta > Magnoliopsida > Ranunculales > Papaveraceae > Papaver > Papaver armeniacum. The sequence goes on along the minus strand of JAJJWW010010964.1, from coordinate 74,853 downwards.
CCTTTGACTGCAATTTCTGTAGTTAAGGAGTTTGTGCACCACATTTTCAAGCTTCCTGAACTTCCCAGCTCAATTGTATCTGACAGAGACAAGGTATTTATCAGCTCCTTCTGGCAACATCTTTTTAAGTTTTTGGGAGCCCAACTGAACCTCAGTACTTCTTACCATCCACAAACTGATGGTCTAACTGAAAGAACAAATGCATGTTTAGAACAATACTTGAGGTGTATGACTGGAGCTACCTCTAAGCAGTGGTTCAATTGATTGGCATTAGCTGAATGGTGGTTCAACACCAATTACCATACCAGCCTTTAAATGACTCTATTTCAGGAGTTATATGGCTACACACCTCCACATATGGCATTTCCGGTACATGTTACTAACTATGTTGCAGCTGTGCAAGACAACCTTCAAGAGAGAGATCACATGCTGCAGTTGCTAAGAGAGGATCTGACTAAGGCTCAACACAGAATGAAACACTTTTCTGATCTTAAGAGAACTGACAGAACATTTGCTCTGGGAGATTTGGTTTTATTGAAGTTACAACCCTACATGTAATCTTCTGTTGCCCTTAGAACTAATATGAAGCTTTCTGCCAAATACTTTGGCCCATTTGAAGTTCCGCAAAAAATTGGTGTAGTTGCTTACAAATTGAAACTGCCTGTTGGTTCAAGAATTCACCCTATGTTTCATGTGTCCCAGTTAAAGAAGAAAATTGGTCAGTATGTTGTTTCTACTCCTACCTTGCCACTGATTGACAGTTCTGGCACTTTCATTGACGTTGTTAGAGCATAGCTCGATTGAACCCACCAAGCGTTGGTATGTTGTCATATTTTAGTGAATCAAAACTCATTTAAGAGTCGCTATGTTAGACTATAAAGTCTAGGATTATGAGACATACAAGTATTACTCGAAGACCTGAAGTATGTGAAGAAGTAACGAGCTACAACGATGACATCATCCTTCCTCTTGAGGTTAGTAGTAATATTGACTTGAACTGTTTCATTCCCAATCTTTCAAGTCGTGTTATATTGAAAACATAACTGTGAAGCTGTGAATGATTATACTCTACTAGTAATACATGATCACATGATCATAGTGTTAAGGAATTAGAATACGAAGTATAATGCTTATATTTTGAACTTCGTATATATGGCATCGACATAATCGTATGAATTCTATTATGATTATGTGTAAGGGTAAAGGTGAAGATTTCATCCTAAGAAACAATATTTACATTTGTTTAAAGGAAGTACATTCATGAACTTGTTTTATGAATCGAAAGGGAAATCGTCAGGCTTATTGGTATTGTTATTCATTGCACATCTTTGGATTACCAATATGTGTGAGTTAGTAGAACTGATCATAATTTGTTATGTATCTTGGTATAACTAATCATAGTGCCTGACTTATGATTTGGTATGACTTCTTTTAGTGTAACTGATCCTAAGTAATCACCTGGGATGGTATGATCGACATTTGTAATTGGTGTGACCGTTCCTAGTAATTGGTGTGACCGATTACAAAAGAATTGTGTAATCGATCCTAGTAATTGTAACCGGTCCTAGTAATTGGTGTTACCGATCCTAGTGACTTGTGTAACCAATCACAAGTAATATCATGAGTATATGGTAACCGGTCCTGGTAACTGACGTAACCGGTCCTGGTAACTTGTGTGTTTGATCACAAGCAAACCATATTGAGGTGGAACCGATCCTTGTGTTTGGTAAAACCATGAACCCGTGATTAGTGATTTGATATTTGATCAATCACATAGTTGTCTTGGAATACATATGAACCAATTCTAAACTTGTTTGGAAGTGTGGTATAATCGATTCCAAGATTGTAAATATGAAAGAGGATTTAAAAAAAAGAAAGATGTCAACATACTTTGAACATGAATAATAACTCTTATCTTTTATTGTTCAAAGATATTCCTTAATAACTCAAGGAGATCTCGGTCAGAAATAAATCAAGAATCTTTTAATTAAGGTTGTTAGTTTTATATGTTTTAATTACCAGCAATTAAATGCATATCTCTAGAAAATAAAAATTGGTAATGTGCATTTACTAATTGGAGATTTTCTATGACAGATTTCGGAAATATTGGACAAAGCATTTCCAGGAATTATGAAAACCGATTTTGGGTATTTAATGCATATCTTGAGAATATTCGGTTTTGGAAATTCCTTGGTGTCCAAACATCCTTGGTCTATAAATAACCAAGTTTCATTTCTAGCAAACTATCTTAAGAGCCAGCCAGCCAGGCAAACTTCATCTTTTTGTTGTTTCTGGTGGAGCCGTCTATCCGGATAGGAAAGTACCCTAATTAGGCTAAATCTCTTACGACCGCTCGTTTAAAGACTTTTGTGGGATCAAGAAGCTCTATGAGTACCGTTGGTGGGAAACTAGATAATTGCAGTTTATTTTAGTTTTCGATTGATTTGATTAACTAATGGTTGTTGAACTTTGATTGCACCTAGTTTGTTTATTCTTGAGAATCTTCTCTTCTGATATAAGATTCACTCAAACTAGATCGAAGTGTCGACGAGATCTTTAGAACTGTTTGTAGATCTAAAGACATCTTGTGATAATCCATAGTTAACAGACTCCGTTCTATGCGTGATTGATCACAAGAGATTCAAGTGGTGTTGTGCAGGTGTTTATTGAAGATTAAAGAAGATTTGAAGACCAATAAGATTTCTTATTTGGTTTCTATATCTTTGGGTGTGCACAAACCTTGATCGGCTGGGATCCAACTAGAATCGGATTTATTCGATTGATTAGTTGTGTAATATCGGCATAACCTTATAGTTTCTTGTTGGAATCTATATTGATTGATTGCAAATTTAAACTCTGCTACTTCGGTAGTTGTTGGATAGATTGATCTAACCAGGAAAAGAAGTTTATTAGTTCAACGGAAGAGCCTTTGCATATGACTTGAGATATCTTCATCTGAAAGAATCAAGTGAGTTGTTACCAAACAGATTTGTTGTTCCTTTACTGTTTGGAATCCAAAGGAATTGTTCCAGTCCGTGCACTTATTGAATGTCGGATGCGGAAGGATACTGAAGAAACTAAGTGAACTAGGTTTAGTTGCTTGGTCTCAACTATACGAAGTTGGTTTAGATTTTGTATAGCGGCTTAATTCTGGGAATATTCAATTATGGACTAGGTCCCGGGGTTTTTCTGCATTTGCGGTTTCCTCGTTAACAAAATCTTGTTGTGTCATTTTCTTATCCTTTCCGCAATTATAATTGTTGTTATTATAATTTAAAGTAAATTACACAAACGTTAACTCCGTATTACTTGATAGTGATCCTATAGAGTTTGGTTAAGTCCGAACCTAATATCAAGTAATCACACTTTGATTGTTGTATTGTCTCGATCTCGTATCCATAGACAATCACACAAAGTGTGAATACCGATTTTTAGTATTATCTCGACTTTATCCATAGACAATCCCTTTCGGTAAGAGGACTTATAGGTGGATAATTTAAAGATTGTGGTGTATTTGGGTTAGAGCTGGCAAATGGGCGGGCCGAGGCTGGCTTGTTACGGGTTACACGGGTTCGGATTAACACGGGCCAAAACCTGCGGGTTGATATTCTTCACGGGTGGTCATTTCCTCAACTCGTACCCGTAACGGGTAAAGCTTGCGGGCTTACGGGTCACCCGGCTTGTTTAATTAAAAATAAAATTTAAAATTAATTAACTTGATTTGTGACAAATTACAAGATGTAAAATAATTACAAGGATTAATCTAAAACAGATATGGAGAATAAAACCCATTTCTCCACTTCTGAGTTCTTCAAGGTCTCCATACTCACCACCATGGTCCATGATAAACCAAATGCTATGTCTGCTACCACTCGACAAACTCAACTGCCTCCATCTTCTTCCATCAAACAACAATAACCAAGCTCAACCATTTCCTCCGATTTACTGCCATCAACCATCTCTAACCATCAGTGCCATTGATCTCAAAAGCTCCACTTCTCGCCTAGCCATAGGGGGCTATACTTTGCTGATGTGAACTCTTGAAACAACATGTAGAACATGGTAATTCAGGCAATTTGTCAAACACCTGCAGTGTATATTGTTGTTATTACAGACTGGTAATGGATAGAGCTTCATTGCACCTTGGGTATTTGATTTCTTCTATATTTGTTCTCCTCCCCTGCAGAGAATTCACACATAACAAATCATTCAATCATTCATAACCACCATCATCTCTACATTAGATTTTCATTTTCTAGATCAATTTACATCCAAAGTGAACAAAAACATCAAATTTCCCTTAGAAACACAACACGACAGATATGAAACCAGCAAAAGTAGAACAAACAAGAGCCCTAGAATTTCATAATTCTGACAACAAACAAATAATAAAAATCCAAACCTGGAAATGAAACCAGCAAAAATTAAATTGGGGGAAAATGAAAATTACCAGTTACGATCTGAAGAGTCATGAGAACCAAGATCAAAACAGACTTGCAAACATATAAGATTTTGTATAAGAGCTGCATGCATATTAACCAATTGAGAAACATCTAACAGATGTTACCAAAACCCCAAATCCAATTCTACCACAGACCCATTATCCCAGACTCAGTATCAACATCTTATCTTGTTTGAGGTCCACGGCAGCATCATCTCTTCCCTAAATCTTAGAAAACCGATCTCGGATTCAGCCACAACGTCTTCTACGACAAATCAAAAACACAAATTGATTTGAGTAAACCCTAGAAAAATCAAAAACACAAATCAATTTTAATGAAAATAAGAAAAAAGAAAAGAAGGACATGCGAAGAAGAAGAAGTTAATGGTGTGGTGAAGAAAAAAAAAAAAAAAAAAAAAGAAGAAGAAAGGTTGTTGTTGTTGTGCTGTCGCAACCAAGAGGCGGAGATACTGAAGAAAAAAGAAAAACTAGGGTTAAGAAATCATAAATCTGTATATATATGATATTTAGACGGGTAACGGGTTGTACCCGCGGTTTTACGGACCGGGACGGGTTAACCCGTTTACTCACAAGTCGGCATTTCTCCAACCCTAACCCGGCTTGTTTAGACACCAGCCGAGCCAGGTGCGGGTTTTTTACGGGCCGGTCCGGGCAAACCCGCGAATTTTGGTTTGTTTGCCATCTCTAATTTGGGTACCCTCGTCTTTTCAGTCACTCCAGTAGTTGTGCTTGATTCAAGATATATTGTTAGGGGTGCTACTAATTTTCCTCAGGTTCTCATCCAATGGGCTGGAGCTCCTACTGAAGATGCAACCTGGGAAGACATTGGACACATTCAATCACAGTTCCAAGACTTTATCCTTGAGGACAAGGATATTCCAAAGAAGGGGGTATTGTCATGCACCTAGTATGCCTATCAGGATTGTTGGGCTAGTGCAGTGGTCTCAGACCTTTATCTGATGTAAAACCCATTATTGGGTGATTTATCTTTTATGTCTTGTTTCTGCATTAGGGTAATAAGTCTGTTGTTTGCACCCAACGACTTAGTTAGTAATTTGTTATTAGTATTTCTCCTGGGAATTGTATTGGTGGGTTCATTCAACCAATAATTGAAATATTAATCGAGGGTCAACCTTGTCTGAGGGAGAGTAGGTACTGAAGAAGGTTAATCTTTTTGAGTTTGTTCATGACAAGTTACTGTTTGATAACCACTTTGTGACCCAATCTTGAAGACCAGAACATGTTCCACTGATTTGTGAGACTAGAGTTGCATAGGGTGCTAAAGACCATATTGCCTTAGAAAAAGGACAGTGCATGATTATTTGTTCAGGGGATTCTTGGGAGAGAGAGTTACACATGACACTTCCGAATGAAATTTTGAACCTTAGGTAGAATAGGTACTTCCAAAGGGATTTATAGATAGGATCACTAATTTGGAGTTGTTCATAAAACAAGTTTGACCCGAGATGACTTTATATGCAGACTTAACAGTAAAGAGACCATTCTTAGAATGTGGCCAAATAAGTTTATCATTTCATGACAGAGGAATCCTAGCGGCAAGGATATTTTGAGCATTTGGTGCTGTAAAAAAAGAACTAACAAGTTCTGAATTCCAGGATTTCGGGTTTTCATCAATGAAGGCAGAAACTGAAATGTTGGGATTCGGGTTAGCTACAAATAAAGGCTTGGTAGCATTAGGTATCCAATTATCTCTAAGTGCAGAAATGTTGTTACCAATTTTGACTTCCCAAATGGAATTATGCGTTCTAAAATCAAGACCACAACAAATGCTCCTCCAAACCCAAGAACAGTCAACTTGGGCGGACTTGGGCAATACCTCCATGAGTTCCACGGGTTCGATGGGCAAACTGGGCAAAGGAAGCCTATCTCGGGTCTGCCTCGGCCAAGCCTTCTAATCCGCCCAACCAACCCAAGTCCCACCCCTACTTCACACCATGGATAAGATGGTTGTTTTTCAGCGCGGATATATCTAGAAAAGGATTCCATGCAGATTATAAAGTAAGTATGGAGACAAGATCTGCACGGAGAACCATTTAACATTATAGATATGTTAGTGCTACTAATGCACTGGTATATGAGCTCAAACCCATGCTCAGAAAAACCCTTTCAAGACATCTATAAGAAAAGACCATTCAACCCTATCAAAGACTTAGACATGTCCAATTTAAGACCCATGACACCGTATTTACCTTTTTTCCTTTTCATTGTGTGAACCAATTCATGACTAATGATTACGTTATCTTGAATATATTCCTATTGGGAACATAAGCTGCCTGAAAAGGACTGATCATATTGCTCAAAAATGATTTCATTATGTTTACAAGAATCCTAGAAATGATTTTGTAATTAGAATTACATAAAGAAATTGGAAATCAAAAGGGGTAGAAGGAGAATTGGTCTCCGGGATTAAAGACAAAAATGAAATCAAAAGGGGTAGAAGGAGAATTGGTCTTTAGGGATTAAAGACAAAATTGTATACTGTTGACAGTTTTCCAAACATCATCTATCAGAAGATCAATGTTCTCCTCATTGAACCCAGGAGGGAAACCATCAGGCCCTGGGGCAGTCCAGGGTATTGCATCTCCCATTGTAACTGGGTACCATGCATTTGCGACAGTAAATACTCTGATTATTTGGCATGATCAAAGATCACAACACTTCCATGGTAAACCAACACAGAAAAAAAGATGAGGATAGCACGACAATGCAAACAACTGAGATCAAGCTGGGAAAATAACACATCCCATACAATTTTCAAAACCCAAGACGTATGAAGCCACTCTTATTCACCATCAACAACTACAAACCCACATATCTAGTGTTAGCTTCGCAATGAAACATAATGTATATTATATCCACATATTATATATATAACTACGTGCCATGGGTGAGAGAAGTAAAGAGCAATACTACTACTCACTGTTGTAGAAGGTTATATTCACAGATTTAAAGCTAAAAGGACAACAAAATAGTCCACCAGGAATTGCCCTTTGCCAAACCCCACCAATGTTGAGTCAGATCATGGATGTGCCGAGCTTTTTCCCCAACCAGTTTAACATATCATCCAACAACTGTGGCTCCACCAAGTCTCTGTCTCATCTCTCAAGGAGAAGTCACTGAAAATATACCATGTTATATATATATATGGTTATAACTAATTTTCTTTCTTATGTTTGTCTTCATCTTTGGTCGAGCTAAGTATAGAACCTCTAATCCACCAAATGGGCAACAGTCTCGTGATCTCTGATCCTCAACTGATAGTTCCCTGTCTCTATAGCTCACCACTGGAATCGTCCTATAGTAGTCACGGAGATTTTACCTTCCCAATCAAAACTAATTCCAGATCTTGAAAGACTAGAACATACGGCAACAGGGTCACTCCAAAATGAGGGAAGACCCAATGATGATTTATGGAAAAATGGCAGAAGAGACAACACTTCAGCACCCAAAATCGAAGTCCCAACTTCGCGTCAAAAGCTGAAGCAATTATATTAGTTAGAAACAATGCCAAGGGTTTTTTCCAATTAATTTAGGAAAACATACAATCTAAACCAAGCAAAACATCCAGTAGTGCACACATGAGAAATGGCATGATTCATGAACCAGCATATTGGTTGAACCGAACATGTTTGTTTAATTGTGTTCTCAATTACCTGGATTGAAGGTCCAGAATTGGAGCTCAAAGCAGTGATAACATGAGGTGTTTGATTTTAAACAGAAACTCAAGCAGAATCGCAACCTAATAGAAATCAGCGAAAACTCTGGACACCATAAACATCTAGTTTCCAGTGACATAACTTCTAAAAGCATCCTTCTTTGCGGGTATAGACTAGTGTCAGATAGAAGGGAGACGACTAAGTTGAAAAACCCAAATATTTAAATATCAGTAACACTCTGCAGAGCAAATGAAAATTGTAAACCTAACAGCATCGCGGTATAATCGGTTTGTAAGGAAAGCATGGAAGGTGGATGATCTTCATAAAAATAATTAGTCATCTTGAAGATCCTCGAATAATATGTACACCCTTTTGAAAATACAGTTTACCTGCATCCTCGGGTATTTATGGCGAACTTCCATATCAGAGTGAAGATCAATCTAATGATAATCTAGAAGTATGGTTTTCCTTCGCCGGAGATGATAATAATCTAATAGTAAAGAGTCGCATCACAGTCACAACCAATAGAGCAAGTAAAAGACATGACTTACATGCACGGATTTATGAACACGAAAAACTCAAAAATCTAATTACCTACGATCGGATAAAAGGCAAAAAAAAAAAAAAAAAATGTTTTGGATGATAGTCGACATACCAGTTTATGAAGTACTAAGAACCTGAGCCTGACTTCTGAACCCATACTCGCTTCTGTGCATACATAAAAATGATCATAAGACTAATAAATAGATGAGGAAGTTTGAATGTCGCTACTAGTACACCAATAACTCACAAGTCAAAACCAAAAGTACTAGTTACTGCACCTCATGAGAACCATAGTTAGCGGCAACTACTCTTTTGGATGGCTTCCCATCACTTGGACTCGGGGATCCATCAACATCCTTCACCGCATGTGCTGATCCTCGGCGACCAGAATGTCTATGGGAGCCTGAACAAAGTAATTAAGGTGAGATGCAAACATCAAACCAAAGGAACAGCAGAGCTTAAATAAGAAATAAGTAATCAACTTTAGTTTTTATAGCACATCTATACCGTTTTCCATAGTAGAGTAACCACTGCGACCACCTCCGAAAGTTTTAACTTCAATCCGGCTAGTACTAGGCATGTCCACTTTCATTTCTCCATGATTTGGTGGGTGGTCGTAGGCAGATGATGAATTAACACCCCGATAATTGTTAACGGATGCCTCCAGGTTTCGAGGTTTGCTACTGAGCTTGTTACTGAACCCAGTGTCAACTGCATCCCCAGGATTGGTAATTCCATGAACAGGTACATGTTGATTGATTGTTATCCCTTCCACGGATTCCGACAGCAACTGTGATGAGGAAGATGACAAGGATTCATCACTTGCATGTGAACCTTCTGAACGACGAAGAGTCCATACACCACGATCAGGTCGATCCTTATTTCTGGTGCGTTTTTCTTGCTTCTCGTTACCAGAGACAAAACCATGGTTATCATTCAAAATAACCTTCTCATCTGTAGCCCTTCTTGAATCGAAATCTGAACCAGATGCAGCCTGTGAACCACCAGAAAGAGTGTCCTTGAAAACTGCACGCATGTTGTTTGGCCGAGGTGGCCGCTTATCCTTCTCGAAATTTAAGGACTGGAGCTGCTGCTCAGAATGTGCGTCCTTATTGGACAGTATGGTTCTAATTTTCCCACTTGCCTCACGTCGCTGGTTCTGTTTGAAATTGGATGCACCAGGCAAAGTTTTCAGTGGAGAAGTTACAACCAGTGGTTGAGAACCACTTCCAGAAGCCTGTCAATTACATCATAATGTGTTCAGTTAGCAATGTAAGACATTCAATGACTAAAGATTTTGGAAGTGAGAGTCTACTATAAGCATAAAAAGAACAGAGACAAAAGAAACAATCAACTCTGGCGTGACCGTTGAAGCATCGGAAACAATATAATTTCAAAGCTCACATGAGTAATTTCTCGCTCTTTCCCTTTCAAAATCTGGACTTTCTTCTTTAGTGGAACGACAGTCCCAGGAGCTCCATCTGCAGTGCTTGGGACTGCAATTTCATTGAATAGATACACCATAAATTTTTACATTGCAAGAACGCGGAAAAGATGATATTGTATAGAAAGGTTATTTTAGAGACCGTATAGTCGCATGAAAATAAAGCACACATTATATTAATGTTAACAATACGAAAATGTTGGCAACAACATACAATAATAATAGTAATTAATAACAATATCAATAATATATAGCGGTGCTAATAGTAACAATGACAACAGTACTAATTATATTTAGTATAGCCTACTATAAGCTTCAAAAAACAATATTACGTTCAACAAGCAACCGCACAAAGACGCGAACAATCTCCATGTTATATAAGCCAACAGGCTTACGAAGCACGCAGCTAACCACGAGAAATATAGCAATAACCAAGCTCTGACAATATTAACAGGCACTATCAATAAAACGACAAAAGAGATATTTGTCAAAGAGTAAAGTGAAAGATTTTATTATTTTCCAGCTCAGGTAAGATTCCAAGAAAGTGCTCAGCAACTATAAAAGTGCTCAGCTTGTAATGGAAATTACAATTTCAAGGTACTAAATCAGCTACTACCTTTCATTCCGGACTATAACAGACAAGACCTATTCCTAGCGCCTTGAAATTGTAGAGCCATTACTGAGCAGTTTATGTTGTCGATTAATTAGCCACCACACATCTAACCTTAGGTGTTACTGTTTCAGTAAACAACATTTCCACCTTGATATTACTTTAAGCAAACCTTAATATGGTGGTACGAAGTACCCATTTGAAGAGATCACAAGCACAAGAAACAAGTAAAACTCATAGAAAAAAATAAAAAGAGAAGGAGAACCGCGCCGCTGGATCGATAATATGTATCAATGATTGGGAAATTACTCCATGCAACCCTCAATTAGCTACTTAACTACTTTCAGCTATAATATTACTCGTATCAATTGCATTCATAAATAAAAACTGCCAGTAAGATGAACTTATTGGGTAATTGATTCCCAAGAGGTTGAACTTAGCAGAACCACTAAACTGTTCTGTAATGATATATCTAAAATAATATTGCTAGGTTTTAATTATGTTGACAATAGACAAAATGTTTGTACACCTACCATTTTCGCCTTCAACTGTTTCTGATCCAGTTGCAGCAGCTACAGAAGTTGACTTGTCTGAACGATGCTGATTGTCTCGCCTTGACACTAGGATGTAATTTGGTTTCTCCTTGCCACTCGTATTCTTCGGACTGTCCCTCAAAACATACTGTGAATCAAAAAAGGAAAATGGGTATGAACTGACGTTTAAAAATTAAACGATATCAGAAGGTCAGAAATGACAAGAAGTTAATAACAGGAAAACACAACGAAGCGTCAGTAACTTGCCTCGCGGACAATATTAACTGAAAAAGTGATCTCTCTACTTCCTCCATGATTCTAAAGTCAAGCGATATATTTCAGCTAATGCTAGTAGCATAGTAAGTTTAATCATTACAGTTTAATTCCTCTTAATTATCCTCCCTTAGTTCATGAGTTCATCACATACAGACAATATATTCCATATACATCTACATTGTTTGGGGCAAGGCGACACGTTGTAGCTGCGGTGCCATGTATTAGTACATACTCCCAGTATATATTATGTAAAATTGTAACTAATATACAGCGACTACAAATTACAAGTCTAAAAATTAACAAAAAAACAAAACAAAACGAGTGTCGATCTTGATAACAATTATCATAACCAACACTTGAACCACAATTAGTTTGCCCCATAAACAGTAGTCGCTGTAACGATTTCTAGTTGACACTTAGCTGCATATATAGTTTAAAGTGGTGTTCTTTTTCCGGGCCGAGGCAGTCCAGATAAGAAACTACCAAGCTACCACTTTTGCACCTAGGGTGACATCCCCTCTACAACACTAATCAGAGTTAACCTATATTTGTTATTACTGTAGATATATGGCACCATCACGAAGTTCTATTTGTTAAAAGACTTCCAGTTATAAGTACATGGACATCCAATAAAGTTCATCCAAATAGCCTAACGGAGAAATGCATGTTTGAAATTATCAGTATCCCTTGCTACTTTATTCTATCCATCATGAATCATGATACCTTGCTTCCTAAGCAACTGATCTACTTAAATTCTTATTTTCAAGCTCTTTTCAGTGTCAAACCAGCAGAAACAATATGCCAGCTGGACATTTACAACCCTTGAAAAATGAAGTCATGGAACTATCCTATCAAGAGATAAAATCAAATTTATTATTGCCGCAACCAGCTATAGAGTAAAAAAAATAGAGAAAGAAAAACAAAAGCAGTATCAGGAAGGAAGGAAGATATGTACCATCGAGGATGCCTTTTTCTTTTCAGCACCACTTCGCTTGCTGGAAGTCGTTCTTGAATTACTGGGTGATGCTACACCAGATCTTCTGCCAAGCTTCCCATTAGGTGATGGCCTCTGCCAAATACATACAACCTTAAGTAAAAGAGGAAACTTAATTACTCTGCTGTCCAGAGTAACAGTAGCAAAATGGTCAACGATGAAACCAACAAACTACTACTAGGTACAACCGTACACATAACATTGTGACTTTTGTTACACAACTCATACCACCTGGGACTGCGGCTTTACTCTATAGTCTATACCCTGAGTACTGGGTAAACCTTGAAAGTATTGTCATATTTTGATTCTCAAGATGTTATTTGGAATAGGACTTTTAGAGCTGTTTCAAGATAGTACCCAGCAGGAGCAAGGCAAGTTGATTGAAATATTTACGAACAGTGTCTTTGTGTAAAAGAAAACCGCAATAAGATGAATAAGACTCTATATCACCTGAGATCCATTCTTCGCAGCTCTTTTCTGGCGAATAAATTCCATTAAAGGGGTAACAAAGGGAGCCTCCTTCACAGCACCTAGAGATCCGATAAAACGATAAATAATATTTTCGTACAAAAATATGTATTAGTAATTTAGTATGCAATAACTGCATGTTTCTGTAATGATAATGTTATTATCTGGAATAGAAATTTACTACTGAGACTAACCAGCTCGTTCGGCTTCTCTTCTTTCCAACTGTATCTCTGCACTGGGAAGATTCTCAACAGGTTTTGCCAGAAATTCAAGAAACTCCAAATATTCAGCATCTAGTCAATGATAAGATAAATTTGTTAAAGTACAAAAAACCATGACATGTACGATCCAACCATCACAGTAGAGGTATACTTCCAAATGATATATGAATGAATGCTGAAATTAATACCTTTCAATATTGTCCCATCACGACCATCTTTTTTGGACCATTGCTTTGGAACCCGTTGCGAAGGGGCATATTCTACGATAGCTTTGAACTGAGCACCTGCAATAATATCATGATTATAAATAGAAGTAAAAGTTTCAACTGAGTAACAATAACAGTTAGTAAATAATCAGTGTTTTAAGCACATTGTAGTCGCAAGCTTAGAAGCACTCCTGAAATATGGGTTCGACCAAGTGCAGCCAGCACCTTGCTCCGAAAGGAGTAAACTACGGAGCATGAAATTCCCAGAGGCATTTACATAGACTAGGGTCTAAGAAAATTAATCCACAATTGTTTTCCAACGTGTGCCGAAGATGATCACCTTGCGGCAGCCGACAGGATGATATGAATACGTAATGGCACACACAACTATTATTAGTCGGAGTCAGATTAACTTTGCGTTTTATTCTTTAACAAAACCCCAGCGACTTAGGCTGTAAGCATTAATACCTTTTACAAACATAACCTCGCTCCTGCATATGAAACCAATGACATATTCCTTTGATCTCGATTTTGTTCTCATTTCAAGACTCTCACGTTAACTACTATTTCAGGAAAACTCCACCAATATCTCCACAGTAGTGTTGGCTTAAGTCAGCGAATTTGCAAGAGCATTAGTAGTTTTGTTTGAAAATGAAACGTATTAAACTCTGTCGAATCAAAACAATGTTCTAGTATGATGGCTATAACCACAATACAATATCCTTCCGTCAGAACAAAGGCACAATACTTCCTAGTATGATGACAGTTTGTTATGGTAACAATAGACATACTTACGTAGCAATCACGGCAAATCTTTCCTAATATAATGACAGTTCATAGTTGTTGATGATTATTCCTGCTTTTCGAAAAGCTAAAGTAGAATCTTACTGAACATTTAATATTTAATATCTTTTGTCGTCTATCGAAATAAATCAGACGGTCAAGAAGAAAAAGGTACTTCTTGATATAAAAAAACTCAAAACACTACCTATAAACCAGCTGTTTTGCAATTTAAATGCTTGGCATCCATATCAAGTTATTTGTATGATCAATTTAACCCCTAAATCACATCTATGGTAGTGTAAAACAAGAGCCCGTACCATAAAAGAGTAGTGAAACACATTCCACATGCTGCCAACAAACAACTACTGCTAAAGAAGCAAAAAAGAAGGATTAGCTTATTACCTTTCTCATTAACAAACACATGGCCATCAAAGAACTCTGCAAACTCAACAACGTCATCCGGCTTCTTAAAATCAATATAAGCTCGAGAATATATTTGATGTTTATGGCTGCAAAAATTCATTAAAAGCATAAGCTGCTGGCATATCTCCTTAATAACAGATGATGTTTACTAAACCAAATGTCAGCTCCATCAGATAATGCATGCATGTAATTCTTATACTAAAAAACTATAGATAATGTGTAAATAATCCCATCAAACTACGAAGCTAAAATTTGTACATCTCAAAACTAAAGTCTCAATACTCATTACTCAGAAATCACTCTTCTTCAAGTTGCTAAAACCCTAAAATACTTCCAATTACTTCAATAAGATACTTACAAAAGTGATAAATTCAATTAAGTTTCACCATATTCATCTACAATCTCTAAACTACAATAATAGACGAACTCCAGAAGTAAATTACTCCACAAAAATTAAAAACAACGAAAAAATAATATATTAAACTAAAAAATAATTAACAAAAAAAAGACGGAGAAGAAGAAGAAGAAGAAGATAAGAACCTGGTTTTTCCAGGACGAAAAGTAGTCCAGTTGTATCTCGCAGCAAAGCGGCCATCGATTTGTTCCATTAGGGCAGACTGTGTTAACGCAGGAGGCAAGTGCCGAAGCACAACTTTTGTTCGATCCGAAGGATCCTTCATCTCAAAAATTATCCAAAATAATAGAATATAAAAACCCTAGAAAACAAATTTAATTGATAAAAGACAGCAAAAACTTCTTCTCCCGACGAAATTACATCTTCAGTTTACCAGAAATTTTGGGGATTACTGAGAAAACATTAGCCCTAATTTTGGGGTTCCTTAGGTTTGATCTTTTGAACAGGAAAAATTATGAGTATTTTTTTTCTTTTCGGTCTCTCTAATAAGAAGAGTCTGTCTGTCTACACACAGAAACAGAAGACGCTTTTTGGTGAGATTTTGAGTTTTTCTTTGTCTTCTTTTCTTCCTGTGTGTGAGCACGTATAATGAGTACGTATGTACCAGATAACTACAGGTCTCTTGGGATTTTTGTGTTTCTTATCTACATGGGCAGTACAGATGTATATGCAGTTGTACGAGGATTTTGTGTACACGTGGATAAATCATGCTGGCCGATTTCGGTTTTCAAGGGCACTTGTCGAAAACACAAATTTGAAAAGCCACGTGGATAGAAAAATAAGATTTATAAAGGGGAAAATAGGATGCGCCGAATTGCTAACTAGGTTTGTGACTTTCACTACCGAGTTTTGCTCTGCAACTCGGTCCATCCACTATTGACGTCCTTCTTTTTCCTTCCTCTTCTTCATAGCTTTTTTTTGGATAAAGAGAAATTTATTGATTATTAGCCAGGTATGTGATCTTTTGCCAAAAGATCACAAATGCATGGATCAAAATTGTCAAAAGATAAGACTGAAAATGTTGTTTGCCTAACATTCTTTGCAACAGCATCCGCCACTTGATTATCATCGCGGCTTACAAAATTAAACTCACAAATTAAAAAACTAGAGATCAAGTGTTTAATCTCTTTTATTAAGTTTCTGTTTTCCCATTGAATGAGTAAGATGTTCCCATTAATGGTATCAATGACCAGCTTAGCATCTGCTTCAATTTGAATGCGTGGATACTTAAGTTCCTTAGCCCAAGAGAGTGCCTCCCTGACTGCCATACATTCTACTGCTTCTGGATTCAATACTCCATCTCCATTGCTTCCTTTGATGCCAATGCATGAACCTGTGTGATCACGCAACACAATACCAGTGCCAAACAGATTAGAACCTTGTATATATGAGCCATCAACATTAAATTTAACCACACCAGTAGTAGGAGGTTTCCAGTTAGAAATGATATTTCTAGTGTTCAATATTGCAGAATGAGAAGGATTAATGCAATGCATGTGAGACTCTATGTGGTAATGGAATTTATGCATAGTAGTGTGAGGGTTTAGATTTACTCCCTGAAATACAACATCGCATCGATCTTTCCATAATATCCAAGAACCAACCATTAAAGTAATGAGCCATCTCTGATTCTGGGAATTATCCGTAGAGGTGAACCAACTAATGATCCATTCAGAAACTAAATCACAATTTTCTCTGACAACATCTATGTCAATATTAATACTTCTCCACACTGCCCTTGCATGTCTGCATGCAAAAATAATGTGTTCAATATCTTCCAGACCATATCCACAAATATCACAATGTGTTTCAGCTTCTGGGTTGAACTGAGCTCTTCTACTTTTGGTATTATTAATGCCTCTAATGCATTTCCAGATGAACATTTTGATACGCTGAGCAACTGGAGTCTTCCACAATACCTGCCAGATACTAGGATTTATACTTACACCATTGACATGAACTTCATTGTTGCTTTGAGTCAGTAATTGGTAAGTACTTTTAACTGAAAATTGACCATCTTTTGAGGGCATCCATATCATCACATCATCCTTACTTCAATCAATAAATAAGGGGATTTTTTCGAGAAGTAACAAAGATCAAACAATCATCAAGGTGTTTTGATTCCATTGATTAGAATCAAAGTATATAACTCAAAACATCTTCATAAAACCTGTGTAGATCATTTAATGGAATTGGTGGGTGCTGCATTCCTGGTATCCACTTGTCCTTCCATATTTTAGTTTTCTTGCCATTATTTATCTCCATGAAGTAATTTTGTTTGACAATTTCCAAACCTTTAGTAATACCATTCCATGTATAAGAGTAGTTCTTGACTGAAGTATTTTGATGAAGAAGATCACCTTGTTTGAAGTATTTACTAATTCGAACCTAAATCATAGCTTGAACTTGTATATTAGCAAATTAGCTAATTCGAACCTAAATCAAGATGGGTTTTAAATTCGATGTTAATTGAGATGGGATAACGTTAAATTCGATGTTGATTGACCTGGAATAACGTTATAGTTGATGGAATCGGAAGGCTTATATTCTTCGTACCTCTTAAGTTTCTAGATTGTTGGTCGAGTAATTGAATATCTGACTCTTCCAGAAGTTGGGAAATAGGTTGAGTTCTTGGAAATTCCCTTCGTTTTGCCTTCCCATAAGTTTTTGCAAGTTTTATTTTAGCATCGTGTCTATTTCTTTTAGATTTGTTCATTTTTTCTGGTCCTGTTCAACTCTGTTTGGCCGAAAATATTCATATCTGGTATACGAAAATAGATTTGTATCTGAGTCGCGGTTACCTCACAATCATTGTTGTTTTATTTGGATCCTTGTATCATAATCCTACTATGCCAAAATCAATATCATTCAACGTCACCTACATCCAGGCGCTACCTATTCTCTAAAATATCATTCTCACAATAAATTAATCCCTCTGGCCTTTAAGAGGATCCAAAATTAATTGGCCTTCAAGAGGATCCAAAACTGGATCTCCAAACCGATCCGGGTAAAGAGGATTAAGAGTATGGATATACAGTCCCTTGTAAATCATCAAACAAAGAATAATGTTGATCCACACAAGGAATATAGGTTGGAAGAAGAACCGTAAAGAAATACATATATTTTAATAAGTCTTCATCGGTAAACTGATGATTGTCTGAAAACTTCGGGAATATATATGAAACTCCAGCTCTTTTTTTTTTGTAAGTTAAGTGCATTAAAAAAAGACTAACTTAGGGAGTTAGTAACCCTTACATTTCTGAGAGTAGAGCCATCTAATGTTGAGTTATTGGAAAGTACTCTAACATTTGATTTATCTACTTCTAGAGCTGACAGAATACAAGAAGGGGGATCAGTTTCCCAGCTAAGAGCATTGTTAAAAGTTTTGGCTTCCTTTGCCAATATATCTGCCACATTTTTTGCCGTTTTTGGAACAAAATTAAAACCCAAATTTTTTTGACAGGTATTGAAAATGTTTTTAGCTTCATCCAAAATAGACTGACTCTGCCATTCCAGTTGAGATTCTCTTCCATTCAGGTAATCAAAGAGGTTTTTGCAGTCACCTTCCACAGAAAAATTAGCCTTTCCTTTCTCAGCTGCCCATTGCGCACCTTGGAGCAACCCTAAGGCTTCCGCTTCTTCAGGGGTAGAGGCTGTGAGTGGTCATGCGTTGTCTGTCTTGAAGTCCCCTGCATTATTCCTTATAATTAAAGAAAAACCTGCTGACAAATTCAAAGAATCCAGGCTGCATCTATGTTAATTTTAAGCTAAGCTTTCTCAGGAGGTAGCCAACCTTGCTTCTTAGTGGTATGTAGGGTGGATAATTTGTTAGGTATATTATCCTTGTACCAGTAGTCTAAGTACCTTTGTATTTCTAAACCTAATTGGGTGCTAGTCTGCTATTTTTGTTCAAAGACCCTATTACATCTTTCTTTCCAAATAAACCAAGCTTTTGTCAAGATAATTTCTATAGGAAAATTAGGGTTTTTGTTGCCTAACCACACCTTGCATATTTCTAAAAAAGATGTAGAAGTATGTATATTAAGAGTCACATGGAGAGGGTTTGCAGCCCATATTGATTTAGCATAAAGGCAAGAGAATAACAAATGTTCTATAGATTCGACCATATTGCATCCAAAAGAACAGTTGGGATGGACATCTTCCATGAAGGCAGAAAGTTTCAGATTTGTGGATAGAGCATCTTGCAGACATTTCCAAATAAAGATTTTAAGTCTTTGTGAAACATTGATATCCCATAAGCTTTTCCAGAATGAATCAGGTTGTCCTAGATTGTAATGGTTCACTGTTATTTCAGTGAGTTTAAAGTACATGGATTTCACATAATAGGCACCAGATTTTGTAAGAAGCCACCTAAGGGTATCAGGTTTATCTATGGCTATCCTAGTATTTGTAATTTTCCTGGCAATATTATCAGGAAACGTGGTAGAGATTAGGGTTGAGTTCCACTTCTTAGTGAGAGGATCAATCAGGTCCTTCACAAGTGTTAAGTAAGAGTTACAGGTTGTTTTAAAGCTACTTAGATTGGACTCTAAGTTTGTTATCCATCTATCAGTCCAAATATTAGTACTAAGGCCATCTCCAATTTCCCAAATGTTATATTGTTCAATAAGATGAATGCCTTTGCTAATACATTTCCAAATCCAAGAGCTAGTTGATGGGATTTTGGCTTTGAAAGTAGAGTTGTTTCTGAAATATCTAGGCTTTAATTGAGTTACCCAAAGAGCATTGGGTTCAGTTAATATTCTTTAGGCTAACTTAGTTATCATAGCTAAGTTAAAAATACGAGCATTTCGAAATCCTAGACCTCCTTTCTTTTTGGTTTATAGAGGCAAGAATAGGATCTGGGGTAGTATCCCTTGTAGTATGTTTCCTTGCCCCACCAAAAATCCCTCTGAATGGAATCAATTTTGTTAGTAATCTTCTTTGGGAGAATGAAGCAACTCATCTGATAGCTTGCCATGCTTGCAAAAAAGGATTTGTTAAGAATTAACTTACTGGTTTGGGGTAGAAGTTTACCCATCCAAACCTGGATTTTGTTATGAAACTCCAGCTAATCGAAGGAAATCAAACCCAAAGCTCTGATCATGTAGGAGATGCCATATAATTTTCACTCCTACTCAAGTTTTTTTACAAGGGATGATGATATTAATTTATGGATCACTGTTTTTGTTGAGCAATTTGGCCGAGTCAGAGGCAACCTGGGTTGAGGAATCAGAAGATAACCCAGTCATAAAGACCCACATGCTTCGACTCCGTGTAAAATGGATTCGGGTCGCAATATCCCTAGTGGGGACATTTATTGGTTCGGGGAAACAACTTTTCCATGTCTATGTTTTTGTTTCTGACAAAGGAAGTGATAAGGGTCCTTTGGAATAACACGTAGAAACATTTTGACAGAAGGATGTAGGACATAAATTGGGTGACCAGGTGGTCTATTGTTATCCCATAAAGAGAATGATCGCAACTAAAGGTAATACGATGGAACCACATTTTCCAAGCCCAGATACATATATGCGTAAAACTAAAGCCTAGGAGAATGCAGAGAGAGCAAGTTCAACCATGGGAGACCCAGTAACGCACGACGTCACTGAAGAATGCGAGAGTTTGGTAAGGTCCGACTCTCGCAAGCCGAACGATTACCATACGGCAGGACTGTCGAAAGATGCAACTATTGACAGTCTGAAATCTGCGTAGTCCTACGCATACTACTAAGGCAAGCTCGGAGATTAGACTAGTATTTCCCTTTGTGTTCATGAACAATCCAACAATGTGGGTTACTTGCTGGTTAGGTCTAGTATATCCTTTTCATGTTGTTAAACAAGTATGTTAGAAGTATTAAGGATATTTCAAGTAATGTGAGTCATCAACAACGGGAGTCCTTTATGCAAGTTTCTCATAATCAACAACGACAACAGGTGAGCATAGAAGGCGAGGACAGGAGACATACACCTCACCATAGCAGCAACAACTACCAATCCACCAACCACTCAGCTACATAACCACCAGCAACACCAATCGATTACTTCAATGTTAAGACAATGAAGTGTTTGTCAAAATTTAGGTTATTCTTGTGGATAATCATTGAAAAGGTGTAACAACCTTCACACTTCGGATTTATCACCACTACACCAATAACAAACACCGGGCTAGCTATATATGTTTTGTTCTACACCAACTATGGACCAAAACACCAAAGTTAAGAAATAACCAACATTGTAAAGAAATTATGCAGGTGACAAGGATCAAATCAAGACTCGAGACTCGCAGAAATATCGACGCTATCAGAGGGATAAAGAACCAACGAACAAGTCGGTCAGAAGTTAATGCTTATCATTGGGAATTGGTTACAAAAAGGTTTCCTTAACCCAATTGTAAAGACCATGAATGCTACTTTACTAAAATATGTAAACATTGACTGCTCGCCTATATAAATAATTCCTCTTTCCAAAAACAAAAAAAATATCCAGGGGAATAGTGAGAGACCTATTTTCCCGGCACATATCCCAATGATAGAACATCTGTTCAAACTATCACTATATATCTTCCTTCATAATAAATTTCGGAAGAAAACGTTGCCAACGTAGAATTATTATTTTTATAATGGTCGAGTCATTTTATGGTAATTCTGCAACCCTTTTATGTTATGGGTTCTAATGCCACAATGAGAGCATTTGTATGTTCAAAAAAGTACCACATTTAAGAATCTCAAAATATTTTGTGAAACATTAGTCAATCATTCTGATCCAAGTTTTTATGAAACCAAATTATAAAGATATTTATTGACTACCCCTAAAACAAGTAAATGGTTTTTCTGATTTATTAGGCAATCTTGAATGCATTCATGCATGTGTACCGAGAGGGTGTCGTGTTTCCTTTCAAGGTCAATATAAGGGTCATTACACAAAACCAATTTTTATTTTGGAATCTCCGATACTTTTGTTGGATATGACAGCTAAAAATATAAAGAAAAAAAACTCGGATCTCAAACAACATAAATCATTACACAAAACCAATTGTTATTTTGGAATCTCCGATACTTTTGTTGGATATGACAACGGTGAAATTTTAAAGTTTGGAGATCCAACGGTTATATTTACCTAAGTTTTGCAATCCTAAAAATATAAAGAAAAAAAACTCGGATCTCAAACAACATAAATATTTGCATAAATCTCCTCTGTTTGAAGACTTAAAGTATAAAAGCACTCCAAGGGAAAATTGCACCATTAATGATAATAACTATATGTATTCATAATGTTCAACTTTAGTTCAAGCCTACCCTTAAATTGGTAACTCTCTTGATATAAAGAAATTTTGATGGCGAAGTTTGTCATTAATTATGGGTCATATTATTATTTTACTCCAATAGAAGAAGTGACGTTATACTTGTTATTGTGTTGCACTTGTTCTTTCATGCTTACATGCTTAACGATCGAAATATAAGTTTTCTTTTACGTTTCAAAATTAAAAAGAAGTATAATGTAATATAGTAGAACAAAAGTTTCATACTAAACTAAGGAAGGTTGTAGCCTGTAATCTTACAACTTTGGTCGAATATATGACCTGGTATATATAAATGTGACTTCTATGCACAGTCTATAGATATATATTGCAAATGTCCATAACATTCACTGCAAACAACATAAGGATAAATAAGTCCCCGCCGCATGATAACAATAATTTCTTGTTTGCAATATAATAAATTATTTTTTTTATAAAACCTCAAAATGATGCATTGACAAATGAGAATGACACAAATTCGGTCGTGAACAACTATCAGAAAATTATAACCATACTCAACCTAGCAACCATGCATTTAGTTATCACAAACAATAATTGTATATGAGAACATTTGTGTGCACGTGTTGCGACATTGAATGTTACTATATTCATTGATAAAAACGAATTTGATAGATAATAACTCAAAGATGATTTACAAAGTGTATGGACCTAGATTTGAAAAAAAATTTGATTGCACCTTTTAGGCTTGAAAATTCACAGAGTAGGTCCGTGAACTCAAATGAGTTTCCGTGTTTAGAAACTTTAAAGTCTCATTTGGTTCACAAACTTACAAAAGTAATTTCGCTAACTCAAAGTGGTATTGGATTTCAGTAACTTTCAAAATCAATATAGGTTTCCAAACTCACAAAACTTTTTTATATTCGCGAACTCAATGCACAAGGTCTTACAAATTGTACTCACTTGTTTCAAAAAGTTTCAAGTCATGCCTAAAAATCAAAATCTCACTAGATATTTACCAGTAACTTATATGTGATATGAATTTATTTGTATATGATCATCTACTATAGTCTTTGAATATGCTACCATAGATAAATATATATATAGATATGATCATCTTCAAATTGGTGTCTTCGTGTAATCTTCAATTCTTCAATCTTTAAGAGTAAGTAACTTGGAAGTTCCTAAGACTCTAATACCTATACTAATCCAAAAAGAAGGTGACTTTATTTGTATAAATAAAAAAATAATTTTGGCATCTTAATTTGATAATAGACTTGATATACCAATGTCTATGGGTTCAACCGGGCATTTGTCTAGCAATTAGTTAATTGCACTCAGTTACAACGCATGTGATATCACATGTATCACACACACACATGCACACACACACACACACACACACA
Source organism: Papaver armeniacum (assembly GCA_023531295.1). Lineage (NCBI taxonomy): Eukaryota > Viridiplantae > Streptophyta > Magnoliopsida > Ranunculales > Papaveraceae > Papaver > Papaver armeniacum. The sequence goes on along the minus strand of JAJJWW010010964.1, from coordinate 51,135 downwards.
CACTTATATATATATAAAGGTGGTGTTTGTCTATCGGACAGATCCGACCATCCAAAATAGGTACCAGGCGGCAGGGATCGACCGATCTGTAGGTTTATCTTTGGGACAGATCTGGACGTTTATTATATTTCTTAAGAAAGAGGGACGGTAAAGATTATGCTCCGGCCCGACCTAAATAAAACTAAACATGGCTGGCCTTCGTTACCGAGTTACTTATATCACAGTTAACCATTATCGATTTCCTAGTTTAATTAGATTTTTAGTATCAAATACACCTCTACCCTTCGTTACCAGCTTCCATAATAAAATGCACCAACTTATTGTTTTTTCAGCATGCGTCGCTCACTATAATCCGCTAAATTCTCTACCTCCCGGTTCTATGAAGTATTAAGATGCCACACGTCAATGAGACACTTCACTTTGCATTTGCATAACACGTCATTACCTTGAAATTTCTTTGCTTTTGGTGATAAAGATAAATGGGGTAAATTACTTAAAAATGCGCAAGGTGTGCGCAACACGTTGCCTTTGCCTTCGAAAAACAAAGCATTGCACCAACATATCTATACTTATGTTAACATTATATGTACGAGAAAGCAGGGATGGAGAGAAAACTTAAAATCATGGGGGTCAAATTTGTATATGAAAAATCATAAAGTTGATTTGTCTAAGCATCCGAAGGCCGCCTATTATTTATTTTTTTCGGACTTTGTAAGTTAGTTTTTAGTTTGCAAATATATTAAAATGATTGATAAATCGTAAAATTTTCACAATTTGTGCATATAAGCATAATAAGTTGCAATACTTTTTATGCTTACCCGGCTCCATGGTCATTATGCATTTTAAGATTTTTAATTACATATAAACAGTCAAAATTAGTTCCATGGATGATACGTTTATATATAATCCAGTTAGTTTAGGAAAAATGTATTTTGGAAAATACAAACAAATGTATTAGAAAAAAACAACTCTACCTTTCCGTATTATAAGTAGAAGAGTGTAGGTGGATGAATCTCATCTCAAAATTTGGGACAAATATATAATTTGAGAAACATGTAATAATAAAAATAATAAACGGTTGTAATTTGAGAACGTGTCTTCTCTTTCCTCTCATGTCATTGACCCTGAACTATTTTTTTTTTCAACAAAGGCACAACTTATATTACAGATAAAGATTTGGTACATCATTTGCTAAGTAAGGAATTAACATGTCAGGTGGATTAGACCACCATTCCCCACAAAGACGTTCTTTCTTAGCAACTTTAGCTAAAGCACCAACTACTTTATTACAACTTCTATAAACAAAAACACAAGACCAAACAGAGTTAATATTACATATATTTATACCTTTTCTGAGTAAAAGCATACTCTGCCAAGGATGAAGAGAAGACTACTGCTTGACATAAGAGATAATATTCAGATTATCAGTTTCAAACACAACATAAGACCAACCATTAGACCTTGCAAATTCCATAGCTTCTAATAATGCACAAGCTTCTGCCTGATGAATATTTATAACTTTTCTTACTGTTGATTTTCCAGCCACAAATTGTCCTCCATAGTTTCAAATTATTATTCCAATACCAGCAACCAAAGAATTATGACTGTAAGAAGCATCGATATTAATTTTCAACATATTTAGAGCAGGTGGTTTCCAGGTATCATTCACGATAGATCTACCAAATGCATGTGAGTATGATAATTGAGATACATTATCTAAATGATGTTTTGTAAGGTAAAAATTAACTTGATGGATGACTGTGGTTTGATTAGGTGTAATATTACTAAATATAACTCTACATCTATGTTTCCAGATAAAATGCAAAATGCAAACTATAATATGTATGAGTTGAGGGGTATTGTGAATGTTAATCTGAGAATCTCGAGACTGCCAACTTTGAACCCAAGAGAGAACTGAAGAATATTGCAGCATTGAAGTATATTAATGAGGACAGAAGTATCTCCAGATAGCTTGAGTAAAATAATAATGTAAGAACAGGTGATCAACATCTTCAACAATTGATGAATTACAGAGAATACAACGAATATCACTTGAAACCATATGTCTAAATAACCTCGCTCATGAAGACTTTTTCACATAAAAATCTGATACTTATATGGCATTTTCAATTTCATAAACTTTAACCAGAATCGAGAAGATTGATTCATAGTTGAACTATTGACGTTATCTTGTTCACACAACATTCTATAAGTCGAAGAAGTAGTAAAAACACCAGAAGCCATATGCGGCCAGATTAATTTGTCTTCTTGATCCAACTGAATATGAATAGTAAGAATCAAATCTTTCTGAGATGACGTGAAAAGCTGACGAATGAGAGAAATGTTCCATTGACTAGTTTGAGAATCTATGAGTTGAGAGACCTATTGATAGTCAGAAGTGTTTAGATCATTCTAATCTTGAATCGTCGTCGATAAGGTGAGGATCCATTTAGAAGTCCAAATGTTGATACTGCTGCCATTACCAACCTCTCATGTAGCATATTTGAGAATAATTTGAAGTCCTTCACAAATACTCTGCCAAACGCAACGGGAGTTTATTGAATATGGAGGTGGAAAAAACTGCAAACCATTATGAGGAAAATATTTTCATTTCAATATCTTTCCCTATAAAGCATCCTGACTATGAAGCAAAAACCAAGCTAATTTAGCTAAGAAAGCAAGATTGTAGTTACCAAGATGCTTCATACCTAAACCTCCAAGTCGTTTAGGAAGACGCATTTTTTCCCAAGAGATCAGCCGAGGAGGATTATGATTATTGCAGCTGTGCCACCAGTATTGTCGTTGAATTTTGTCCATCTGAATAATGGTATAGAATCTGGTAACCTAAAGATTTGCATCTGATACATACCCATTGTACTTAAGACATTGTTAACTTGAGTAGTCCTGCCAGCTTGATTAACAATTTTAATATGCCACCCTTGTGACTTGAGATTCATATTATTCAAAATGCCTTGACAATTTTGCTGTCTAGACATATGCATCAACAAAGGAATACCCAAGTATTTTCTCCAACACCATCAGTTTCAAATTTAGAATACCATTTATACTTGTCTTCTGAGAATTAGATGTATGTTTACCGAAGAAAATTGTACACTTCTGCATATTGATCATCTGACACGAAGCTTGACCAAAAATTTGAAAAAGCTCTTTCAAGTGACTCATTTGAGAAGCGTTTGCCTGGAACAAAAGTAAACAATCATCTGTAAAAAACAAGTGATTAATTGCAAGACAATGTTTATTAATTTTCAAACCATGTCCAATATCCATATTATGTTGCAGTAATCTTGAAAAAGCCTCCGTAACAAACAAAAAACAGTAAGGGGACAAAGGGTCTCCTTGTCGAAGACTACGAGAAGGAGTAAAACTAGCCGAAGGAGAGCCATTGATGAGTAAAGAAATATCAGTTGTCATAATACATTGCTCAATTAGTTGTATCCAGTCAGAATGAAAACCTAGCTGACGAAGAATATCTAACAAAAAGGACCACTCTACCCTGTCGAATGCTTTCAACATATCTAGTTTAATACCAACCAGAGCCTTTTTAATCCTTTTAGTCTTCATTGTGTGTAATAATTCATGAGAATGATTACATTATTGCACACAATGATTACATTGTGTGCAATAATTCATGAATATATCTACCTGCAACATAAGTTGTTTGAGTTGGAGAAATGACTCTTGAAAGAAATAGCTTTAATCTGTTAGAAATAATTTTGATATGACTTTATAGCTAACATTACAAAGGATAATTGGTTTATAATCAGATGGGGATTGAGGGTATTTAATTTTTGGAATCAAGACTTGATAGGTATGATTTATGGCTCTAAGCATATGTTTGTGAGTAAAAAAATATTGAACCATAGAAATTACCTCAGTTCCAATTGTATCCCGGCATTGTCGGTAAAATTCAACTTGAAACCCATCATTTCCTGGAGAAGCCCAAGGTCTTCTATCAAAAACTACTTCTTTAATTTCTTCAGCATCTGGAACACGAATAAGACGAAGATTCCCTGTCTCAGAAATACAAGGAGTAAACATCTGTAAAAATATCTTGGTGAGGATGAGGATCTGTAGTCGTTATCGCAGTAAAATAAGTTAAGAAAATATTTTCAATATTTGTTTTAGAATCATACCATAAACCGAAGGGTCCCTGAATAACTTTAATGTGTGATTTGCGCTTATTAAAATTAGCCATTGAATGGAAATAAGAAGTATTCTTATCTGCTTCAAGAAACTTGTCACTAGCTTGTTGCATAAAATATTCTTTTTTGGATGGAAAACCAAGTTTGAAAATTATAACTTAGGTGTTGAAATTCAGGATGAGTAACAAGCATATTATTATCATAACAATGTTGAAGTTGAGAGTGAATATGATGAAGATTAGCTTCAATATTTTCAAAATGAAGTCTTTTCCATAGTTGAAGTTGAGTTCTTCTGTACTTGAGCTTACTTGAAAATTGATAAAAAGGAGATCCCAAAAACAGAAGTCTTTTCCACACTATTATATGTCGTTATATCTTCATCGAGATTGCATCAAGTTTGTTTTTCTTTCGGATACTAATGGGCTCTCGGGTTATTTCTCTTTTACTAAAAAAATTACTATGGCACAAACAAGGTTTTGCCGGTTTTGGGGTGGGTGGGTGGGTGGGGGAGGAGGGCTACAGCCTAGGTAAGCCACCCTCACCCCCGTCACTACTAAAAATCGAAGAAACTAAATTTGTATCATAATTTAACCTTACAGTTTCAGTTTTTCCTATAAATGAAAGAAAGAAATTTTCCATGTTAGGGCCCCGGCTAACCACAAAAAAGTCAATCTAGGCAGTATAATGGTCTCAGAACCTGACCACAACTAACCTTTTTCATAACCCAATTAAATCTATCCTTAACATAACAACAGAGAAACTTAATTACACAAAAAGTTCTACGGCCGGGGTGATACCTATATATATATTCTAATATTTATTCACAAAGACGAGCTATGCAACTGGTGTAAAAAAATACTTGTAACAAGTTTTTCATGAAATATATAAATAGAGGTTGATAAGCATGTTTAGATTTTCTATGGGATTCTGGGTTTAATATCTAAACTAAAGTAGAAGTTTCACAAAATGTGTTGAATTCAACAAAATAAGGGATTGTTTGTGGATTTAATTCCTAGACTTCCAAAATTATAAACATATTTCGATTTTTTTTCTTTGACTTATCAAATATTGTTTGTGTTTCAGGAAAAGGACCACAACAAAAACAGGTGGATATGGAAAAACTGATTTGATTGATCTATTGGATACCTTTTTTAGATAAATTCAAGCCTTGTATTTGCATCACTAATAAAGGCAACAATGACAGTTGGACTAATGTGGAGGGAAAATAAGCTTGTAATGTTGGGGTAAGCAATGTCAGAAATGTAGTCACATAACAGGTCTCGTCGTTTGTATTATTTTCAATCATTTAATATTTTTAATCCTTTTGACCAATGTATTTACTGGGAGAATCAAAAGAAAAGAAAATTAGCAAAGAGATTTGATTTGGATAGGGTTTTTAGTATCATATATAGTTAGTGTGGTAAGATTGTTCTATGTATCCGTACGCCTGGCCGACTTATTCCAAGTCCATCTAGTCATTAGGCCATGTGGTTCCCCTAGGGTAACCAATATGAGCAGGATGTTACGGTCTTTAGGAGCTAGGGGTAGGATATGACATCTTCCCCGTGGCTGATTTCTATGCTTTTTTAAGAGCGGTAGTCGATTGAGGTTTATATAGACTTTCATAGATTTTTTATTTGAGTGACTCCCAGAGATTCTCTAAAAATATAGAGATTTCTAGTGATTCTCTGAGAGTATATTAGAGAGTCTTTGTGACTTTAAGAGACAAAAAATTGATATTCGTAAAGAGTCTCTATGATTTTTAGGGACAAAAAAATGTATAATATCTAATCAAAAATTCAAAACATCTACCGGTTACTTTATTATGCACGTTATAATCTAAATAAAAGTACCATGAATACCTGGTAAAATACGTGTTCATTGTCAAAATAAATCTCGTTGTTGCCTTATGCCTTATGCTTTTTTTTTTTTTTTTTTTAATTTCACTCATCCCACATTCATTTTACTTTCTATGCAATCTCGCCACTGGTTTACTCCACAAATGCCCCATTACTTGGTCATCAACTAAAAATAAATAAATAAATTGGTCTTACTCTCAAAAACAAGTATTCCCTAAGTTTCCAAGTCTCCATAAATATCACCTCTTGAGGAGAGATTTCTACCATGCCTATTTTCCTAAAAAAGTCTCTCCAAATCTCTGAAAATAATAAATCAATGACTTTCAATTCTCATTCGAATAACAGGGATGTTGGAGTGACTCTTATGAAATCATAATCCAATAACATGGAGTTTCAGAGAAATTAAATGACTTAAAAAAATCTCTAACCAATAACGAGAGACATTAGGAGACTCACCAAAAGTCTCGATGGACTAACAGTGGATCTGAGAACTCTCTGAAAGTCATTTCAAATCTCATTTAACTAACCCCCTGTAAGAATATTACATTAAAATTGATTTGTATTTGTCTGAAAATTTAGTATTTGCAAAACTCTTTGATTTTGAATGAAATTACAATATGAAGTTTTTCTTAAGTTGATGTTTTTATATCCAAAGTATTAATTATTTTCCCAACAATTGATTGTGTACTTTTCCTACCAGCAATACAACATAGGAAGCTGCAATATATCATAAACGATCATCAACAATGTTCCATGAAAATAATCAACTTTTGAGAGATAAAATATTAATATTTTACAACGTAACATGAAAGTATTTCTACGGGGGCATGTGTGTATTGAGTTTAAAATCCTATTCAACATTTTATTTTAGGTCCAAACATATTTGTTGTAGTATTTTAGATATATCCATTATAGATGTATATACAATTGTTCGTGTGTCTTATAAGATTGTTAAATATATTCCAGGCACTAATAAAGTTGTGGCAGTTTTGGACGTAGAATTTTAATGGTGGAATTTATGGGTCCAGAGGATTTGGTGGGATTACGTTTCCCTCGATATGTTTGGTTGCCCGAATCCTTGGAATCACGTTTCATACGGGAACCAATTTTCCAGCAAATCCTCCATATGGATTCCGACCCCTCCCCCCTAATATTTGTTGGGAAACTTATCAAGGGATTTATGGACCAACTTGTTTTTAACTATAAATCCCATACATATGCAATTTTAAGATTTGAGGGTAATGCCAAATGGTACAAAGACTTTAAAATAAGAAAACTCTATAGATCCTAGGAATTTTAACTGAGTTACCAAACACATAAAGGATTTATATGAATCCAAGATTTTTTAATCCCATGGAATTATAAATTCCTGGAAACGGTGAATTCTGCAAACAAAGCCCCTATTAAGGAATACATAAAGGAATTAAAGAGTTGATCAACCACCAATAAGTTTCTTACATCTCTCATGAAATTCTAATTACTTACTCTTTGGAATACAAGTTGGATAGGTGTACAAGAATATGTTGTCTTGCCGTTTCTTTTGGTTAAAAATGGTATAAATTTATCGAGTTATAGTCATATATACAGAGTTCCTTTTGTCATTGTACTTTATGGTCGGAAATTAATTGGTATGTTCTGAAATGCCACCATTTGTTTGATGTTTGAAATTCTATTAAATAACATAAGTTATTTTTTGTTGTACTCCTTTACGTTTTACAATAATATCTTTAGGTATTGGAATCATCAATTAGGTACCGAACTTGATGAGAATATAATCTATCTATCTCTCTCTCTCTCTCTCTCTTCTATCTCTTCCCTTTCTCAACAACAAAAAAAAAAAAAACACCCTAGAGCCGTCTTGCTCTAGACCAGATCTGAGCAAGGATTCTTTTTATTTTAAAGTTTTTGGTAGTAGGTAATTGAATAAGATGTGTTTACCTCGTTTTTGGTGTCTTTTGACATATTTCTTCATCGTTTTGGGGCAATTTTTCTTCTTCGTTGTGGGGCGAGTTCTTCACTTTTTAATGGATGGTTCATGGCTTGCTATTCTCGATTCAAAAACATCAACGATTCATCACGACATTACTTTGAACCAGCATCCGTGTTCGTGTGGATCGACAAGTTTATGGGAAAAGTACTCCTTTGTTTTAGGAGCATCTCTTATCGAAGAAGAATACAATCTGATTAAATAGTCGGAATTTATTTCCGGATATACCATCATCTCTCCCTTATTCATAATTTTTTTTGGATATCTTTGCGGTTTATTGCTCTTTCTCTTTGCGATCTACTTGTAATTGATGTCCTTATTTGTGTTCGGGTTTTGATTATTTTGTATTTTGATGTTTTTGTTATTCTTGTAAGCGAACATGTAATCACTATTTTGATTTGAATGAATTGAAATATGTTGATTTTCCAAAAAGATAAATAAATGAATATTGAACTTGATAAAATAATTGCGATAATCACGAGAGATTGGGTACAAAAATTGAGCATATACTATGTACTTAAAAAGTATACTATTGATGAAACATAATTGTTATCTTAGGTTTCCTTGCAAATCTTTGTTGCCATCTATCTATTTTAATATCAAACGCAATTACTTTTAGCGATTTTTTGCCAATGTTATAATAGAAGTTGCTTAGCAGATTCAGACATAGGTTGATATCAACAACATAGGTAAGTTTATATATTTTTATCAGTTTTCTCTTATTTACTGAATTGTTATCTAAATTTTGAATTTTAGGTAAACATACATGGACATATGACGTTTTTTAATTGGTGAGACACAATGAGATACCAAAGAAAGAGTCCGACTATCTAGACCCTAATATAATGATAGTGGAAGGTGAATTGCGAAATACATTTCACGGTGAATTTTATTGTCGGGAGAAGTCTCATGGCTTTGGGGTCCTAGGAAGACCAGAAATTTAGACACCAGAGAAAAACAACGGAGTACCAGAACAAGATTATTATTAAAAATATTTGTCAGAGAGTCAAAAGATTATGATCCCTTAATTGTAGTACTTAATACTCCTTCCGACATATTATCTTCATCCTAATATTATTTAGGTTGGTATCTTCATCCTAATATTATCTTTAATATTATGATCCATTAAAAATACTATCCACTTTTCGTTTATAGTGGTCTTTCTCATTAAACTCCCAAATATATCTTGAATTTTGTGTGACCATATTTTTTATTTTCCAATGAGACTCAATTTAAAATCATAAAGAAATATATGCATAAATAGGAAATAAAACCTGGCTAGTTTGATGGCATACCTAATTTTGTTTGCACCTAGATGAAGGAAGGTGCGTTTATAAGGAGGTGGAACTACTAAATTACCCTTACTAGTTTAAATTACGTTCTATCCTTATCCCCAGTACTCCCGGTTTATTTTTGTTTCTCGCAAAACCGCTCAGAAAATTGGAATCTTTTTCATTTTCAAATTAATTTTTTTTCTATTTGAATATTGTTTTGAATCCCAAACAATCGGCCACAAGGCACTTACAAGATGGTCGATTTTTCTTGATATTCTTAATCCACAAAGAACATCAACCAACAATTGGTATATGTTCTTCATTCTTTTCGAATGACTGACTGTTCTTGATATTCTTGATCCAAGAAGAACATCAATACAACATCAACATATGTTCTTTATTTTTACGGTCGACTGATTTTCTCGTAACTTCTTCATCCCACGTCTAAGTGGACTCATTCACTCATATTTTCATTCTCTCAAGATAGAGATAAGAATTCCTAGATTTGGAAAAGTTCCACTAGATCTTGGATACAAGGAAGTAAAGTACACTACACGCAAAGATGGATCCATTAACAAAAGTTGGTAGATAAGGGGTTTACAAAATCTCTTAAGACCCCTTTTTTAACTTATTGATTGGGCCTCAAACTAGACATAAAAACAAATTTGTTGGTATTTTTATTGTTAGGATCTCAGTAGTATATTTTTAAACGAAAATGATATAATGACCGTGGGTTCCCATGAACCATACAATAAGACCCCCTTAGTATCCACGGTTGGGGGGAGAGAGCTTTGTGAGGGTCGGCGTAACCACGGTAAGTTCCGATTTTTAAGATACTTTTCATTGGGTTTTCCACGAAATTTAAGGTCCTCTATTTTCTTTATTTATTTTCTATCAAAAGCAGAGTTATTATTACTAACAATTTTAAAACTTTGAATTGTAGTATTAATAGAATATTTTATGAAAAAAATCTTACAAAGACATTTGGTATTCCTTTTTATTTTTGAAGCATGTAATTTATTAAACGAAAATTAGTTTACAATTTTTCGTGGGTATGTGGTACCCACGTAATCATGAAACAGACTTTGACTAATAAAAGATGAGATTTCTTGGTCCCGTATTTTGGTTGATGAACTTCATGTTTGACTTTCATCCTGCCGCATGATTGGCTAACCCATCGGCTGCTTGATTTCCTTCCATGTAGTTGTGTTGAATAGCAGCCTGCGGGATATGTCGAAATCTAATTATTATTTCTTCAATCATTCCTGATATGTACCAAGGTGGGGGGAATAGAGGAAGTGATGAAATGTAGGAATTTGGTAGGTGGTAGAGGGGTGTGAGTTGGTTGACCATGTGTTAGATATTTGTATCCAGATGAGGTAGTTTATTTTCCAGATTTGGAGTGTGGCCAGATAATTTTATCCTGGGGGCTATTTTGGGGAAGGTGGATGTTTATGATTTTTTGGATTATAGGATTGGGAAAGGTGTTTAATTTTTCATGATTCCAGGAATGGGATATTGGGTCGAAGATATCCGCTACCATTCGGATTGGGTAGCATTTTGTGGTGGTAGAGGGGTGTGAGTTGGTTGACCATATTTGGTGAGAGTGGAATCCAATTGGGGCTATTTTGGGGAAGGTGGATGTTTATGATTTTTTTGGAGTTGATAACCCATTTCCAATACGATGGAATATCAAATGTTGCATGGTAGGGACAATTGATGAATATCAAATGTTGCATGGTAGGGACAATTGATGCCAGTTGTCTCCATTGAGGACTGGAGGAGGAGGGTATGGAATTAATGCCTTGTAGAATTATTTGTTAATTAAGATACTTTTCACTGAAGAGACTTCCGCATAGTTCATGCAAATCCCAGATTCTCTTAATGAGAAGCGCCTTATTATGACCACTGCTCCTCCTTATTCCTAATCCTCCTATGGATTATGGTTTTGTTACTTTATCCCATCCTATAGGGTGAAGTTTTTTAATTGTTGAGTCATGTCCCCAGAAAAAATTCCGGGTGATACGATCTATTTGTTTGTGAATATTGTTGGGTAGGTTCTGTGTTTGCATAATGTGATTTGAGGTGGGAGTTAGGGATGTTTTGATGAGAATGAGTCTTCCAGATGGAGTTAGGCATTTTGTCATCCATCCTTTAGCTTTTCGGGCTAATATTTGTAGGAGGGGAGCGAAGGTTTGATTGGATGCCCTTTCTTGTTTGAACTGGACACCTAGATAGGTTGGAGGTTTTAATGTAGCCGACATATTGAAGAATTGCTGAAGATCGTTTATCTTGACCGGGTCTAGTTTTGGGTGATGGATGATTACTGATCTGGTAGTATTAATTACCTGTCCTGCAGAAGTGCTATATGAGTGGAGCAAGGTTTTAAGGTGTTGATTACTCTGATCTGACGCTTTATATGTGATCATTAAATCATCCACATACATTAAATGAATAATGGGTGGTGCTTGTTTTTTATATGTTAAGTCCTCGAACTAATTTTTGGTTTTAAAGGTTTCCTAGGTTTGTAGATAAGATTTCAGCATATATGATAAAAATATAGGAAGATAGCGGGTCTCCTTGTCTGATACCTCTACTTGGGTTGATGTAGCCATGGGGTTTACCATTTATGTCTATTGAGTATGTAACTGTTGTGACGCATAACATAATGTAGTCTATAAAAGCTGATGGAAATCCAAGTTTTGTAAATGAAGGTTTTGATGAATCCCCAATCTAAGCTATCATAGGCTTTCTGGATGTCCAGTTTGAGAGCTATTTTTGGATCTTTGGTGAGCTTTGAGGTTCTGATATGATGAAAGAGTTCTCCAACAAATGCTATATTGTCGTGTATTGATCTTTGTGGAACAAAATCACTTTGGTAAAGGATTATTAAAAAGGGGAGAAGGGGTCTAATTCGGTTGACTAGAATTTTTGAAATGATTTTATATGTGACGTCGTTACAGAGCCCTATGGGTCTGAACTGTGAAGGTTTTGAAGGATGGTCGATTTTAGGTATTAATGTTATGTTTGTGTGATTCATGAGAGGATGCATATGTAGGTTATTAAAAAACCTCTGAACCATTGCTATCATTTGGGGATGAGTTGTTTCCCACAAAACTTTGAAAAACTTACTTGTATAGCCATCTGGACCCCGAGCACTTTCGGAATTTATGGAGAAAATGGCTTTTTTGATTTCCGCTGTAGTTACTTCCTTTGTAAGTAGGTTCGATTGTCTAGGAGTTAATCTGGCCTGATATTTGCAAAAAGATCTTCATTTATCACTGTAGGAGGGGCCGTATATTGTTGAGAGTAGTGATCCAGAATGAGCTGAACAACGTCTTCTTTTTTGTTGATCCAATTATTTTGTGGGTCTTGTAATTGTTGTATATTGTTGCAGGCTCTGTGAATGGTAGCTTTAGTATGGAAAAAAAGTTGTGTTGAGATCACCCGATTGTAGCCATTGAATTCTAGATCTTTGTTGCCAACATGTTGCATGACATTGTAATAGGTTTACATGATCCATTCTTAGCTGTTTTTCTTGATGCAGCCAATATTCCATGTTGGATCCCGATTGGGTTGCACATTGATGTTGAGCGTCCTTTATCTTGGTTGCCGATTTCTTGATCATAGTTGGTAGGTGGACAAAAGTTTCTTTGTTCCATTCTAAGAGAGTTTGCCCGGTTGTTATGAGTTTTAGTTGCAGGTCGAGGCTAGGTTCACTATCCTGTTGTTGCTCCCAAGCCGATTCAACTACCTGCTTGAGTTGGGATGAGAGAGCCGTAAGTGTTCAAATTTGTAGTTTTTTGTTCCCAGCCAATCCTACTTTTGTTGGCAGTCAAATAAAATGGGACAAAGGGAGTAAATCGGTCTCTTATCTTGTAAATCACAATTGAAAAGCCCAGGGGCAGGAAGTGGCCCAATGGTAGTAATCCCGAGATCCAGGCATCAAAACACCACTCCGCCGTGTTTTTGATTATCAAAATTAAAAATAGCTTTGTCTTTCCAACACAAATTTCGTTCAAATGATGAATTACTAATAACTAATGTTGATTACATTTTGATACACAGATTCTTCAAAGTTTTTGAGAACTCTCATGAACTGAATTACAACTTTACAGCAAATTTATTTAATTTACCATTAGGATCAACTGCTTGATGTATCTACAAAAACAATAAGTTAGATTTCCAACTTTGCCTCCATGCATGCAGTCAAAGAATAAATATAATAATACTATGCAGTATATGAGTGTCTTTTCTTTAATTCCAGTTGTAGTTGTGAATATCGGCATGTGGTACCGAACCTGCATGAGCTAGCAACAAGTGGTGAGTTCGGTACAAGTTATCATACCGGAGCAACCACCAGTGAAGTCGTCGTCATAGCATGTTTCATGGACAACGGCAATTACTATTACCTCTAGGGAAGTTGGTACAACAAGAAGGTGTATTAGGCTTCGGAACCGGTGGTCTACTCTGTAAGGATTGGTGATGAATAATAAGCTCAATCTTTTTGTTATTAATATCGAACTCATCGTCATTTTCAGTAGCCATTTTCAATAACCAGTCCTCGTTAAACTTATGATCTCCTTGTAATGGCCTCGCTGCCTCAACTACTGGTAATTGACTACTATTGAAGAATAAGAAAATGAATATAACAACAAAAACTACTAGCTTGAGAAAAACATTTCTTGTTTTCATGAAGCCTGCCATGTTGAGATTATCGTTCAATTTGCTGTTTGATTGTTTATATATGATATGAGATGATGATGATGAGAAATGAGAGCAAATGTAAGCACAAACTTTTTTTTTTGGATGTGGTAAAGATGATGATGAGAAATGAAACGAGATGTCTGATACTTATAGGCGGTATAAAGCCCCTACTCCGACTTGGCCAACACGATTTTGACTCAGTTATGGGTTTGAATCTTGAATCACTTGAGTCAGACTATATGGTCGTTACTAATACATAAATAAATAAAGCGCGGATACGACTACTAATTAAGTTCAACTTAACAAAAAAGTCCTGCAAATGTCAATATGTTGGAAATTTTTGTTTATGAATGGGTCTTCCATTCATATATATACATGCATGCATTAATGTTGTTAAGGGGTGACCCATAGAGAATCGTAGTTATGGATTAAGATGAACTCATGACTCATGTATTAACCTGCGGATCATTTCCGCGTTTCACGTTTCTTTCAATAGCGGATCGTTATCCACTGACATAAATTTTTGTAACGAACTCTGGGGACTTTTACACCCATTGTCCCCTCTGGCGTGGCCTGAGCTATCCACACAATACCACTGCAACGAGATACATGATTCTTGATTTACCCTGCTCGATCGATGTATACGTTGTATCTAAAGGGTTTTCCTTTCCATCTCTATCATCTCTTTGGCCATTCTTGCTTCCTGGTGGTTGCCACATTGACCGAGTGTCACTACAGCCATTTTTTAGGAGTGTTTCTTTTCTACAAGAGTAAATCCTAGTGCTGTTTCTTCTTCCAGTCACCAGGCCTTGTATGTGAGTTCACTAACGATACGTGGTTTATATTTGCGCAACAATTACGTGCAGTAACTAGACATGCGCTGTGGTTAGAGGTCGCAGAATTAATGCAATGATACTCTGGTTCTTGAACAGTTTTAGAGGACTAATTGAGTTACTGAGGTTCATGTTTCAATGGGCTTCCTGTACCAACTTCTTGAAATTTTCTGTCACATCGTGTTAGATATCGGGATACTAGAGGAGTTCTACTTACGTGGCGGACTAGTGAGAGAGATATTAGTGGCCATACAAAAAGACGCAGCTGATAGTACTTTTTTTTATGGAAAACAACACGAGCACCTTTTTGTTTTCTGGTGACTCATCTGACTTGGCTGGCCTGACTGAAATCACCTAATTCATCTAGATCCGATTGAAATCACCTAACTCATCAGAATCTGACTCATTTGATTCAAAAATATGAGTCAGTAATTTGTTCCCATGAGTTAGAGATATTTTATTACCCGACTCAAATAGGTCTGAGTCAAGGATCAGGTCTGACTCAGATCGCGAGTCATATATGCCTTTAGAAAAATGATCTGACATCTGACTCGGGCTGAGTCAGATCCATACCTCGAGTCAACAAAAAACAAACATGTTTTAGGTTATATTTCTAGAACTCATTTGTCTGTAGTACACTGTGTGAAGTTTTAAGTTGGGAAATGAGGCCAAAAATTCCTCTTCATCTTTTACGGTGTTGGGTATGTAGTCAAATGCTTGCTGGTCTTCGCGATGTAGCAGTGTTTGAAGCGTCGAATAAGGTTTTTTTGTATGGTTTCTTAGTGTCAACTCTTGTTCAAAAGCTAATGCAGCGTGTCCAATATTTTGGAACAATGAGGTGTTTGGTGAATGTGGATACTGCCATGTACAACCTTTCGGCTGCCCAAGCTAGATTTTCCAATTTAAGGCTTTAGAGAGGCTTTCTGTGACCCGTCAGTCAAGCAGCCTAGTAATAATGCGCAACAATTATGCATTATTGGCAACATGGCATAGGCCAGAAATGCGGTGGCGCATTCAGAGTTTCAGTTAGGAAATGGCATGTGCTAAACAGGGTTTGCACATGGCCAATGATGCGAGATTAGCATCAAGAGGTGCCAAATGAGTTCGGCATATAAACCTGTATACATGTGGCGTGTAGGAATGCAAGCAAGACTTGCATTAGCACACTTGCACCATTGGGAGAATGATGCACATCGATGATGGACAGACTTTGGCTGATGAAATCATGGTGCAACAAGGCTAGATGACATGTATCAGGCATATGGCCTTAACAGTTATAAGTTGGTTACACTGAAGGAACTTTTGTTTTATGCATTTCTAAGGCTAGGAACTGCATGTTTGGCTTTACGAGAGTAGTTTGGCAAGTTGGCACGGTTGGCCAACTGCCTTGTGTAAACTAAATATGTAACTGCTAGTCAGATGCTTGTCTACAACTTTTGTAAGGCTATATAAGCCTGATCTTGTGATGGGTTGGGTGTCTGGAACAAGAAGACTTGTGTAATCCCAAGTGTGCAGTAATAATAAGGCTTCAACCAAGATCAAATCTAAGTTTTTTTGGTGCATTTTTCCCTTGTTTTGGCTTACTATTTTATGCATCAAGCGGAGTGTGTGTACTGTTTTGAAGGCTTGAAAGATTTGTGAGCAGAACCTCTATTTAGTATGGGCTGAATACAGTTTTGGCCAGAAGTGAAGAAATTGGTTAAGGGCGAGTTGGATGAACTGTGTTGTGGAGCATAATGTCATTGTCAAGGTTGGCTGTTGTATTTGGATAGTTTGATCCTGTGACAATTCGGGTATCAAAGCCCTGGTTAAGGGCCTCTCTTTTCACGTTGGATTATAGAAGATTGATTGAATTTGTTGTTGTTCTTGAAGTTGGTCGTGAATTGTATTTGAAGTGAAGGATTCACAAAAAGAGTATAAGGTTTAGAAAGGATGGGATGAAGATCAGGCCAAAGGTTAGCATTAAATGTATGTGAACCCTGTATCCAAGAATCTACAAGCAATAATCGGACACGAAGGATGTCCTCGGAACAATTTGATGAGGGTGAAACGAGTTGTTTTACATATCAGAACTACACTAAGGGTACTGGAGACGTTGCAAGTGCTGATGAGATACAACACGATGCTGGAAACGCTTAACATGATGTTGGCATGGGCCATCATCGCAACATCAGTCGCTTAATAGGGAGTAAGGCACACACCAAGAAGAAAATGTATTTTGAACTGATGTACATTGATGTGAAAATCAATGGAGAGTGGGTGTTAGCGATGGCTGATACCGGTGCTACTAAATCCTTTATTAATCCAGACGTTGACTTGGCATTGAACTTAACAGTCACTAGCACGGCTAGCAGCATCAAGGTTGTTAACTCATAACCACAAACCAGTCGAGGGAAAGTTCGCAATGTAGATGTTAAACTTGGAGAATGGAAAGGAAAACTAGATTTTCTAGTGATGGTCATGGATTTCTTTTGCGCGGTGAAGGCGTTTCCATTGCCTCATAGAAATGGGATATTGATTTAGCGGCCTCAATACCCATGCTTTGTCCCAAGGGTGATACAAAGTGATGAACCATACAAGACACTTAAGCTATGTTTGTCTGCGATTCAGGTGAAGGAAGGTCTACATAAAGGCTTGACTACTTTCCTAGGCGTGTTGGTTGAGATCAAACTAGAAAGGTAGTAAAAGTTAAGGATGGAATAATTGAGGTATTAGAAGAGTTTGCAGACACGATGCCTGCAGAACTGCCTAAGCCGCTACCACCACGGCGTAGGATCGATCATATGATTGGGTTGGTGCCAGGGGCAAGGCCGCCTGTACAAGCACCATATCGTATGTCATAATTAGAACTCGAGGAGATGCGTAAGCATATTTCTGAACTGCTTGAGGCAACCTATATACAACCGTCTATAGCTCCATTTGGTGCTCCAGTTCTATTCCAACAGAAACAATAGATGGATCGCTTCGTATGTGGGTTGACCATAGATCTTTGAATAAGCTAACTGTGAAGAACAAGTACCCAATTTCGCTAGTGTCCGACTTGTTCGATAGATTAGTCAAGGCTAAGTTCTTCACCAAGTTGGATTTGCACTCAGGTTATTACCAAGTGCGCATAGCAGAAGGGGATGAACCAAAGACTGCAATGGTAACCAGGTATGGCTTATATGAGTACCGTGTAATGCCATTCGGCTTGACGAATGATCCTACAACTTTTTGCAACCTGATGAATGATGTGTTTGCTGAGTATATACTTGGAAGACGTAGTTATTTACAGTGAGACTTTGGAAGAGCATGCGATGCATCTTCGCACAGTCTTTACAAAACTTAAAGAGGCAAGTTTGTATGTGAAGAAGAAAAAGCGTGAGTTTGCCCAAACCACAATAACTTTTCCTTAGCCATGTGACATCGTAAGGGTGCGTGCATATGGACCAGAAAAATGTAGAGGCCATTATGGATTAGCCTGAGCCAAAGAAGCTAGGAGAGCTTCGTTCTTTCTTGGGGTTTCGATAACTATTACTGGCGCTTTGTAGTTGGCTATTCAAAAAAAGTAGCCCTTTTGACAGATTTGTTGAGGAATGAGAAATCATGGGCATGAACTGACGAGTGTCAACGGTCATTCGATGCATTTAAGGAAGTGGTCTCGATAGAACCGGTTCTCCGCTTTCCTAGATTCGATATACCATTTGAAGTACAATTGATGCTTTAGATAGGGCTCTAGGGGGAGTCTTGGTGCAATATGGCCATCTGGTAGCTTATGAGAGTTGTAACCTTAACGATACTGAAGGGAGATACATTGTGCATGAGAAAGAGATGTTGTCAGTGATACATTGCCTAAGAACATGGCGTCATTATCTGTTGGGAACTTATCTCATCATAAGGAAGGATAATGTGGCAAATGCGTTCTTTACCAACCAGAAGAAACTTTCGCCAAAACAAGCAAGGTGGCTTGACTTTTTGAGCGAGTATGACTACAAGTTCAAGCATAAGCCAGGAAGGATTAATTCTGTGCCAAATGCGTTGAGCAGAAAGTTGGTAGCATAATATGTTGCAGCATTGACCACGTTTGAAGCAGAGTTGTTGCCTCGAATCAAAGAAGAGACGAAGAATGATCAGGCATGTGTGCGCCTGACTAAGCAGATGTGTGATGGGATCGTTCGTCGATATAGGATAGATGACAGAGTCATCTATGCCAAAGGAGGAAGAATTTATATACCCAATTCAGGTGAATATATTGAGAAGGGAACTCTTGCGAGAGACGTATGATTCCATTTGGGCTGGTCATCCAGGCATGGACAGACGCATGCTTTGATAGCTCATTCCTATTATTGGCCTAAAATGGAAGAAGATGTTGAGTTGTATGTGAAGACATGCTTCGCGTGTCAACTGGATAAGACAGAAAGAAGGAATGTAGCAGGATTGCTATAGCTTTTGCCTATTCTAGACAAGCCATGGCAATGCTTGTCGATGGACTTTATTAAAGGGCTGCCGAAGGTGCAAGGTTTTAGCTCGATAACGGTCGTCGTTGATCGCTTTTCGAAGTATGCTACATTCATACCTTGTCCCCTTTCTTGTAATGCAGACGTTGCAGCGGATCTGTTCTTCAAGAATGTAGTGAAGTATTGGGGACTTCCTCAAGATATTGTGAGTGATAGTGACACTCGGTTTACAGGCAGATTTTGTACTGCCTTGTTCGGATTTCTTGGGTCTGAACTAAAGTTTTCTACTAGCAATCATCCCAAAACTGATGGTCAGACGAAGAGGATAAATGCATTGTTAGAAGAGTATTTGCGTCATTATGTGACTGCAAGCCAGGGAAATTGGGTGTCGTTGTTGGATACGGCCCAATTTATTTTTACAATTCGCACAAGAGTTCATCAACGGAGTTTAGTCCTTTTGAGTTAGCAACAAAACAACAACCATTAACCCCTCACGAGGTACTAAAGGCTAAGAAGCGAGGCTCCTGTCCAGCAACATATCGCTATGCAATGTCTAAAACGGAGATTACTGAGCAAGCGCATGACAGTTTGAGGTGGGATATATGGTGTTTTTGAAGCTAATGCCCCAGATTTGGAAGAAGATTTCTAGCAAGACAGTGCATAGAGGCCTAATTCCAAGATATTATGGTCATTTTGAAGTGATGAAAAGAGTTGGTAAGGTGGCTTACATACTCGTTTTGCCGGAACGATTGAAAGTGCATCCCACTTTTCATGTCAACTTCTTGAAAAAGTATCATCCTGATTTGATGGACACTTCGAGACAACAATCGAAGCGTGCACCACCAGTAATCAAATCACAATTCGACAAGCAAGTTGATGCTATACTTGATGATCGAGTTGAGGGAAAAAGCAAGAAGAATAAGAGAACTTATTATTTGGTAAAGTTGCATGGTTTACCAGACTCCGAAGCTTCTTGGGAGAAGGATACTACATTGTGGCAATTTGAAGAACAAATTCAAACTTACCTACAACAAAAAGAATCGAAGAGAGCGTCGAGTTCAACTGGTGGGGGAGGTCTATGACCGGTCGGTCAAGCGGCCTAGTAATAATGCGCAACAGTTGTGCATTATTGGCAACATGGCATGGACCGAAAATGCGGTGGCACATTCAGAGTTGCATCTAGGCAAAGGCATGTGCCAACCAGGGTTTGCACATGGCGAATTATGCGATATTAGCATCAAGAGATGCCATATAATTTGTATGCATGTGGCGTGCGGGAACGCAAGCAAGACTTGCATTAGCACACTTGCATCATTGGGAGAATGATGCATATCGATGGCCTGACTTTAAATATCCCTCCTATTCATGTCTTCACATATATCCCTAATAGACTTTACAAATATCCCCGGTGATGCTATCATGGCGCAAAAAGATTATCTAAGGCTAGATAACATGTGCCAGGCACATGGCCTTGACGGTTATAAGTTAGTTACTCGGAAGGAATGTTTGCTATATGCATTTCTAAAGCTAGGAACTGGTTGTTTGGCTTTAGGAGAGTAGTTGGGCAAGTTGGCACGGTTGGCCAACTGCCTTGTGTAAAGTAAATCTGTAACTGCTAGTTAGTTACTTGTCTATAGTTTTTGTAAGGCAATATAAGCCTGGTCTTGTGATGGGTTGGGTGTCCGGAACAAGAAGAATTGTGTAACCCTAAGTGTGCAGTAATAATAAGGCTTCGGCCAGGATCAAAACTAAGTTTTGTTGGTGTATTTGTCTCTTGTTTTGGCTTACTATTTTATGCATCAAGCGGAGTGTGTGTGTACTGTTTTGAAGGATTGAAAAATTTGTGAGCAGAACCTCTATTTAGTATGGCCTGAATAGAGTTTTGGCCAAGAAGTGAAGAAATTGGCTAAGTACGAGTTGGATGAACTTTGCTGTGGAGCATAGTGTCATTGTCAAGGTTGGTTGTTGCATTTGGATGGGTTGAACCTGTGACACTTTCCATGAGCAAGAATTATAAGCGATGAAAAGGGTGGAGCCGGCCTTGGGCATCAAAGAAAAACACTGGAAGGACATAACACGAGTGACGATTTGCATGGGCAGCGATCACGCTGATAGAAATACTCTTTGTTTCCCGTATGGTAGCGCAATAAGAGTATCGTAACTCCAAATTTAAGTATGTTAAAGTTGAAGAACAAATGCAGTAGCATTAATCAAAGTACCAAAAATATAACTTTTTATAAGCTTTTGAAATCATAATAAACATCAAAGAAGTGAATTTCACTTTGTTCTTTTTACACTACACACCCACAAAGCGTAAACGAATAACTGAAATCATCATAGATTGAGACAAAACATCGATAATGTGCTCGAAATATTAATTTACCAATGCCGAGTTCGCTGTGAAAGAAGTTTCAGCACTAGTGCGCCACAGATGAAACACTCTCAATCAGAAACAAGTGGATATTGAGTTGCTTAATTCAAAGCAGCATAAAGAAAGTCTAAGAAACCTGTTCCTTTTAGAAGACCTTTACCAGTTAGAAGCTCAAAATCTAATACCAAAAGAAATCCAATTATAGCTGCTTTCCCATTTATAAGTTCATTCTTCCTTGAAAAACCGAACCCCAATTGACCTTCATCAACTACCATTCTCACCTAAAGTGCATCATTAAAATTTTAAGTTAGAAAAGAACCAACAACTTAAAATTGTAAAATTCAACTAATGTTTGTTAATGCTGAAAGCAATAGTACCTCGTCAACGTTGACATTAGTCGCAGTGAAACCAGGTTGAGCTCTACCACTGTAAACAATCTCAGCAGAAACACCAGAGTCTAGGTTCCCGCTCATGCTAATGCAAATGTTGTCATCTTCGGTTTTAACCGGATAAATGTAGAGTTTCCTCAAAACAGGTGTTAGAGCTCGAAGAACAGGATTCTTTGGATACCAATCCTTCACATCTCCTGTTTTGAGATCAAATGTACTATCTGTACTTGGACAAACTATACAACCATCCTGCAAAAAATTTCAAAATGCTTATTGAAGTCCATTATATGAATCAAGGTTTTGAATTTGGTTTGCATTGGGAAAGTTTCTTGCAGTGGTGTCTGATGCATGTAATTAAGAAAAAGTAAGGCCACGAACCTGAGTAAGCTTGGCGTTTAACAAGCCTTCACTATAAGCACCTTCAGCAGGAGACCGATTTTCGATTGCGAAAATTTCATCTTTATACCATAAAAGAAGAATAACTTCATCATCTTGAATAATCACTCTTCTTTCTCCTTTGGGTAATGCTGCTAAAGGAACCACCGGGACCCAACTCCTGCCACTACCACCTCCAGAAGAGGGAGATTGATTGGCAACTGAAGCTTCAGTGGCTTCGCATACAATTTTCCTTGGGTTTCTTCCAAGTGTCTTTTGAGAGGTTGATAGTGAAAATGAGGAGAAAATTCTCCTTGATGAAATTTGAGGCTGAGTTAATGATGCCAAAGACTTTCGTCTATGATTCAGAGATGAAAAGGTGGAAAAGACCCGAGGATTTGATGCTGCCGTGGTTGAAGCCATGAAAGAAAATTCGGTGATGAACAACTAAATCCTAATCCTCTGGGGATTGACAATGGAAATACAAGTGAAAGAAAATGAAATTCCATGGCCACAAGATGTGGATAATGTGGCATTATGGCTACTTGGCTCTTACTTTGCTGCGTGTTTAACTGGTCGTGTGGGACCAATAAGCATCGGGGCTACTTTCAGGACGTGAGATTTCCATCAAGCAGTTAAGTCAAAGATAGTCAAATGTTGACTTTGGACACCACGACAAATAAAACTTCAGAAATGAGAAGAATAACATTAAAAAGGACACAGCTGTAAAAGTAAGATTTATATTCCGTCCAGAAAATATAATCATCCTTGGCCATAATTTCTGGTTCAGCTGCTTCCGCCAAACCTGTTAGTGTCTCTGGCAATATTTGATCAAATGGGACAACATTTGGCTCCCAAATATCTGTCCAATATCAGTCCAACTAAACAGGACGGAAGAGTAAAGCCAGAAGCATCCTTTTGTATATGAGATAAAATTTATAAATTTACAATGCGACTAAGTATCAAATTCTTCAGCAGTCTGGAAGGGGAACACTGCAGATAATATGGATAAACTGATGAATGAATGAACAAACACAGTTGAGTCGGGCTACAAAAATTGTTACAAGATGAGGATACATTATCATTTTGTGGAATTTTACAAGTGCATGTGGTACAATGTGTGACGGGAATAAACGCCTGAATCTTTTACTGGAAGGAAGGTGAAAGAATTCTGAACAGACCATCTGGGTTATCGGCATGAACCTATCAACAACAGTCACAAAGTTCCATTAAAGTCGTGAGCAGCAGTAGACTAGGAGTGAAAAGTGGGATGGAACAAAGTTTGGCTTCCCGGTGAGACATTACTAATGTAAAATATCATACCCTGTTCCCAAAATATCACAGTAAGAGTTTACAGATTTACTGTAGCTAAATACAATTCTAAAATTCTTTTTGGACAGGTTTTCAGTTCCTGGGAAGAGAATCAAGAGATTGATAAACACTTAATCTATAATTTGCATCCAAGAAATGAGAACAACATCTAGCAAAATAGCCCCAACCTTTAAAATTTGCAGCCCAATGTAAGTTTGACAGGGTATACAATTTTATATAACTTTGTAAGGTGTGGAAACAAAGAAATCCAACTGCCACCTTTCTGGTATAGTTTTTTCACTATCTAAATCGTCACTAGTAGCCTCCTCTTGGCCAATGACTAGATGACGTGTGTGTGTGTGTGTGTGTGTGTGTGTGGTGCTTGTTCACCCAACCCATGTCAAGTGGGTGTATGATATTGCAGTCGAGACTGTCAGTGGACATAAAATATGGCCAACAACAAGGTTAAGGCAGTTAACAAGTCTGTAACTACTCGAGCCAATGGTCTAAAGTGTGGGTGGACCTATACACATTTGCATCGAAAACATGAAATATAATGAAAAGGGAAGCAGCCTAAGGTCAAACTTTAAAAAGCAACTATGAAATAGCATACCCAGTGCCCAGCATCTTCAAGCACATGCATTTGAACTCCACCTCCCTCATCTGCAGCCTGTTCCTCAGCAGCATGTATCCTCTGAAGATCTCCAAGGGCCCACCTATGCAAGCTCCGTTCAGCTTTTAAGAAATTGATATGCACACCTCGAGGAACATCCTCGACAAATTTCCTGTAATGAATTCAAAAAGTATGAAAACATTAGCACTGCTCAAGAGTATCTGCAAAATCCAAAAAAGAAAACAAGAAAAACAATAGAAGATAGAGCGATGCTTGAACTATAAAAAATTAAAAAAAAAAACAGCTTGGAAAGGAATCATATGATACCATAAGTTTGTTTCTTCGTAGGATTTGTACATCTCAGCAATACCCTTGAGGTCAAAGACCCATGAGAAGCTTGATGACGATGAATCAGTCGGCCGGAGATTAGTTACCACCCACTGGATAAAGAAAGAAAGAAATAAAGAGATGAGGAGAACGCCTAATATGCACTCCCCGAGAAAACCAAGAAACTTATAAATCCCCGAAGATTCTTCTTGGTCCAGTTTAGAGTTCACTTCAGAGTTAGATACCTTGGTTCTTATCTTTGTGTAATGAAACTAATAGTACCAAAATTGTTCATTTTGCTGATATCTCATACCTGTGCCACATCTTTAGAAAAGCCTTCCTTAACGAGAGCACTTACAACATCACGCTTAGATGCAACCTGCCAAGAATGTAGACAAGTAGTTATCAATCAGAAAAAGAGTGACGTAGACTGAACAAATATGATACAGAAAATTAATGACGGAGACAGCGCATGACTCCCTATCCTTGTTCCCATCACCGGAAGGGGTCTTATTCCCCCGGTTCCCACCTTATGATTAACTTGTACCTTTGGGAAATACTTCCCTTAAGTGAATATACATAAAACAAATTCTATGTATGACGATCGAACGCATGGCTTAGAAAATGTACATAAGAAAATAACAATACACTTGGAGATTAAATGACCCACGAACAACACTATATCTTTTTATATAATGAACAGCATAGATAAAAATCATTAATTCACTACCAGGTCCAGGTACGTAACTAGTGTCCTGCGCCATACTCATTGAGAATGCTATTTCGTCCCCATTTCGGCTTAGATAATGTTTAACAGAGTACAATACACTTGAGAGATTCAACGATTAATACACAACACTTTCTCTTATTTTTCTGAGCAATTTGACAGATAAAATCTATACTATTAATTAACTATTAAACAGGTCTGGGCATGTAATTACTGTCCTGGCCCCATACCCACTGGTCATGCTATTTCTTTCACCATCCCCTCCCTGTGTTCAACCATCCCCTCCCCGTGTTCATTTTCAGTAGGTTCAGTTATGTTTTCTGGTAACTGATGTAAAAATTAAGATCATGCATACGTACCTAACATTCACAAAATAACCAAAATGAAGATATTTCAATTTACTACAAGATTTTTAACAGTACCCAGAAACTTTGCCCTCCAAAGTATGTCAGAAACATTATGATCTTAAAATGAAGGGAAAGATTATCCATATCATTCTTGACTCAATATGACACATTATACATTGAAAGCTCATGATGCTGGGTGCGGTTTTGCACAACAAAGTCATGAAGAAGTAACACACCTGCTTTGGCAGTGTACTTAGGAAGGCAATTAGTTCACCAGGATGATCCTCTCCATCTCCACCAGGACGGACCTTTCCAGGAGTAGCATCCAGAACCCAAACCTTCATGGATTCGAAAAGGAAAGGAAAAGCCCACGTGAGATAGTAAAAGGAAAAGCACAATACCCTGATATCTCTAGCAGTTGGGATGAGTTCGAGGGGAAGGGTAAAACACATGTATGGTACCATATTCTTACTTTGACAGGTCTTGCAAGAGGCTTTGCAGCTTGTTCCACCATGCTCAAGGCAACTGCAGATACGCAAGTGGTTTACGATCGTTAGCTTATCCAAGATCTTTCGATATTTGACAACAAATCTGACATGTTCGACATCAGCAAATGCCATACCTTTGCCACCAAAACTGTGACCAACTAAAATTCGAGGCGTTACTTTAAGTTGACCAACCTATCCATGCAACAACAAATAGTTATATGTAAATATATTAAGCATTTGTTACTACAAATCTGTAAATTCCTTTACAAGTCAAAGATATAAAACAGTTAGGTTTTCCGTCAGATTCAGAAAGTTGAAGCACGCTGCTCTGCTGCTTGTGCAAGAACTCTCAAATCCATTCATTAAGCAGATATCATAACAAAGTATTATAATTGAGCAAATTATTATATTGGGATGTGCAATTATAATTGAGCAAACTATTATATTGGGATGTGCAATTATCTTGCAACTAGTTTCGTATTTATGCCTCAAAAGGTGTTTCATAGGATTAAGAAGAGCAAATCTGGTGATACAACAATAAAGTAGAATTTTGATACCATATCCTGGACTGGCTCTATAAAGAAATGGGCATACTATATTATTTCAAACACTGGGAGACGATCAATCAAAGACATGTAAAACATGCATGAATTAGGAAGTAGCACCGATGAGCAAAATTACTCACTAGCTTTAAGACATCAAGAGCAGCTGAGGCAACCGTATTAGGACCCCTTTTCTTAATGGATGTAGAATCACCATGACAGCGCAAATCTACCAACAGAAACTGCATCGAAGGAGATAGCAAAACATTTGAGAACTTCAGGATCATTTATAAAATCAAATAAATTACTGAGTGTATCTTACGTATCGAGAATATAGTACAGATAATTAATACATGTACATGCGCCACAAAAGTACAAGTTACAGAACATTTCGGACAAAACATTTAATTTTCAGAAATATGTCTCTCCTATTCTTGCAATAAGAAACATCACAACTCGAATTTCAAATGAGAATCATAGGCAAACATCAATGTATTACATACCTGCCACATAGGGAACTCTTGTGCTAATCTCCGTGCAAAAGATCCTGCAGGTTAAAATTCAAAATGCAAATAAGGAGTGTGCTGATGATTCTAAGAAGGTAATAAACCAATTTCATGAACCACCAAAAACTCTAACACAGATTGGACTGCTGGTAGAGTATCATAAAATGCAAAGTAAAGCCTACCTACCCCAATTTTTTCTGCCTCCGAGGATACCATGCAGAAGGACAGCAGTTGGTATATCAGGTTTTAAGTTTTCCACATTAGAACTCCATTTGACCTGCAACATATCTTAGCTACATCATTTAAGCAAATCACTTGTTTTAATCAAGTCAAAAGCAAAGCCAGATGAATGCTTATAATACAGCACAAATCCAAATCACTAATAATCACTGGTAGAATATCTTCAAATGTAGCTACTCAAGCACACTTTTTCTTTAGCTCAAAGCCAGGTTGACATCATTCAAATTGATAGATTCCCCAAACACAGATAAGGTTTACCATCTGCAACGGGTGTTTTTCCTTGTTGAAATGTTCGTTGTTATTAATTATTAATACCACGGATGATTGAGTTGTATTGATTTTTTTTTAATGGTTATATAAGCCAAACAACGGCAAATCCTATAAGGAATTAGGTTATTAACTTATTCTAAATCATTAACTGAAACTGACTTTAAATTTTCCAATGAAATCAGTCTTTATAGAACCAAGTAACTTGTGATTTTATCTTGATGATTTGCATCCATATTAGTATAACAGTTATTGTTTTCTTGTACAACAGAATGTTTATCCTATGATTCCTATCAATAAAAAGAAAAACAACGGATCACTTGAAGTGTTCAACACGATGTACGAACTTTACGAATCACAGTAATTAGGAGAAGTCGATGACTTACAAGTGCTCCTTGAACAAGCTCATAAGCCTGTGCGAGAAAAAAGAAAAGCAACGTAAACACATTAGATCAAATGCTTGAGGAAGGAAGTTTCCATTTACATTAGATAAAATGCTTGAACCCAGATTATCATGAAAGGCTGCACCTTTTTCATACGTTACAAATTAATAATAACTTATATCTAATAAATTCTTGCATAAAAAGGAACATTTCAATTACCAGAATTTGAGGAAGATTGGACACATCTCCAGAACGTACAGGTCTCTCATCTACTAAAGCCATGTGAATACCTGAGTGAACAAGTTTATGAGATGCCTTCCTCGAGTTAGAGAGAGAAAATCTAGAGAATGCAAACATGTCTTCCTGAAATCCAAGTAAAATATAAATGAAGCAGAGAATAATATGACCAGAAGTTTTTTCCTCAAATTAAAAAACATCAAAAGCAATTGAATATGTTCTGCTATTGGCTATTGCCGTGATTAAAAACAACACCCATTAATGGATAAAAAGGTGATGAAATTCTATTTCCAGATTTGCAGCAAGCGAAGTTGGCATATTCAGGAAAATAAAGTTTCCAACTCTAACTTTAAGAACTAGTAACTTCCTGTTTGCTTCAAGTAAAATTGTACCCTGGCAAAAGATCTTATTGAATCATTTCCAGTCACGCTACAAATCCATGATTACCGTTATCATGAACAAAAGTTTCTATATAGTTTTAGATCCTTTACAAACTAAACTTTCGACTAATTAGAACCTAAAGTGATACAATCATGGTATTTTCTGTCAGAATATCATTTTAACCTGAATACATAACTCAACGAACAACAAGACACATCCATAGCAGTGGACTGGTATTGAAGTGGTTTTTCAAGTTACACAATGTTTTGATATAATCCTACAAGGTTTTAGCACTTAAATCAATTTTGTTAGCAAATAATTCTCATTAAGCAAAACTTTCAATTACTAGAAGCAAACCGGGATATTTTCGACAATTCAAGCATTAATAACTACAGATACCACCATTCATGTGATGCAAGAAGCTGCAGGTATGAAATAAAATAATAATAAAATTCACTTCTGACAGTTCTTATGATTCTACAAACATGTTGTAGTGGTCCTGAAGGAAGTTACACATACAAATATCTTAAATTCATCAAATGCGTCTGGAATTTGGGCGTAAGATCCCACACGCAATAACAACAACCACAATTTCACAAACTTGAGCTCAAATTATTACCTCAAAAGGTCTAGAAACCCTTGTAGTTGCCGATAGCCTAAGATTAGCAGCTTGAACTGATGAAGGTCTCAATTCTCTCCCTCTAATTGTAAATGATGTTCTGTAGCCACATCCACAACCCTGAAAAGTTGACACTCCCGCCATATCAACAGATCAGAACCTCATACAATGTGAACACAACAAATGCAGCACCAACAACAGAATCCAAAAACGAAATTTGTGATGAAGAATCAGAGAAGGACGGTCGATCTGAAAGACCTGAAAGTGAGCGATTTTGATTGAGAAATAGGGTTTGTTGAGTTATTGAAGGTAGTGATGATAAATTAGGGTTTCGAATTGAATGAAGGCGGAGACACCAAAGGTATGAGGTGTCTCCTTCCTTCAAAAAAAAAAAAAAAATCAGAATGAAACTCAGCCACCACTTGTTCAAACTTCCCTTTTTTTTGTTTTATTTCGTTTCGAAAATCATTTTCCTGACAGCATTTGTATCAGAGGTGTAAAAGGGCCAGGTCTGCCAAAACCTGATCCGGCCCAGCCTGTTGAAGCAGGCCACAGCCTGGCCTAGCCCCATTAGTTCAACACCTTTAGGCATTAGCTATGCCAAATTGCCAAGCAGCGTGATGTGGCACCAAATCTTGCATTTAAAAATAAAATAAATAAAATACTACAAATCAGTTTTCATGGCTGAATTGGCAAGATTTCAAGGCATTAGCCATTCTGAGTTCTAATAAGTTTTGGAAGTCGGGTTTCTCAAGTCACAGAAATCTTGGCAGTAAAAATCAGATTTAAGCTTAGAATCCGAGTCTTTTTTTTTTTTGATCGGCAAAAGTAAATGTATAAAGGAGCACACAAGCCGTGCGCGAGCGAATACAACTTAAAAGAGAGCTAAGCAGCCCAAACTAAAACAAGAGCACAAAGGAGAAGCGAAAGTAAAAAAATAGAGTAAAGAAGAAACCAGGAGCAAAATAAAGAACTCCTAGAAATTGCAAACATCTACTAAAGAACCTAAGAAACAACCCGAATCTTGCGAAACTTCAGCACGAACACAGGATACAGTCAAGAGGGACTTTCATCAACCTCCTCTATAGATAAACCCTTGTGATTCTTCGCAACCTCATTAAACATTTCTTGACGATTTTCTTTTGAAGAAGGAAAGGAAAAACCCAAAATGGAACAATCTTCCATTAGGTTGACTGCAGGAATTTTTAGAATCCGAGTCCATCTCCAGGTAGAATCTGTGTCCAACCAGAAAAAGGAATTCCGGCCATAAGAATCCACACCAGTATAAATACATCTTGGGTCTTCTTTGGCAATACACACTTTCTTAGCTTCAAACTGACAGATTCTAGTACTGTGATCAGCGGCACCAGCAAAGATGATTACTTTGAAGAGTTGTGACAAAAAGTTCTTTGTTATTGAGGAGACCGTTGCCTTGCAATCTAAAACTCTGAAGCGCATGATGGCTGGTAACGAAAACGATGAGCATATTCTTGTCCCTTTGACTACCATCAAAGGCAATATCTTGGCAGAGGTGCTCGACTACTGCACCAAACACGCTGAGGTTGAGACTAGTGAGGAAGATAAAAAGATTTGGGATGCACAGTTTGTGAATTTCGAATTTGATGATGAAACAAATTCCCAGATGTTACTAGATTTGTTCCATGCTGCGAAGTTTCTTAACATACAGGGATTGATGGACTTGACAAGAGAGAAAGCTTCTGAATGGATGCCTCGTAAAACACCAGAAGAAAACGAAGCGATTCTTAGACGTATAGAGAATCATAGGCAGTTGAATGATTAATTGTTTTGGCAAAAACAAATTTGCGCGGAGTAGGAAGCGGCGGGATTGATAGTAGCTGGTTTCTTTTGATGAAATTTAGTGTTTTGTTTTCATTTTATCTAATTATGAAAGCTACTAGGAATATTCTGTCAGTTGAAGTAGCTGGTGCCAGACTGCCAGTTGCTCAGAGTTACTCATTTGCAAAATCTAAAAAAAGTGCAAAATCTTAAAGTGTTGAAGAAAGTAAGAGCTCTATATTTTACAGTTAACAACTTTAAAGAATAATTCCACGACTGTACTTCGAATACATATTTTGCATTCAGTTCTTACAAAATTGAGAGACGAGATCAAATCCTTACATACATCCTTGACCCTCTCCGTACCAGTAAAAGAAAAAAAATAAAGAATGATTTAGTTTTTACACTTACAGTTACATCACTTTTGTATGAAAACTATGAACAACAAAAAAGAATCGAAAACTCCAACCAGAGTAGAGTTTCCTTGGTTCAAGGAAAACTTCTTTTTATCTAACTGAGACACGCAAGGGGCAGTTATCCTGTTTATGAGTCTCACTTAGAATTAATCAGCGTCAAGAAGTCCTTATAGGTTTTGTGCCAGTCATCAACTGCAACATTCTTTTCCAACTCCTCTAATGCTCTACGAGCTGCTGCTCTATCTCTCTGTCTTTGCAAATTAGCTTCTCGATTCTTCCTTGAAGCGATTTCGGCGGCAGCTCTATTTTTGGCTATACATCAAGTAAAGGAGATTCAATTAGGTCCAGTAAAAAATCTATTACTCAATAATGGATGGACAAAAGAACTCATCTAATAGAAGAGATACACTATCCACATCACTAAATTTCATACAACTGATGCTCAATCCAGAAGAACCAGAACACCAGGCGTATTCGTTCATGGAAAATCAAGAACATAAGAAAGCTACAGTTAAACACAGGACCAGCCAACTCATCTATCTCTACTGACCTTGGAGAGCACAAGCTGGAATCTGACCTTGTACAGATTCGATGAGATGGTGCCCCTAATAGTCCTAGGTTTCTCATGCTTTCAGTGTAATGAATATTAGTTATCTTACCTTTGTCAGTTAAATTATGGTTTTAGATGGAGAGAATGATGGTGGTGGCGGAGGAAGCGATAGTGGTGGCGGTGGTGGTAGCAATGGAGGTGGAGCATTAACTGAAAACAACATGAACTATAGCAAAATTGAACAAAATAAAGGTCAAGTAAATTAGTGATGGAAAGGTCTGATCAATCCAATTTGAGTTAGTGCAAGATAAATAGTTATGGTATTCAAGACCCAATTGAATAACAACATGAACTGGGGTTGTGCAAATCTCAAACCTTGTTGTTGCAGTCGCATCTTTTCCATCAATACCTTCTCCTTCTGCAATCTAAGAGATTCGTTTTTCTCATCCTGAGTGTTCAGGACAGAAAGCAGATTAGTTTTAGCCCATATATTTATCAAAGCCAATTGGGGGAAAAAAACAGTTACCTTTAATTCAAGCAGAACTTCTGATTTGATTATGGTACCAGAAAATCGAGCCCTCAAAAATTCAACACGAGATTGTGAATCTAAGTTGCTCAGATGATGATTACCGAAATCCGTGAATAAACCCTAGAATTAGATCAAATAAAAAATAGATTAAATTAGAATCTCAAACAATAATAAATAAATAAAAACGAAATTTACATCAACAAACACAAACCCTAGAACTGATACATACTTGTTGACAAGAACCAAGAACATCAACCATTGTTGCTGCGAATTTATCTTATGCTTAAGTGAACGAAACAGAAAAAAAAAAGACACTTTTGGGTTATCAACCAGAACTAAGAAGGGGTATTGATCGGAAGGGGTTTTAATAGCAGAAACGAAACGATACTTGTGAGCGGTTTGAAATTAGGGTTAAGGGACGCGTTTATTGGAAAACAATTTAGTCTCATAATTGGAAACCAGGGGAGATATGTTTCCCGCCAAAAAAAATTATGTTTTTTTTTTTAAAGGGAAGTTTATACTATGATGGGTTCTAATCTGAGATTAGCCCTTTCTAGGAAATTAGTTCTTTCACAAATGTTCATATTTTCCGTAGAGAAGTATCTAATTCTCCTAGATCGCACTTCCTTAGCAAGTCTATCTTCAAAGTCCACAAACTTTCTAGTTTTAAACATAAAGGAAACCGAATTACAACTATTAAAAGAAATTTTGCATTTATTAATTGATGCTTATATGAGATCTCTAAGGCTGGTCTTCAGGATTAGCTTCTCCATTCATAATCTTCACAAGCGTTTGACAGTCACTGATAAAGCAACAATTGTTGAGCTGCAAACCCTTCATCCATCTAAGAGCCTCAATTCTTGTTTTAACTTCAGCTTCTAAGGGGCAAGATGCCCAGTTTCTGCCTGCTCGACAATGTTTCCTGGAATTGAAATCGCATAGCCCATAGTAAAGTCAACTTCCAAGAATGAAACATCAAAATAAATAAACCAATCAAAGACATTATTGTCCTTTATATAAGTAACAATGCACACATTTCTGACAGATATAGAGTTGCGCCTAACTAAAGTCTCCATGGAGATAACACGATTCTGGTGGGAATCTTTAATATAATCAATTAACTTTTGTGGCACTGGCAAAACATTATCAAAGTTCACATTATTTCTGAATTTCCAAGTAGACCAAATGATGAAGGAGATTTTATCATGGCTATCTTTAAAAACTTTATTGTTCATCCAAAACTTAAACCAAAGTAAGATATCATTTTGACCTTCATACTTGTAAATATTATTCAAACCAAAGGAGTCTCAGACCTTTTTCAGTGAAAGGGAAATTAACAAACAAATGCATTTCATTTTCAACAGTATGACCATCACAGAGTAAACAGAAGGGATTAGTGTCTTTAACATATTTAGACATTTTGCGCCCTAAGGATGGAGCACCAGAAACAAACTTCCAACAAAACATATTAACCTTAGGCATGATATTTAATCTCCAAATATGCTTCCAAAAATTAGCTTCATTTTTTTCGATATTGAGTTTAGTAAGAAAATTATAAGCAGATTTAGTAGTGAGTTCTCCCGATCTAGTTGAACTCCATCTGATTCTGTCTGGTTTATCAAGATTGATAGTTACAGAGTTTATAGCATTACGAAAAGAAGTATGAACATACTTCGAGATGATGTTCATATCCCAATTCCCATAAACATTCATTAAATCATTAACAATCTTAGGCATATTATTATCAATAATAACAGGAGTAAGAAGGGCAGATTGATTAGGAAGCTACAAATCAATCCAAATACTAATGTCGATTTCGTTATTCACATGCCAGACACTGTTAGATTTAATGATCTCCAGACATATTCTAATACTGGACCAAATCCAGAAGATTTTATACTTTCTAGTTTTTCTTAAAGGATTATGATTTCTGAAATATTTATGCTTTAGTATTTTAGCCCAAAGCTGATCTTGATTATGAATTAACCTGCAGGATAATTTAGTGATTAAAGATAGATGCTTATGAGGAATTTTTAATTCCTAGACCAACCTGGAGAATGTCTTTAGTAATGCTAGGCCATGCTTTAGGATAGTAGCATTTCTTTTTATTTTTCTTTTGCCACCAAAATCTCTTTGGATTTTTTCTAAGTTTTCAAGGGTTTGTTTAGGAAAAGCTAGACATTGCATTTGATGTTTTGGGTATGCACCAAGCACTGTTTTACTTAAGACAGTGCGACCAACATGATTAAACATCTTTCCAATCCAACCTTGGAGAGAAGCGTAGTACTTATTTAGTAAAGGCTCAAAACTATTTACTTTATTTCTATAAAAAAAGAGGGGAGTTCCTAAATATTTATCATTCTTAGAGATTTTTCTAACTTTAAGAATTTTAGAAATGATTTTACAATGTTTGTTGTGATTTTTGGGAGTAAAATAAATGCTAGATTTTTGAAAGTTAATGACCTGACCAGTCATTTCCCCAATGAGCTTTAGAATGTTAACAATATTTTTAGCTTCTTACATGTTAGCTTTAGAGAAGAGAAAACAATCATTAGCAAAAAACATATGAGAAACATAAGGTGCGTTTTTAGTGACTTTAATTCCAGAAATCTGTTTATCATTTTCAGCTTTTAAAAGGAGTTTGGAGAGCACCTCCATGCAAATAATAAAAAGGTAAGGGGATAAAAGGTCTCCTTGTCGGAGACCCCTGGACACAAAGAATTTTTCACCAGGCACGCCGTTTA
Source organism: Papaver armeniacum (assembly GCA_023531295.1). Lineage (NCBI taxonomy): Eukaryota > Viridiplantae > Streptophyta > Magnoliopsida > Ranunculales > Papaveraceae > Papaver > Papaver armeniacum. Next base: position 15,717 of record JAJJWW010010964.1, on the reverse strand, counting down.
AAAGAACCGAGAAAGACGTAGTGGTTATACATTGCATAATTAGTTGACACCAATCCTCACATAAACCAAAAGAGAGAAAAGTCTGATTAAGAAAGTCCCATTTCATCCTGTCGAAATCTTTCGAAAGATCGATTTTTAAGGCCATGTTCCCGTTTTTATTTTTAGAAGTCTTCATAGAGTGTAAAATTCATGCGCCACTATTATATTGTCTGTGATTTGTCGACCAGGAATAAAGGCATACTGATTTTGAGAAATAAGTTTAGGAAGTAAAGGTTTCACTCTGTTTGTTAAAAAATTTGAAATAATTTTATACGTAGTGTTGCTGAGACTGATTGGACGAAAATTTAGGAAGTAAAGGTTTCACTTTGTTTGTTAAAAATTTTGAAATAATTTTATACGTAGTGTTGCTGAGACTAATAGGACGAAAATCACTAGGAGTAGAAGGATTTTGAACTTTATGAATTAAAGTGATATAAGTGTAGTTCATTTCTTTGAGGATGTATTTCTTTTTGAAAAAATCTTGAACTAGATTGATAATATTATTTTTAACAATGTCCTAGTGAGCTTTAAAAAAGCCAAGCGGGTAACCATATGGTCCAGGAGAGCCCCACTAGTTCATGGCGAAGAGAGTATTTTTGTTTTCAATTTCGTCAGGAATTGTAATGAGCAAATTATTATCATTTTCATGAATACAAGGTTCTATAAGGTTATTGAGGATATCCAGATGTTACGCATTAGTAGAGGTGCTTATATTTTTGAAGTGTTTTATTAACATGTTTTGAATTTGCGAGTTATCATCAATCCAAAGACCAGTATCATCCCTAAGAGTGTGAATGTGATCTATTCTTCTTCAGTTATTAGCAGTTTGGTGAAAGAAGGCAATATTTCTATCAAAATCCTTAATGAATTTATCTTTCTAGAGGTGATTCCAATGATCATTCTCTCTACTATACCAGATATCCAGATTATTCTGTGTATCTTTAATTTCTAAAATAGGTAGAGGATTAATAATGTGAAGAAATTCCATTTTCTTATTAAGATTCTCTATATGCTGGAAGATGTTTCCGAAGACTGATTTATTCCACGTAGAAAGAGTATGGGAGAGATTTTTAAGACTCTTTTGGATTTATAAGCGTACAATTCCAATTATTAGAAATAAGTTCTCTAAAATTATCATGACTTAACCAAGTGTTGATTATTTTAAAAGGTTTATGAGCATGATGTTTCAAAGGCTTACAAGTTAAAAGTATTGGGGTATGGTCAGAACCAACTCTAGGCAGATGACTAACAATAGCATTGGGATAAATGTTAGACCAGCCAGAGGAAGAGAGAACTCTATCAATACGTTCTTTAATATTTTCATGTCCTTCTCTATTATTTGACCAAGTGAAATGAATGCCTCGATATCTAAGGTCCATTAAACCTAGTGACTGAATATTATCATGGATGAGCTTATTAAAATGAGAGTTATTATTTCCACCTTGTTTATCACTAACATGCAGAATAAAGTTTAAATCACCTATTATGATCAAGGAAGAACTAGAATTCAATTTACAAAAGTGGTTAATTTTATCCTATTGCGATTTTTTTCCTTGGGCATTAAGAGAACCATGCAGACAATATTCCAAACATTATTAAAACACTCATGGATTTCAAAGAAGGAAATATCAAAAAATTCAGTGATGCCAGGAAATCAAAAACCCACCAGAAAGGCCTATCCTAGGGACGACAAACCAATCATGAAACCTTAAATTCCTAGCTAATACATTCATGTTATCTCTGAGTGATTTCGTTTCTGCCAGAAAAATGAAATCAGGATTATGCTTCTTAAGTAGATATTTTAGGTGATTTTTTGTGAGGGGTTTTCCAATCCCCTTCACATTCCATGAAAGTATTCTCATTCAAAAAAAAAAAAAACAAAAAAAAACTAGGATTTAAAAGATAAATGAAAACAATGCAGAAACTAAACAAAATGACAAGGTTAAGGAAAAAGTAAATGGAGTAGGAAAATAGGATGTAAGAAAAAATCAGGCTAAGTTAAACATAAAAGTAGTCACAAAAGATGAGTTAAAATAAAGATTTTTATTATGAAAAGAACCTGATTAGAGTGATAGACTTGGGCTCCAACATCCATAGGAGAAACAACATCAAGCAAAGTATTTCCTTGTTCAATAGAAGTATCAGCATTTGCGATTCCATTTGAAGATTCACCCCTTTCTATCACCACCCTAGCATTATCTTTAGAAACCTCTTCAAAAAGCCTATTAAGAGCGATAGTAATTTCTTTCGAGTAGTTATCCATGTCCATAATGTCAGAAATTATATCTTCCCATCTCCTTCTCTTATTAGCTCTTTGATCATTCACATTTAGCTTAGAAGAATAAATAGAATGAACTGCCACTGGAGAATTTGGTGGATTTCTCTCTTCTTCTTCCACCTTGTCATTATTCTCAACATTCTCCTGACCATCGATTCCTTCATTCTCAACATTCTCAACTTCAGGATTTTTTTGAATATTTTCTAGTTGCATAAGCCCTTCAATGTTCTCCTCCATTTCATTATTATCAACTTGATCACCAAAAGGGTCAACACCTTGAAGATTTAATGCAGGAACAACAAGCAATGCAATATTAGCAATTAGACCACAATAGTTTTCATTATGATTGAAAACATAACAGTTCCTGCAGGTTGCTAAGGGAAAACCCAAATAGAAAATAGCCACCTTAATCTTCTCACCATCTTCAAGGGTAATCTGCACTTTTCTAACCAAAGGCAAGTTGACATCCACTCTTACTTTAGCCTTGACAACACCAGTAAGATCTCTATTGTATATAGTTATAGGCTCTCCAGCTTGAGAAGCAATCAATTGAGAAATATTGTCTCTATCCAAATTAGCTCTCAACCTAAATTCAATGAAAAAGACTTTAAACTGAAAATTGCATTATGCACATTCATGTGGAACTACCAAGGTAATAGAACAAGAAAATGACCACCAACTGAGTGAGGTCTCTCTCTTAGAACTCTTTGAAAGACATCTCTAGAATGAATACGGAAGATGGATACATTTTTCCTATTTGTAGTGATGATAATAACTTCTCTTCAGCACCCCATCTTTGTCTGACAGCAAAACTAACAACACTTCTAGTAACTATTGCTTCTCTACAGACCTAACCAATAAGAGCATAAGACTCAACAAATCTTTCCTTTCCTTGCAGACTGACATGTCTAATAGTTTTGTGAGTAATATTATAGTTTTTTTTTTTAGATTAGAAGACAGTTTTTCAATGTTTGAAGAAGAAAACTCCATTGAATTAAAACCAGGAAACAACAATAGCAGACTGAAAAAGGTGTTTAAAATTTTACTGAGAGAGATTGTGTGTAAGTTCTTTCCTGTAGGAGTAATGTTTTCTAAGAGGGCAAAGTTTGTGGAGGAAAGAAATTTATTTAGAAGTTGAATAAATATGAACAACTCGATAGGTATGAAATTTGCAGAATGCCAAGTGTTCATCATGCTATTATCTTGAGACTAAAGTAACACCAGTCAAAAAACTTATAGGAAAAACTGCTATTGATTACCGACAACACAATTAGAGAACAAAAGAGAGTAATGATTGCTAAAAAGAGTGTAAAGATGGGTTTACTTGCACGACCTGTTGGAGGAATCAAAGAGATTTGAATAAAAATTGAGAGGCTCTATAAACAATGCTTAATTTGGGGACCCAAATCTTCTTAAACTGACAATAATCTTTATGAGAACGAACCACAAGGAAAACCTGCCGCAAATGTCTCAACTGCTTCCGCAAAAAACCCTAGTCCTCCCAATCGGGTTTGGGTTGGAGTGAAGGTCATATGCAAGAGAATAAAGAATAATTAGGTTAATAAATTAAACTGAATTAATCAAAGAATAAAACAGCGAAATCAGAGAAAGAGATAAAGAATTAGGGGTCTAAAAAACTAGGGTTCATAGGTTTGCAGAGCAACGGAGATTTAAGAGGAAAAATTGATGATGGATAAAAAAATTAGAGAAAAAAAAACAACAGAATAGGGCGGAGAAAACAAAGAAAGCTAAATCATGGACATGCAGGAGATTGTCTAAGAGAATCAAAGTTGAAAATTTTAAACCGGCTTCGACTCAATTATCGCCCTATTTTTCGCCCGATTCGCATAGCCAATCTTGAGTAGTTAAGCCCAACAAATCTTGCCAAAGTTTTTAGGTAGCCATCGATGAATAATACTTCTACTCATGATTTATTGATATCTACCACATACGTATTTACTAACGGCAACCAAATTTATTTTCCAATTGCTATCATGTGATGACATGGTCTTCTTTACCGGTTGTTAGAAACATTTTAGAGTATGGAAATGAGCACATGAGCTCAAAGAGGTTAATGAAGGAACAAATTATTGGAAAAAGAAGCGAGATCCGATAATAATCATAGGTTGTGGAGAATGACTTACCTAGTTAATTGAAATTTTTTTCGTCAATTCAAGCAATAATAACGGCGAACTGGGATATTTTCGTCAATCCAAACAATAATATTAACTACATATACCATTCATGTGATGCAAGAAGCTACAAGCATGAAATAAAACAATAATAAAATTCACTTCTGACAGTTCTTATGATTCTACGAAAATATTGTAGTGGTCCTAAAGGAAGTTACACATATAAATATCTTAAATTCGTCAAATGTGTTTGGGATTTGGGCGTAAGATCCCAAATACAACAACAACAACCACAATTCCACAAACTTAAGCTCAAATTATTACCTAATAATAGATTAAATTAGGATCTCAAATAATATATATTAAAAAAAAAAGCCGAAATTTACATCGATAAACAAACTCCGGGATTCAGAAGTTCACATTAGACTTTCAAACAATAACTAAAACCAAAATTTACATCAACAAACACAAACTGTAGACCTGATACATACTTTTTTACAAGAACCAATAACATCAACCATTCTTGTTGCGAATTTTTATCAACTACGCTTATGCTTAAGTGAATGAAACTGATAAAAGAAGAAACTTTTGGGGTTATCAGAAGCAGAACTAAGAAAGGGTTCGTTAGGAAACCAAGAAGACGAAAAAGGGTCGGTTCTCTAATTGCAGTTGAGGGGTTTTAACAGGAGAAGCGATACTTGTGAGAGGATGCATTTTAAAGGTTTGGAATTAGGGTGTAAGAATTGGGCGACGCGTTTATTGGAAAACAATATTTAGTCTGATAATCGGAAACCAGGGGAGATAAGTTTCCCGCCAAAACTTTCTATGTAGCCGTCGATGAATAATACTTCTAATCCTGACTTATTGATATCTACGGCATACGCATTTACTAACGACAACCAAATTTATTTGCCAATTCCTATAAGGTGATGACATAGTCTTCTTTACCGGTTGTTGTTAGAGACATTTTAGAGTATGAAAATGGGCACATGTGCCTTGAGAGGTTAATGAAGTGGCAGATTACTGGCAAAAGAAGCTAGGTCTGATAATAATCGTAGGTTGTGGAGAAACGACTTGCCTGGTTGGTTGAGTTCTCTTATTAGATTTTTTTTTTTAAATGTTATAAGTATTTGATTTTTATCGATGAAATTTACTTTTATATTCAGAAAAAGATCTTGTTTACCAAAGCTTAGTACTTTATTTTAGAAGCAGGTAGAATGGGCAGAATGTCTGAAACTCGAGAACTTAACTTTTGTTTTATGTTCAGTACATATACCGATTGTTCATCACAAAATATATTATTCACTGAGATTGATTATTTCCATAATCCTTGTCTCAGTTTGATCATCAATCAAAGAAGTTTATATTGAATAAACGGAAGATCATTTAATCTACTTTATCTCTGATTTAAATATTGATTTGGGAGATTGATAAATGAGTTGGTGTAGATGGGGAAAAACGATTCGCTGGTTTTTACGGAATTGAGGAGATGATCGTACGGAGGAGACTCCTCGAACCGAGAGAAATAATTAACCTCACATAGATACACTGCAAGAAGGGAGTGCTTTGAATTCGAGAGATCAATCTGTAGTACTCCGGCCTAAACCAAGACAATGGCCGTTCCAGAGTAAATTCGGTCACAAGAGAGGATGGGTCGGTCTCGTAGGAGGGAAGGCGAGAAATGTGTGAGATCAATGGTGATCGAAGATTGTAGGTGTGTTGTGTATTCTGAAAATAAGATAAATTTTGAATGATTGAATTTGCTCTGTTGAGAGTTGGATTGTTAATCTCGTGTTGTCGGTTTGACCTGAGATTGTCCTTCCTTCAATCATGATTCGGAGATTTATTTATATTGCTGGAATTGAAAACACCATGATCTCATGAAGTGTGACAGTTGATGGAATCAAAGAATGGGGAAGTGGAAATCGTGTTAAAACCAAATACTCAACGTGCGGAGACTTGGTTGATTTTCCATCCACTACTTTGTTAACTCCTTCAACTGATTGCACGACTTGCTCACATTCTCATCGTGTGTATGAACACACGTGCCATAGACCGCCAGACCAAAACCCTAGTTAATATCCCCCCATGTAACACGATTGATGTCTCGTGTGATTGTGGAGTCTCAAAGGCGCGACGTGTATTTAGTTAGTCAGTTGCTGACTTCATGACTTCATGGGACGATGAGTCCTTGTTTTGTTGAGTTGAACGTGATTTGCAAATGTTCTGACACTCATGAATTGAACATGTCTGTTGAGACAGAGATATAATGCGTGAATAAGCTAAAATGAGCAAATATTGCTCATTCGATGAATTGTTGAATATTGATAGTTGAACCAGTATTCCTTGGTTTGAGCAAATATTGCTCATTTGAGCAAATATTTCTCATTCGATGAATTATTGGTAGCATGACCAAATAAAATACTGGCAATTGAACCGAGTATAATAAATAAAATGTTGATCACGGGATCAACGTAAAATTATTAGCGTTTGAATCTGGAATTATGAACCTTGGACTCAAAACCCTAATTTGATCAATTGATAATTAACTAATGGTTTATTGAAAATTAACCACGGAGCGAAGGAAGGACCGGCTACATGGGATTATGGATCAACCATGTAGCTCCCAGATGCTCACGTGAGCAAATATCAAGGTCTCCTGAAGACCAGTTGTTTTGATGAAAGGATGATTAAATGTTGGTTTAATCATTTATTAAAATAATGCTCGTCTGAACCTTAGGTAATAAAACCTAATTAATTATGAAGATGTGAGGGACCGACCAAGGGGTCATGAAACCGGCCCTGGGTAGTCACGGGATCAAATATTGATCGTCTTATGAAGTTCCAAGTTGTTTGGAAGAGTTTTGGACCTAATACGTGCAATTGCGCAAATTAGGTCAAATCGTGAAAATACGTGGGACCGGCTCATTGCGAGGCAATGAGCCAACCCTGGTCGGTCAAGGTAACATGATCACGTCGTCAACACGTCCGTGTCACAATCCTAAGAATTTTGATATTTTCTGGCGTGCAGTTGAGCATCAATTTGAGAAAATATGACAAAATTAGGGTTTTGCTGAAACTGAAGAAACTTCATGAGATGAAGGAAAATAATTATAAAATGAAGGAACATGAGGCGTGGGACCGCTGGAGCCAAGGCATGTCCAGCAAGTGACCACGGTCCCATGGTGCCTTTTCCTAATTTTATAATATTTTTCATGATTTTATGAAAATATCATGAAATCAAGGAATTTTGTTGAAATTAAGGAGTTTCCTTAAAGTGAGAGAGTTTCCATGGGATCAAGGAAGCAAATAATATTAAAATAATAAAAATAAGGGCGTGTGGGACCGGCTAGGGCATGGTCGGCCGGCTTGGGCCCGGTCCCACGAGTTTCCTTAATTTTATGTATTTTTCCATGATTTGAAGGAATTTTCATAATTTGAGAGAAATACCATGAAATCAAGGAATTTCATGGGACCAAGGAAAACTTAAAATTAATAATAATAAAATAAGGGGCATGTGGGACCGGCTAGGGCATGGCCGTCCGGCTTGGGCCTGGTCCCACGGGTTTCCATAATTTTATATTATATTTTTCATGGTTTTCTGAAAATACCATGAAATTAAGGAGTTTTCATGAAATTAGGGAAATAATAATAAAATAATGAGGAACCATGAGGTGTGGGGCCGGACGGGATCAAGGCATGGCCGGTTGGCCAATAATCACGGCCCCACAATATTTTCCCTAATTTTATATTATTTCCTTAGTGTGAAGGAAACACCATGAAGCTGAGGAGTTTCCTCAAAACGAAGGATATTTGTTCAAATGAAAGGATTTTCATGAGATCAAGGAAGATAACAAAAAACATGATAAAAATATAAAAATGGCGTGGGATCGGCCACGGCACGGCCGGCCGGTCGGTGGGCCCATGCTCCCAGCGTCTTGGTCAATTTTTTAATTATTTATTATTTTCCTTCCTATTTTGCATAGGTTCATCGTTTCATCGTATTTTGAAATACTCGTTCGTAGTGCATCATCGTCGAGTACACTTGCACCATTTAAATCGGGGCTTACTCGGAGGTATCTCAGACGCCCGTGCATTGAATATTTATTACTAACCCACGTTATTCTGCTAGGAAGAACCATAGATTGAAGTAACGAATATTATGAAAATATTTGAATATTTTCAGAAATTCAATGGATGAATCCAAGAATTTAAGAATAACTAACTGATGGCTCTATACTAGCAAAGCAAGTCTGTCTAGGAGCATTAATTATTCGACATGAGCTTGCTTGAGCTTCATATCCTTTATATAGTCGGGAAAACTGTTGTTTGTATCCTCGAAGACGTTATCGCTCTATACTAGCAGAGCAAGTCGTCTAGGAGCCGTCAATCTCGTGATTCTATATAGAAATAATTATCGAAGTGTTCGGTATTCATGAGATATGCCGTTGTCCAGTAGAGACTACATATCCGCATGTACTCGAGAGATAGTATTTCTCGCCGAGGTTCGATGAGAGACCCGTGTCTCAATACTCACGTCTGATTGCTGGATCAGAAGTTCGTATAATTATGGGTTTATGATTTTAGCCTTTGTCGAAAATCCACCATCTACATTAAGTCCCCTGCTTAGTGAGGGACAGTCATGTTCCTCAGTCAGCACTGGATGGTGATTTTCCAGTTATGAACGAAATAAGTAATTGAACTTAGTCATTAGATAAGATGTTACCGGATTTTTAATTGCGTGAGCGAACCACAGCAGCATCATCTGATGAGCATAAATTGGTGTAGAACCGCCGATTTGATGACGGAACCTTGGTCGATTTAGGATTCACGGGTCCAGGTCCATGAAAAGAAGTCCTTGTTTTAGGAATAGACGCTCGTTTGTTCGTTAGTTTAAGGAATGAACAAATAGACCTGAGTCTAATGATATAAAATTTCATCCATGAGCTTTTACGAAAACCAAAATTTTATTTTTTTAAATATGTGAGATTTCACAAAGTGGAATAAACTCTCGTTTCAAAGGTGGATGCTCGTACGAGAGAAAAAGTTTTTTTTTTATTGAATAGACGTGTCTGTTAAAAAATTTGTCTATGAGCTTTCATGAAAAAATTTATTTTCGATATGTAAGCTTTCACAAATTTTTGAAAATATACTCTCGAGGGAGTAAAAAAATATATATAGACGTGAGTTTCACGTTAAAACATATTTTGTAAAACAATATTTTGATTTTGAACAACTGTTGAAAGTAGACAATTATACATGGTCAAATAATGTCTGTATGTGAGTTTTCACAATTGTAGAATGGACGTCTGTCCAATTTTTGAAAAACCTGTGGATGTTAAAATTCACGTGGGTTGTTCACGGTTTTATGAAAATCAAGTTATGATTTTGAATAATGAGTTTTGCTCGTCTTTGCTGGTTTGAAGGAGCGAGCAAGATTTTCGAAATTTTTACGTTATTATCACTAAGTTTGTGAAACCGTAAATAGGTAAGAGTTGAGGATTACCATTTTTGTAGAAGCTGATGTGAGATCTCGAATCCATGTAGACTTCTCAGACGTGCAAGACAGTCTCCAGGGTGGAGAAGGCAGAAGCAGGAGGAATTATAGGATGATACCGAATAAGGTGCAGTCCCCAGTCGCTTCTTCGGTGAGTTGTTAACGCTTCTCACATCATGACTTTTCTTGTCCGTGCAATTAGGATCATGAAAACAAGGTTTGTTATTTCCTTTCAGAATTTTGCTTCATCGAGCCTTGATGGTCTTCAATTCTCACTAATTGTTGTTGATGTATTCAGGAGGAGATTTCCATGGAACGAGGGAGTACTGATGATGCCCATTCGTCTTCGGAGGATGGTGAAGAAGAAAACCACGGATTTCGAAACCGAATGAAAGCAATGATGTCTCCAATGGTGATGTTGGAAATTCCGGTCTTTTGAGCACTTTATGGACCACTCCAATTAGTACCCATCGTATATTTTCTTCATAGAAGTATGAGGTTGCTGATTTGTGAATGAATGAACGAGGACCCATATGAATGAATGAAAATTTTGCCGAAATACGTCACCAAAAAATTCAGAACTCGCCTTTTAATGAAAACGCTGTAGAATCTTCGCCTGATGTCGGATTTTCGTGATTTACCCATGCTTTCTCATGCCCAGGAAATTTCCAAGCTTTATGAAAGAATCTTTTTGAGTTTTGAGCATGTTTAAGGGCCGAAATCAGCAAAACAGTAAACTTCCAGGAGACCTTCAGAAAATTTTCAGCTGGCATGTAGTCCAATGTTTCAGCCACATCTCTTTGCTCGTTCCTCCAATTGCTATGAAATTTCGATATGTTGTAGGCAACATCCATACAAAGAGAATGGTATATAACTCAACCCTTGATTCTTCACCAATTTCTCCCAGTTCATCGTTTTGTACAGGGCAGAGTAAAATCTTCTCAGACAAGCTTGTTGTAAAACACTGTTGTGTCTTTAGACCATTCGCTTGTGTATTGAACGATTGTTGAAGGATTTTAATATCATTGATTCATTTGAGATCAGGAACCCTTGATTGATACATGAGCATGGTGGTGCTTGCAGTGCCATCTTCTGTCAGTAGTAGAAACATCACTTCTGAAACCCTGGTCACGGGACCATAGCATGAGGTTGCTTTCAAGAGAGGTGATGTAATGATCATGGTTTCATGTCCCGGTGGTAGCATTCCTTTTATGATGAATGATTAGCACATGAGAGTCTGGTGCCTCGGGTCTTGGACTGTGAAACTGATCGTCATGATCAGTGGACCGTCAGTCCCCAATATTTTGTTAAATCTCTCCTTTTCGTTTTCTCTTCTTCTGGCAGGACTTGGATAGAGGACCCATGTAGAAAATTGATATAAAGACCTAGGTGGTTGAAGTTGGAGGTACCTTGATGAAGTACTTAGTGGAAATACCTGGTGGACACCGATCGACTGTGGAAGTTATGAATCCCGTCTAAGAATTGCTGCTTGCATGTTGTACGTTTTGGAAGCTGTAGGAACCTCATACGACGTCGGAATTCGATGATTGACCCCAACTTTTGAAGCTAAGAGACTGAGTTATCACATGAGAAAAGAATCACTCAATTTGGAGTTGTAGAGGTCAGCCAACGAAGCGTGCACATTTGTAATTTGTAATCCCGTATAAATTTTTCAGATTTCGTAGACCTAGCGGTAAAGGCCGTATCTTTCAGCTTGTATGTCCGATTTATGCGCCCTTTTGGTATGTTGTAGAAGAGACGTAGACGAACATATTTTGTTGAGGAAGCATTGTCCCATTCCTCACCCATTGGTACGTTTTTGTAAACCCATGGACTGAAGTGTGTTGTATCTCATTTGTGGAGGTGATGAGAACATCTTGTTGAAGACTTTGGATTATGCCCACCAGTCGTGCAAGCTTTGGAAATACTTTCATGTGAGCATTTTATCAGGTCTACACATCTTGATATGAATCATTAGTTATTGAAGAAGTCCGCTTCATGTGTAACACTTCAGAGAATGGTTAGTTGATGAAGCCGGATGTTGCACCTGAGACTGTTGTTGATGCCGGGATCACGATTGAATTCTCTCCAGAAATTCGTGTTGATGCTGAGACCATAAACGGAGTTCCTACACATATCCTTGTTGATGCCGATACTATGGTCGAAGTTACTTCAGAGATTGAAAAGGTTAGAATCATGATTTATCGACATAGCCTTTACTCCTCCATCCAGTGAGCCTTTACATTCACGAACTAGTTGGAGGTTTGCGCATCCCTAAGATGTAGGTGTACTGGGAGTAAAATCCGAATTTTCCTGATCAATATGACTTTACTGTGAACTGGCTTCGTCAGTGAGTCGACGTTGTTGTGGCAGATAGCAGCAGCGGTCTCCATTCTGGGTGTGATCGGTGAAGATAGGAAGTTCCTCAGTCATGCAGGGGCTTGTGATGTAGAGAGATTTTGTTGATAAAGTTTTCATGGAATTGCATCAGGTTGCAATGACTTGCTATGTCTTGAATCTTGTCCAATAAGATCAAGTCCCCAGTGCATGTTGAAGGAATTCGTGCCATCGATGGATGAATGATGTTGCATCCGTTTCAGAAGTCTTGCCATGGAGGACTCAGCGATTGTAGTTCGGTTTCACTTTGATCGTGTCGATGGTGAATCAAGTATGTCATCGTCGAGATATTTGTGTTGAAGCTAGAGGCGTCATTATAGAAGGTGTACTCTTTGATTGGGAGTACAATCAAGGCTTCAAGAATATAACACTCGAGAGATGAGAGGTTTTGATTTTCAGTTGGCCTTGGAAAAGTAGGCGATTGACAGTTGTAGGGATTTTTTTTTGGTTTGATAAAGATTTTCATTTAAATAAACTGATGTTGATTGCTGAAAGAGATTCAACTATTGAATGCAAGTATTGCATATGCTTTGGAGGGATTGATCAAAACATGAATAAATTAAGAAAATCGTGCTTCAAACTTCAGATGCTTGAGGGTCAAAGCATCAGACCCCTTGAGAGAACTTCTTAGGCATGATCGTCTTAGCCCTGAATATCTTCTGTTCGACTTTTCCTTCATCAGTCCTCTAACGTGTGAGTATTCATGCTCGTACAGCATCAAGCACTTTTACATAATTCGGCGGTGGACATTCCCGAATGCGGAACAGAGTACATCCAAGACATTCCTTGTCATGATTGCATATCGTCTCTAAAATGAACATTCCAGTGAGATGCTCGATTCGAAGAGGTGCGACCACTTGGTAAAATATTGTTGTGGTGAAGATATCCATTCATGACATCTTGCAGCGGCTAAGTTGTTAGCGGAATTGAGTCCCCATGCTAGGAGAGCATGTAGGAGAATATATGATACGGACATAGGAGGAATAAGACTTGCCTGCGTGCAGAATGTTTTGAGAAATGTCAATGCATCTTCTTCAGGTTCTTGTTTCAACCTCATTAGAAATTCCTCCCAGTGCCATGACGACGAAGCGCTCACCAAATCCCCTGGATCGAACCTTCTTCGTTGGAGAGATGTAAAAACAAAGGCATTTTGTCAGTAGCTATCTTTTCAGCATGGATCCATGTTCGTCCGAGGATCATGTCATATCTCGGATCTTCCTTGACTATGAAAACTTGGCTGCTGTCTATTTTCATCTTGAGAGAAATGTAGCCATGGGCATCTCATAGCGTTCCTTCATGATTCTTGATTGAGATGGAACATGAGTAGCTTCTTTTCGAGTGATTCCTGCGGATCTAAGAGTCTTCAGTGGAATTATGTAGATGGCGGATCAACGTTCTTCCAAATTTGTTTCCTTTGGGATCGACTTTGGTAAGCAGTCCACGGTCGTGCATCTCCTTGTCTGTGGCTGAAGTCCCAGGGAGTATTTCCGGAAATGGATAGTCTTCTCCCCGGCATGATGTGATTCATTGTTGTGAACATGTCTTTCCTTTGTGCCTTCGACGGATAGAACATTTCACATATATGTTCGACCATGAACCGCTTCTTTGACAGGTTATTCAGAGAGAGAAAGTCCTGACTGAGAGAGGATCCATGTGCACCCCTTCAGTCCCCAGGTTAAGTTCTCCTGATTCGACCTTTTCCTTGAAGATGCGCTTCAAAACCTTGCAGTCGCTTGTTGGATGATTGACGAACCTATGAAAGCGACAATAACGAGGATTCTTCATTTCTTCTTCAGTAGGCTTTTTCCTGACGTATGGAAATTTGATTGCACCATCTTGGATCCAGCCTTCTAGCAACTCGATCACTTTTTCAATGGGAAGAGGGAAATCTAGATATGTCTGGTCATTTTGCTGACGCTGAGTCGACATTTGTGCATTTCGGGTTTGATTATCCTTCCTTTGTGGAAGAGCCTGGGATACTGGAGAAGCATTCCTATGTTGATGTGCCTCGGTTTTCCTTTTACTTCTTTCATCAACAACGTTCATGGAAGGATGGAGGTTGAGTTTCGGATTGGAAGAATACCCTTTTTTTCTTATACCCTTGCAAACTTCTTTATTCTGGAATGGCTCGGATTTGCTGAGTAGATCAGAAGCCGATCGATCAGTTGCTTCGGCTACGATCCGAGAATGTAAATCCTCCAAAAGGGATTTATAAAATGACATTATCCCTTCATCGTAAGAGTCTTGATTGAAGCGTGCCAAAATGGACGGGTCTTCTTTATGAATCCGTGAGAATTGTTCCGAGCTTTCACGAACGTCCAAGCTAGATTGGTGGAGCCTTTTGCGCTTAGAATGGGTGTGGACTTTTTCTTCGTCGTCGCTGGTCGAGGTACGGATCTTAGAAGAGAAATCAACACCATTGGTAACATAGGAAGGATTACCAGCAGCATTCTTTTTAGAGCGATCATATGTTGGTTCCCTTGATAACTGATCTGTAATAAATTTCAAAAGGGCGAACACCTCGTTCTGTATCTTAACAATTTCCGCTTGATTTGTTACTATATCATTTAGGATTTTCATCAGATCAGCATCGGTGGTTGAGCTTTGAGTGTTCATACCCTCTGTGGAAGCTTGACCAGGCCAGCCGAGTTTAGTAGTAATTGGAAGAAATTCGCCAATAGGAGATAATAAATTGAGATTGGATGTTTCTGAGACCTCCCCATAATCGACCATCTTTGATGAAATTGTGAATTGCAACCGAGAGAATGATCTCCCACTGTGGTCGCCAATCTGTAGTTGGGGAAAAATGATTCGCTGGTTTTTACGGAATTGAGGAGATGATCGTACGGAGGAAACTCCTCGAACCGAGCGAAATGCTTAACCTCACACAGATGCACTGCAAGAAGGGAGTGCTTTGAATTCGAGAGATCAATCTGTAGTACTCCGGCCTAAACCAAGACAATGGCCGTTCCAGAGTAAATTCGGTCACAAGAGAGGATGGGTCTGGTCTGTAGGAGGGAAGCTAAGAAATGTGTGAGATCAATGGTGATCGAAGATTGTAGGTGTGTTGTGTATTCTGAAAATAAGATAAATTCTGAATGATTGAATTTGCTCTGTTGAGAGTTGGATTGTTAATCTCGTGTTGTCGGTTTGACCTGAGATTGTCCTTCCTTCAATCATGGTTCAAAGATTTATTTATGTTGCTGGAATTGAAAACACCATGATCTCATGAAGTGTGACAGTTGATGGAATCAAAGAATGGGGAAGTGGAAATCGTGTTAAAACCAGTTGCTCAACGTGCGGAGACTTGGTTGATTTTCCATCCACTACTTTGTTAACTCCTTCAACTGATTGCACGACTTGCTCACATTCTC